>JAWZYV010019245.1:0-237500 GCA_038373885.1 Cheiracanthium punctorium
CCCCCCTTGGATTTTTGTATGGGGTGTTTTTCCTTGCTTTTTTGTCTTTCCAACATGGTAAATATACGTTGAAGTAGTCTTTGCCCCCCTTGAGTTGTCTTTGCCCCCCCTGGAGTGGTCTTTGCCCCCCCTGGGAAATTTTCTGCCGGCGCCCATGGTCGCCGACACGTGTGGAAGCTGACTAATATTCAAACAAAATCATAGATTTTTTGTTCTATGGAATCATAGATACACAAGCTACATACAATGTACCTGTATTGGAAGCCACCCTTGAGGGTTTTTAGTTTAGAAAAGAGACGAAATTTTAAGGCAGTTGCCTTAGAGTATAGTAACAAACGATAACATACCACCTTCATTTTGACTTCTTGACTTCCCAATCTGAATCCCAAAAACACTCACCAGTTTAATGTTTCTTCAGCAAGGGATAAATAATATCCCTGGCAGGGATCCACTAATATTTCTCTAGCCAGGGATATTACATTCTTCAGCCGGGGACGATCCCCGGCATCCCCCCCGTCAATTCGCACCCTGTCTGCAAGTGATCACGCCGTTTGAAAAATCACAAACCATTTATCGTAACTTATATTTAGGAATGTTAAAAATGATCAAATGTGTACTGGGTGACTCAAAATATATAAACAACGATTATTTCGTAAATTGTAACTAAACGAACATGCTTTTAATTAGAAAAGTTTGTCAGGTTTTAGAAATGGCAATTTTTTTTTACAATTTAACCTTCACACCGGCTCAAATATGGACGTTGTATTGAAACTTTCCTACGTAATAACCATAGCCTAGCCAACACATGCATTCTATGGCATTGCAGGAATGATCAACCTTTGAAAAGCTGCGGGCCAAACTTTAGGGAGTTAGCGAAGTCGCGGGTCGTATACTTGGCATTTATATGGGATTTTGAACGGTTTATATGGGTTTTATACAGGGTTTTGATATGCTCCTCTGGCCGGTTCCATAGACGATTCGGGCCACCTCCGGCTAGCGGGCCGGCGGTTGCCCCTATGTGACATTAATGTCATGGCGCTCATCTATTGGCCAGACTACGGTTATTACGTGCGACATTTTCAGTACAACGTTCATGTTTGATCCATTGAGAAGAAAACAGGAAACAATTAAACATTTTGTCAATTTTAAACAGAGGTAGCCAGTTTTGGGTTAACCACAAGATTCAAAGTTGATTGCAAGAACAAAGTATTCCCCAATTTTTGATGGTAAATATATAAGATATTGGACGAAAACACGAAACAGTTATGTTGTTTCACCAAAACAAACGTTGATGGAATTGTTAGGTTCATTTACGGCAGCGATTCATTCACTTTGGCTGGGTGAAAGGTTCACTTTTACTTCAGTACCGAACAAAACGAAAATGTGACAGTTCATCACGGAATCAACTATTCTTTTGTATTTTATTTGAAAGACGCGAGCCTCTGATAGTAACTATATGGAGACTTCCTTGCCATATTTAAGAGGGAGGGGAGAGTGTACTTGCAAAGTACACCCAGAGAGCACATAAGCATATATCAAGCTTGACATTTCTTTAAATTTGACGTATTAATACAAGCTTGACAGTTCAATTCATTTTAAGCTTGCAGCAAGCTTGGGGATAACATAAAAAATGAGTCAGCCAATATTTTCCCTTCGAATTGAAGTCATTCGAAATGTCAAGCTTGAATACAACTGGATGACTGCTCGATTTGGAAAGCCGCATCCACATAATTTATCATCAGTCATAAATGTACTTGACCATAGAATTAAAAAAAAAAAGATTCTATATTTCCAAATATGGGAATTCTTCAAAATAAAATGCAATTATACTGCGAAATTGATTTCAAAATCAGTCGTTTGTCTCGATTTTAGCCAGTATTGCCCAACATGAGTGTCGCGATATTGAAAGTTTTAAAACTTGTGCTGCTTTTAAGTTTATAGTATGCTTATTTACATATTAGTAGAGTCTATAAATCACACATAACATTATTTTAATTTTGATTCAACCCATGGAAAAATAAACGAAACAGGGTATCGGCCACTGATCGATCTCGCCATAAAAGCGCGCGACAACCATAGCAGTCACTTCAAACTTTAGTCATATCAGCACGAGTCAGATTGGCGCTGGCTTCCCAAACCTTAGGTCCCAAGTTCCATCCCAGCCGCGGACGCTTGATGGAAACAGATTAAAATAACTTGAAACTTCAGCATAGAGGGGAAAATGCGTGGGAAAATAAAATATGTGGGGCGAGTTCGCCGACAGGCGCCCAGTGTATTTAGGAAATTTTTTGTAGAAAATTTTATTTAAGCTTCAAATTAAGCTTGCTATGTCAAGCTTAATGACAGTTGGGCAAGTGTAAACTAGAACACTTGATTCAAGCTTGCATTAAGCTTACACGCTTGAAATTTTCAAGCTTAATTCAAGTTTATCGACTTGATAAATCAAGCTTGCTGCAAGTTTGATGCAAGTTTGCTGTGCTGTCTGGGGTTATTACGAGCGAAATTTTCAGCACAACGTCCATGTTTGATTCATTGAGAGGAAAACAAGAAATGATTAAACATTTTGTCAATTTTAAACTGATTGTAGCCAGTTTTGGGTTATACACAAGATCCAAAGTTGATTGCAAGAACAAAGTATTTCTCAGTTTCCGATGGTAAATGTGTAAGATATTGGACGAAAGCACGAAACAGTTGTGTTGCTTTCTCAAAACAAACTTTGATGGATCTGTTAGGTTAACTTTTACTTCTAACTGGTTCATTTACGGCAGTGGTTCATTCACTTTGGGTGGGAGAAAGGTTCAATTTGACTTCAGTACCGAACAAAGCGAAAATGGGAGAGTTCATCATGGAATCAACTATTGTTTTGTATTTTTATTTGAAAGACTTGAGTTTCTGGTAGTAACTAGTATGTCATATTTAAGAGTGACGGGGGGAGAAGAGAGTGTAATTGTACAGTACTGGAATGATTGAATTTTTACGTTTTAACGGATTGTTCGTTATCGTTTTCAGTAACCTTTGGATTTTATAATAAATGACCCTGACGTTTAGTACAAAGGTCAAAACCAAATAGGTGAATTGTGCCGGAGGGGGTTGAAAATGATGGTTAATCGTATTGTGTGTCCCAAAAAAGCGACACAATTATGTTTTCTTAATGACTACGTCATTTTATCTCTCACCCCCCCTTTATTGAAAACTGTCCTAAAAATGTGTTCCAAAAAGCGACATAAAAATGCGACATAATTTTACGTATATGTAAATACTATTAGTTCACAAAAGCTTTAATCTATTGTTACACTATTTCGTAAGCTGTAGAATAGGCATCCCATATATTTTTAATGACTATGTCATTTTATCTGTCACCCCCTTTATTGAAAATTGTCCCAAAAAAGCGACATAATTTTGCATATATTTAAATACTATGAGTTTACAAAAGCTTTAATCTATTATTACACTATTTCGTAAGCTGTAGAATAGGCATCCCATGAATGTTTCTATAAATAGGTTAAAATAAAAATTTCAACATAGGGTTACTAGGCGAAATACACGAAAGATGACGGATAAAATGAAATAGTCAATTAATATCGTTTTAATATGGCAATAATGAAACTAAGAAAATGAGGAGAGGTTGAGGGGGGGTCTTCCCCTGACGAGGCTCGAACAGCGGAGTTATTACTTTGTTTCAATACTAAACTTGTCATGGGCGCCGACCGAATATTTCCCAGGGGGGGGGGGGGCAAAGTCTACTTCAACGTATGGTTACCCTGTTGGAAAGAGCAAAAAAGCAAGGGAAAACACTGTATACAAAAATACAGGCGGGGCATTGCCCCTCTCTTGCCCTATGATGCCGCGCCCTTGAAACTTCTGACTTGTGAGAGGTAGTTTCAAAGGAAGAAATTCGATAACGTAGGACAGGCTTTGTTAGTGACTTTTTTTTCCTCGCCAAAATTAACATTAACATACATAAATGATAAAAAAAAATATGAACCGAAATTAAAAAGAAATCTTATTCCAAAATTTGTGCACATATTTTAAATGCAGTTAACAAACAAAAATTTGCCCTGGGGTACTTACGTAAAAAAATAAAAAAAATAATTAAATAATTAAATTCTGAAATATATGCTAAATACTAAAATATATAATATTTGAGTTTATCTTAAATAAACTCAAATAGAACAAAACTACCACCGAAATTTTGAAAACACTATTTAAAGGTAAAAGACTAAAGTAAAGAACCCCCCCCCCCCAAAGCAATAACCTTACCCGTAAGACTCATGCAATCACAATATTTTTAATACACTACATAAAAACTGCATGGGATACACTACATATAAACTACACTAAGCCAGTGACTTTGCGTCTGGGGGCAAAATCCCCATTTTTACTTTCCGAACATGTACCATTTAAGGAAAGTATTGTCATCATGAAAAAAATCGAATTCGAGATTTGGGTGTAGGGACACGTTTTGAGGTCTTCTTAATTCATGGTTGCTATTTTTACGAGATGTATGTATGTATGTGTGTGTATGTGTGTTTGTGTGTATGTGAGTGAACGCGATAGCTCCTAAACGGTGCATTCGAGTGAGCTCAAATTGGATATATATGTTATAGACCACCGTCGCAAGACCGGTATTGATTTGGGTGTGTATAGGACTTATAGTTTTTCTACAGGGCAACGACAAAGACTTCTTTTACAGGAAGGCCTATGGGGAGACATTCTTGAAAGTGCGCTAGCGTTTAAACGGCGAATTCGATTGAGTTTCAATTTCGTATCTATGTTTGAATGATTCATCGATTAAGATAAATGCTTGGTCACGATCTTAATCGTAAATGTTCGGAAAGTCCAGTGAAGTCACTCCAGATTTTTTCTAAAAGCAAAATCAGTAATTTTTGTACAAGTGCAACTTTACAAGATGAATTTCTGCAGTCAAGACTCATAATTTTCAATTGAAGGATTATAGTTTACCATGATCTCCATATTCGATTACGACAGCGTTTCTCAACAGGTGGGGTGTGTCCCCCAAAGGGGGCGCAGAGCATTTGCAGGGGGGGGGACACGAAAAGCACCAAAGAGCAATTAGTAATGCATATTTTTTAAAAAATCATCTTATTTATTCTCATTTTTACTCAAAAATATATCCCTTTTCGCTTAATATGTTCATTCAAACTTTACAGATTGATAACTTTATTTTGTAGAAAATTCGACTCGATGTTCATTGTTAAAGATTAAAAAACGGAATGTATGCTGAAAAGTATGAGAGGGGGGGGGTGCCACCATAAGTTAGCCTTTGTTGGGGGGGGCGCGACGTTAAAAGGTTGAGAACCGCTGGATTACAGGCCCTGGACTCAGGATCAGAGACGCCCCCCCCAAAACCGTATGCTGCATTGAAACTGCCCTATTATTTATTTTCAATACTAGGGGCCAAGGCCCCCAGACTCGCTACGCTCGCTTTTCGTATGAGGCATTCGGCCCCTAATTAGGCTTATTCGTAAAAAAGACATAATTTCAACAGACAAAACCCGAAGATTGGATAAGATAGAATGTTACTGAGCTAAGCTACACATTGCTTAGTTCTTGCATCTTCATTGGTACATAAAAATTTAAACTTCCCCTCATAACACTGAAGATATTTTGTTATGGGAATCCGTGTTGTACGGAGCTATACTCCACCTGGAGTGCGGACTCCGCTTATAATCCCTGGAAAAATTATTGGCCCTCCTCAGAAACACAATATTTAATGTTGCCATTCAAAAGTTATATTAATTAGGCGCTAAAGCGTCATAAAATCAGAACATATGTTTCAGCTGTATTTTTAATAATGTAAAACCTATTGGAACACACCTTGCGAATTGGCCACCCATGGCGATTTTTCATTATTGGGCGACTTGCGTACATGTAAAGTTAATAAAAGCTACGGAACAGATAGGATAGCTTGCCACCCATGGCGACTTTTCATTATTGGGCGATTGACACATGCTCACAACCTATATTTACTGTTCATTTAAGGTTACCGGAAAACCGTTATCCATATTTTCATGTACATAATCGTTTGCAGATGGGCGTACTTAACACCACGAATGATACCATCTCGTCGCGCTAGCCAATATCCAAACTGTACTATAACTGCTATAATGGCATAGTGAACGCCGCCCAATATTTCTACTGGTAGCCAATAATCCAGCTGGACGAGAACCGGCTTTAAAATAATCTGCATTTTAATTATGTTTCATTTTCAAGATATTAGTTTTTCCGTTTTGGAAAAACGAATCATCGCTCATTCTAAACTCCTGTTGTCTAAGCGAACTGACTATTTGAAAATGGTCAACTTTGTGAACACATTTTGAGTTACTTATTTCATATAGTTATTATTTTGGCGTAAAATGGGCGTCATTCTAACTCATATCTGTAAATTTCACGCGATTCTAGATACTTGGAAACGCTTTGTTGCAAAGGAATGAATGATTTTATGCCAAATCTGGAAAGCATTCTGTTTATTTTTTCGCTTTTTTATTAATATCTTCTAAAATAATTCGATTTTCGAAATTTAAATCAGCTTAGCAGGTTCCTCGGAATTTTTCGAATCTGTGGACACCTTAGTCGAAACTCAAATCCCTACGGTTTAGGAGTAGATAGGTACACAAGCTTTGACAGCGCCAGCGGCCTTTACTTTTTTTAGAATAGAGAGATTCTCTTTAGTGTCATTTAACCTTGAAATATATGGGGAATAATTATGGAAACTATTTTACGTCCAAACTATCTACTTATATAATACGGTTAACATATGCCGTACCAAAATGGACGATATTCTCACGCTGCGAACGGTAACAGCTAGATGTAAACATGTGTGCCATAACAATAACCCATGTTCAAAAATCCAAATGAACAGTTCAACGACATCAAACGGAGCAAGCTTGTGTCACGCAGTCGCTAGATGACAAAATGACAATCATGGATACACAAAAAATGCAAGATCTTTCGGACTTTTTCGCAATTCTTTAAAATATCGAATGGACACTACTGGACGCATTCATCGCCCCTCTCAAAAATGTCCCGATTCATTGAATTCATCGGGCTCAAGCCCATTTTAGCCTTTGGCTGTTCCATAGTCGGCTTCCAGGATGGCACCCAAAATGTGTAGCAACCCTAACCTCAATAAATTGAATGGCAAATACTGTTAAAACAAAGAAACATTATTTTCGTTGAAATGAATCCAGCAACTAAGCACTAGAATGACCGTTTGTGAGTCTACCCGCTAGAGATCGCAGCGATTGACAGATATTATCATTTGGGTGCAAGCACCAGATAATAGAGGAGGGGTCTAAAAATTGGATAAGTGGGTTTGTACTTGTTTGTGTTATTTTCTTCTGGGAAGTAATAATCCTTTAACCCCGAATAACCGAATGAATCTGCTCTAGCAGTTATTTAAGACTTAGGAACTTCATCCATCTATCAAACTCTATCAAGTTGTCAAAGTTAATAGCGAACAATTCAAATAGTTTTGCAATGCTAAACTCCATCGAACATACTGCTGTTCGATTTTCCCCCCAAGTATCGTCCCTGCAGCCGTGACTAAATGTGCGTGTTAACCGTCCAGTTAGGGCTTGAACTGTCCTGTTCGATACCGACCAGAGGTCATTAGTTTAAGCCGAACTGCTTGCCACCAGATAGGCATCGAAATATTGAGTCCTTGCAGTAGCCACGTATTAGTCCAGTTGAGACTAATTGGAACTATTGCCTCATTGATTGTCGGTATTGATTCTGTGGGTGCAGTATTCAAAGCACGGAGTTAGTCTATTGAAATACAGAATACAGTGGAACTTCTCGGGAGCGACCACCCTCCGTCCCGCGGTCGTTAAGGAGGGTGGTCGCTCAAATAATTAGTAACATCGGATAGCCAAGAGAAAAAAAATGCTTAAAAATATTATTCTAGTACTTATTTATGAAATTGCATACATTATGAAATCCTTAAACAAACGTGTTTTTTTAACCCTTTGAGGCGCAACCCTTTCCCAATTCTGAAAATAAGCTGACTGTGCTGCACAGCCAGCTGTTGTCTAAAAAGGGTCTCTCGATCTGTGGCACGCGATGAATGTTTCGATCGTCCGCCCTCTTGCTGGTCGTGAAGTCGAGCGATGGCAACGGCTGCCTTATTTTCAGCATTGGGCAATTTATCCGGCTGTTCTCGCATTCAGCCTTTTTCAGCAGATGTCAGTGATGTTAAAAAAAATAGTCGTGACCATTTTTTTGACGGGAAAGGACGTGCTAAAAAGTAAAGGATTCTCGTGGAGCTGTGTCACCCGCAACTATTTTATAGAAATCCAATCTATTCTTCGTGACTGGCAACCGTCATAACGTCAGAGTTGGGTGTTCCCAGAGCGGGAACACTGCGCGTTAAAGGGTTACATTTTAATAAAATATTTAGAAATTTCGGATTGTTAGCACTAGGCTAGTATTTCGTTCAGTCCCAGTTTTTTTGTGTAGGTGATTTCGTCGACATGATTTGTAGACAGGTTTTGTAGACATGAACTCTCACGATGAAGATCTTTTGAAATGTGTTTGGTAGATAAAGCGGAGGTGGGGGAGGGGGAGGAGACTAAAGTCTTGAAAGTCACACAAGATTTGCAATTTTTTATAACGGATCGCCAAGTTTGCTTCCAAAAAGTGGCTTCAAAACCGAGCTTGGCGATATCTTCCGAATTTGGCTAGAAATAGAGAATAATAGTAGTTAAAATATAGTTAGTAGAATAGTAATAGTTAAAATATGCCTGGCGAAGATTGTAAAACAGTGTTAGTAGGCGATTTTAATACAAATTTCAGTTCCAAAGATGTGTTTTATGGAACAGAGAAGACAAAAACGTCACACTCTTCGATTAGGATGCCCATTCCAAACAGTAATTAGAAGGGTGAAGCATAGTTAGAATAGGCTTCACGAAGATTGTAAAACAGTTTCAGAGGGTGATTTTTTAAGATAGATTTCGATTCCAAAGATGTGTTTTATGGATTAAGGGAGTAAAAGACGGCACTTTCATGAATAATGATACACTTTCCAACTTAATGGAATAAGGGAAGACGCATGAATTATGATACGCTTTTAATATGTAGCACTTTAGTGCGTATTTAAAATCTGAAAGTGTTTCAGATTTTTTCACTTTTTTATTTAATTAGTTCTTTTTTCATTTTCTTTGCTCTTTCCGAGAATACTTGTTTAATTTATTTATTTATTTATTTATTTATTTATTTTTTATATTTGTTACAAAAGAGCATTGATCGTGATATTCTTCAAATAATCTGAATTTCCCAAAATAAAGTTTATTTGGTCTTTTTTTTGTGTGTGTGGGGGATGATTTTCACAGCCCAAAGCAACCGCCCACTTCCTCTTCAAATTTCTCTTTTCGTGTGACTCGATCCTATCAATAAGCTGCAAAGGTAAAATCGCTCGTTTGCTAGAAAAGTCTCTTCCGTACCTGCAAGATTTGTACTTGATGTGTACGAGTACTGGTACCAGCTGTGCATTTGCAGTACATTGAGTGGTTAGGAATGTGGTTTTTGTTTACTTTACTTCCGGAAAAATGCTAGAAAATTTTCTCGGTCCCGGTCGCTGATAGAGGGTTGTGGGGTAGGGTTGTTTCCCCCCCCCCTTTTTGGCGAAGTAGTAGTAACTTCGTCGAAGATAGTAAAATAGTTTTAGTAGGCGATTTTAAGATAGATTTCGATTCCATAAATGGGTTTTATGGAACAAGAAAGAAAAATACGGCACACTTCTGAATAATGATACACTGAAAGTGCATGATACACTTAATGGAATAAGGAAGAAAAATAACGACGACGCATAAATTATGATACGCGTTTAATATATAGCACTTAGTGCGTATTTAAAATCTGAAAGTGATTCAGATTTTCTTACATTTCTTTTCTAAATTAAAATCAAAATTTACGATTTGTCCCAACCCCTTCTACACAATCTTTTAGAATCAGGGTAAAAAGTCGGTGCCTTAGAAAATGGGTCGTTAGAGGAGGGGGTCGCTTAATAGAGGTGATCATCATAGAAGTTTGACTGTATCTCTAAATGACGCTTCAAAGAATGAGTGCCCATAGGACGTCAGTATAAAAATTCTTTTGGGTGCTCCTGTTGAGGAACTGCCAATGCTACATTAGAGCCTTTTCAATAGGGTGCTTAGTACAGTACATAGGAATAACAAACATAAATTTCGTAGTAATCGATGCCTATTTACGGCAGTTAGAGCACAGTTCGTGCAGACAGACACACACTGTTGCAGAAAACTCTACTGTTTCCTGGGTTCGTCTCTCTAAAGTCCAGCAGGTGTAGAAAGTTCTTGAAAAGAGTCCGCTTGTCAGGATGGATTTATTGCTTTAGAACTTCGTCGAACCATCCGCTGTACAAAACTCGCAAGCACAATCAGACAGTATAACGTGCTTTTAACAACTCTTAGTACAGAAGTGTTTCACAAATGCTGTATTCCTCACACAAAATGAATCACTTCCACAGGCAAAAATTGAGTGGAAATATAGGAGGGAAATCGTAAACAGTCCCTCAAGACTCAGTAACGAAAAATTGACACACAGCACTTAAAAACAAAGCTTCACGAAGCAAGCAAACTACAGCACAATTCACAGAGCAAAGCAGCGTACGCATCGGAAACTCGATACTACACTGAACTGGAGGTCAGTCATGTCTTTATTTATAGGTGCCGCGGAAGCTATTAGGAATTTCTGGAATAAACCATTTCTCGAGAGATCCCTGTAAAGCACGAATTCTTATCATGTAATAGAGTAATATTAAAGCTATTAGGTGATGCTAATGCAGTAAAAAAACTACCTTTACAGGCCCCATTGGGAAAATCTCGCTCAATGTCCTAAATGTCGCCAAGTTTGGCGACGTTTCTGAGAAACATCGCACGATTTGACGCCAAAAACAAGTCCCTAAAAGTGAGGTTAGCTAAGGCTTACGATCCATGTTTATCGATTTCTAGAACACGCTATATTAATCAATAGGGAAATCAAAAACACCGTATCTCCGGTTCTAGTGGACCGATTTTCATGGAACAAAATTCAAAATTTAACTCTTTGACCAGAAGAATACGAATTTTAAACTATTTTACACTCCAGAACAGCGGGTTGCCCCGAAAATGCGCAACAATTAAAACTGAAACCAAAAACACTTTTCAACCTTGTTCATAAGTGATTAAAAATGCTGCTTGCATTCTTTTCAATGCGAATTCTATGCAATGGGGGGTGGGCAGTAACACACATTGATTTCCTAGTCATTAATGCCTATTTATAGCAGTTGAAGAATGGACAAACGGACGTATAAATAACAAACGCTTCCCAAATTTGTTCTGAGTGTTTATACAAAAAATCTGGAGTGACTCCACTCGACTTTCCGAACACTTACGATTAAGATCATGACCAAGCATTTAAATAAATTTGAATCGATGAATCATTCAAACATATGTACCAAATTTGAGCTCACTAGCGCACGTTCAAGAATGTCTCCCCATAGGCCATAATGTAAAAGAAATCTTTATTTTATCCCTGTAGAAAAACTGTAAGTCCTATACACATCAAAATCAATACAGGTCTTGCGACGGTGGTTTATAACATGTATACCCAATTTGAGCTCAATCGAATGTACCGTTTAAAAACACTAGCGCACTTTCCAGAATTTTCCTCCATAGGCCATCATGTAAAAGAAATCTTTGTCGTAGCCCTGTAGAAAAACTGTAAGTCCTATACACACCAAAATCAATACCGGTCTTGCGACGGTGGTTTATAACCTATATACCCAATTTGAGCTCAATCGCATGCCCCGTTCAGGAGCTATCGTGTTCACTCACATACACACAAACACACACATACACACACACACACACATACATACATACATGTCGTAAAAATAGCATAAATGAATTCAGAAGACCTCAAAACGTGTCAATACACCAAAATCTCGAATTCGAATTTTTTCATGATGACAATACTTTCCTTACATGCTACATGTTCGGAAAGTAAAAAGAAAAGCATAATGAAACGCCTTACGACAGTTTAAAACGTCGTAATTAATGAACACTGCCACTTTAAAGACGTTTCCAAACGGTCATCTGAACTCATGAGCTGAATTCAAACCTCCCTTGAAAATTCAACGCGGTAGCAACATCACTCACACTTGACTCCCACAATTTGGGTTCAGGAGTTTCAAAAACATGCCTGGCTCGATGCCAGATAGGGTGCAGCTTTTCACGGGCAGGCTGCTTACTAACCCTTGCTGTGCATTTACGGGAAATGAAAGTATTTTTATGCTTTTCAAACTTTTATTTATTGACAGTAGGAGAGCTGTTATACACAGTAAAAAATTCAGAAACGTTACATACTTATAGCGGAAAGGTTTCCGTAAGTATAGCGTAACCTACCGATGCTCTACTCGAACTCACGATTTCGGAAACATAACCCATATTTCGGGGTAAAGTATTTACGGGGGAAAGGAAATCTTTATTTGGCACTTCGCGCGCATGCGCCAAGTGCCAAGAGACGAATAAGAGTGAACGAGTTTTCCCTAATAGCACAGATGGTCACAAAAGAGTCGCTGTGACGTCACAGAGGGTCACAATTGTCACAGGACTGTCACATTGTAACTTCTTGCACAGCCCAATTATGACCAACAGGGGCCCGGGCATTCCTGAATTTGGGGGTCCCCATCTATAAAATTTGTTTTCTTTTTCATAATATTTTGACATATAAACAGAACAACATTTGAAACTGGGGGCCCTGGGCAAAGTCTCGATTTGCCCATGCGATAATAAGGGTCTGGTAACTTGTGAGTGATGTAACTTCACTGTGTGGTCACTGTGAAGTTTATTTGTGACCAGTCACCAGGTGACGTCGCCGGATGAATACTTAAATAAAACAGCACATTATCTCCTGAAAATAATTTATGTGGAAGAAAAAAGATTTAAGATTTTTAATTTATATTTATTAATTATGGTATTTTCTCTCCATTTACAAAATACTTCAAAAAAATTTTAAGTTTCCAAAACAAGCCGTACCACAAATAACTTTTGC
Organism: Cheiracanthium punctorium; assembly: GCA_038373885.1. NCBI lineage: Eukaryota > Metazoa > Arthropoda > Arachnida > Araneae > Cheiracanthiidae > Cheiracanthium > Cheiracanthium punctorium. The sequence goes on from JAWZYV010019245.1 coordinate 13,072, forward strand.
AGCAGTCAGTTTACTTTTAAAGCAAAATTCGGCAAGAAAACCGCAGCGTCGTGGTACCGTGCTTTCTTCCGAATGCGTAAGTCCAGCGTTCGATTCTGGCTCTGGTCGCTAGTCCTCACCGCTCCTTCCGACAGAGTTTGGTGCTGCCATCTAGTTTAAGATACTCGAAACGCTTCATCTAGTGCATGTTACTTTTTTCTGAAAAACTCGGAAAGGTTACTCGTTAATTCGGAAACCTTTCCGAAATACTCGAAACTTCCGAAATACACGGAGAGGTTACTCAATATTTTACCAAAATATACAGAAACGTTACCCATCTTTTCCAGAAACCTTACCTAAAATGCAGGAAAATAGGTAAATATGTTTCCGACATATGCAGAAACGTTTCTAAATACTTTACCCGCATGGTTCGGAAACGTTTCCGCAATTTTGAACTACAAGAGCTGCTTTACGAGATGTATGTCTGTGAGTGTGTAGTGTGTGTGTGTAGTGAGTGAACACGATAGCTCCTGAACGGAGCATTCAATTGAGCTCAAATTGGATATATATGTCATAAACCACCGTTGCAAGATCGGTATTGATTTGGGTGTGTATAGGACTTATAGTTTTTCTACAGGGCTACGACAAAGATTTCTTTTACATTATGGCCTATGGGGGGAATTTCTTGAAAGTGCGCTAGCGTTTAAACGATACATTCGATTGAGCTCAAATTCGGTATACATGTTATAAACCACCATCCTAAGACCGGTATTGATTTTGGTGTGTATAGGACTTATAGTTCTCCTAAAGGGCTACGACAAAACTTTCTTTTATGTTATGGCATAATGGCATATGGGGAGACATTCTTGAAAGTGCGCAAGCGTTTAAACGGTGCATTCGATTGAGTTTCAATTTGGTATATATGTTTGAATGATTCATCGATTAAAATTTATTTAAGTGCTTGGTCATGATCTTAATCGTAAGTGTTCGGAAAGTCGAGTGGAGTCACTCCAGATTTTTTTTTAACTGGAGAGGAGAGAAACTGTGTGATGCAAATTTTCAACAAGCTTTGACAGGTTTCAGTTTTATGCAAGAATATCTAATATCCAGGCGATTTAAATGATAATCTTGAACAGCTATGTTCATTAGTTTGTTGTCAACAACTATGTACAGGGGCGTAGCCAAGGGGGGGGGTTAGGGGGGTCATAACACCCCCTTATGAAAAATTTTTTGCCATACAAAATGTATATTCTTCGCTACATTATGACACATACGTATACATATATATGAGTTGCAGTAGTCGTAACCCCTCCCATGAAAAATTTCTGGCTACGCCCCTGATATGTACAATGAACATTTTTTCACGGTGCATTCCCATACAGCCGAAAAATACAAAATACACTTCCCTCTGCTCAGTGAGTTGGAGGGCTTGTCTGATGAAGACCGAAAGAAGTTTTGGGTCGAAACGATCATAAAATCTTATAAGTAACATTGTATGTGAGTTCTTTTCACAAAGTTTTTGTTTATTTTATCACTAGGGAACAACTATACTTTATGTTGAGCATCAACATATCATGTGACCCAATTTCATATCATTCGCTTTAGTCGTTATTACATAAAGCGTGAACAAAAATTCACTCAATTTGAAACGATTTTCGCAAAATCCCAAAATCTGTTAGATTTTTTTTTTTTATAGATGCTTATAGTTTAAGGTGAGTGACCACCTATCATTTCACCAAATACCATTTTTTCACCTTTGCAGTTATTAAGTGATGTGCGAATGCAAATTTACGCAGCTTGAAACGATTTTCGCAAAATCTGAAAATCTAATCAACATTTTTTTTTAAAAATTCGACGCCTATGCTTTAAGTTGAGTGACCACCTATCATGAAACCCAATTTCATATCATTCGCTTCAGTCGTTTTTACGTGATGCTTAAACAAAAAAAGCGTCGCGGACAGAAGGACAGAATGACAGAACGACAGACAAACTTTTTTTTGAGGGTCGCACCAGATTCCCAGGTGCATGAAACGGATAGAAATCGCAAAATTTTTGAATTCCAACAAATGTACAAAAAATGTCTAATTTTATTTATATAGATTTAACATTAGTATTTTGAGTGTTTTTTTTTTCTGGTGAAGTATAGTTGGAATATGCTTGATTGTAAAACAGTTCTAGTAGGCAATTTTAAGATTTTCGATCCCAAAGATGTGTTTTATAGAACAAGGAAAAAAAAATTCGGCACGCTCATGAAAATGATATACTTTCCAACTTAATGGAACAAGGACAGAAAATAGGGAAGACGCATGAATTATAGTATATTTTTAAAATATAGCACTTTAGTGCGTTACTTAAAATGTAAAAGTGTTCCATATTTTAATTTTTTTGTGATTTTGCTACTTACTATAAGCATTGTAACTGTCTTAATTTCCTCAGGGCGGTTGAACAATACCTCACGTAGATAAAGAAGATGAAATAATTAAATGAGGAAATATTGAAGTTTCTTTTATGTGTATTATTTCACAAGGTTTTAATTATTTCATCTTTTAAATACCACTTTCTTTTTGAGTGTATTTTCTGTCAAATTAATGTGTCATCGTCATCACTGACTCTATGTATAAAAGTTATTTTTTCACCAAGTAAACATGTATTGAAAATTTCTGATGAACTTACTCATATAATCATTTGATTATATGAGTAAGTAAAAATTTAATTTTACGACAAATGACAATTTTTAACTGCAAAGTATATATCATAAGGAAATAGATCATAATGAATTATTTTATATCAGAAAAGTATTTTAATTTTAACTATTATCTTTAGCATTCATCCGAAATTTGAAATAGACTTGCTTTGTGGAAAGGAAATTTTATAAGTAAGTTTTAGTTTATTTGAGCAATGTCACGTAACAACGGTTGCCAGGGCTCTCAGGAGTTTACTAGACTGCTGCAAAGCAATCGAACAACCAGTGGCGTACACAAGGGAGGCGGGGAGTGGTGGCGTCGCTAAGCATGATGTCACCCTATCATCATGCATGACGGGTATACACGGTGTCTCTTCCTTTTTACATACACAAGCCAGTCAACGTTAGTTATGCATAAGAATAAGCAAAATCGTTTACAGCATTGGTGGCAGTAGCGGCTTCTCATTTGAGCACGTGAGCCCCCAAAGGAAAAACTAAAGAATAAACGCACTAACAAATTAAATTTAAAACAAATATTAAGCAATCTAGATTTATGTGAGTTTAAAACGTCAGTTTTACTCTTTCCCCGTTCCCCCACTATCTATATAAATAAAATTAGACTTTTGTCTGTACATTTCTTGGAATTCAAAAATTTTGCGATTTCTATCCGTTTCAAGCACCCGGGAATCCGATGCGACCCTCAAAAAAAAGTTTGTCTGTCTGTCATTCTGTCGTTCTGTCTTTCTGTCGTTCTGTCATTCTGTCCGTGACGCTTTTTCTGTTTAAGCATCACGTAAAAACGGCTGAAGCGAATAATATGAAATTGGGTGTCATGATAGGTGGTCACTCATCTTAAAACATAGGCGTCGAATTAAAAAAAAATCTTGATTAGATATTCAGATTTTGCGAAAATCGTTTCAAACTGAGTGAATCTTTGTTCCCGCATTACGTAATAACGACTCAAGCGAATGGTATGAAATTGGGTCACATGATAGATGGTTGCTCAACGTAAACTATAGGTATCCAATTTTTTAAACATTTTCATTAGATTTTGAGATTTTGTGAAAATTCTCTCAAAATACGTTTCTATTTCTTCAAACATTACGTAATAACAACTAATACGAATGATACGAAATTGAGTGATAGGATAGGTAGTTGCTAATCTTAATTTATAGACGTTGAATTTTTAAAATATTTTGATTACATTTGGAGATTTTGCGAAAATCGTTTTAAAATGCTGAAACTTTGTTCCAGCATCACGAAATAAAGACTGCAGGGAATGAAACGAAATTGGGTGACAGGATAGGTTGTCACTCAACTTAAATTCTAGGCTTCCAATTTTTCAAAGATGTTGATTAGATTTTGAGATTTTGCCAAAATTATTTCTATATTAGTAAATATTCGTTCGCGCATCCCATAATGACGACTAAAGCGAATGAAATGATATTACTTAGTAACTCTCTTAACCTGTAATATTTTAACAATACATAAAAATTATAACTTCGCTTTCTTTACTTTGGCAACATACTCCATCCATTCTGTGTACTCCTACAATGCTGACGAAAGTTCTTGCTTTTTGGAAATTTGCATTAACTAACCCGTCAAGGACGGGTACTTCAGCTAGTTATTAAATACGCTTATACGCTGACACACTGTAGTGTAGGTTACTACAGCACAGTCCTTAATCAGTCGCACGTACGAACGGAAAATTTTCCTCCTGAACCGCTCTCTGGCAACAGAAGCGGAGACAGCTGAGAAGTACGGCGTTGCTGACAATCATACCGTTCACACACTTTCATTGTGCACACAGGGTCTTTTTTTTGCGGTATCTCTTCCGGATTTTCCCTTGGTTTGTTACGTTCAGTTAGCTAATTAATTTTTATTTCATTCTGTTATTATTTTCTTTATTTCTATCATTTTTCGCTACATTATTTTTTTTTTTACAAACTAGTGTCGATAATTAAGATGGGAGTAAAAGACTTATTTAGGAGCTAAAGCAAATGGCATTTTCCATCCTTTGAAAAAAAAAAATCTGGAGTGACTCCACTCGACTTTCCGAACACTTACGATTAAGATCATTACCAAGCACTTAAATAAATTTTAATCGATGAACAATTCAAACATATATACCAAATTGAAACTCAATCGAATGCACCGTTTAAACGCTTGCGCACTTTCAAGAATTTCTCCCCATAGGCCATTATGCCATAACATAAAAGAAAGTTTTGTCGTAGCCCTTTAGGAGAACTATAAGTCCTATACACACCAAAATCAATACCGGTCTTGCGACGGTGGTTTATGACATATATATCCAATTTGAGCTCAATCGAATGCTCCGTTCAGGAGCTATCGTGTTCACTCACATACACACAAACACACATACACACACACACACATACACACACATACATACATACATCTCGTAAAAATAGCATAAATGGATTCAGAAGCCCTCAAAACGTGTCAAAACACCAAAATCTCGAAGTCGAATTTTTTCATGATTACAATACTTTCCTAACATGGTACATGTTGGGAAAGTAAAAATTGAAATAACATGGATCGAGGCAGCACCTTTGCTATAACTTATCTTGGTGACGAAATGTAAAAACAAAAAAATGACTTGTTTTCTTTCAGTTGCTTGCATTGTTTTCCTTTAACTGCTGGACACGCAAATATATTTTAACTTGTAAAATACAAGTAAAATAATAAAATAATTAATTAATGAATACAAGTTAATGATTGTGACTAGGCTATTGTGCAATTTTCGACACCACCTATATGAAGCATCGCACAAGCAGCACACACGGGGTAGTCATGTACAGCGACTGCATTGCTGTACATGACAAGTTGAACATGCGTCACTGTACTTCCACATGTAGTACACAAGTAAAGGTATTTCCTTTTACTTTGTGCAAGGATGTAAGAAAGAAGAACTGCACACGAAAAAAATCCAATTAGAAACAATAACAGAAATTGTAATTTACGAACAAGCCCGTGGCCTGGCGATTCGACTGTGGGGAGGAGGGTTAGTGCCCCCAGAATGACTATGCATTTTATATTCTCCCTCCTTTGAAAATAGGGATGGACGCGAGACGAAAAATAAGCGTCTCGCGTCTCGCAAAATAGCCTAAAAGCTTGTCTCGTCTCGCAAAAATCCCTATTCGTAATGTTAAAAATGTGTGTCTCGTCTCGCAAAAAAACTGTAAATCTCTGTCTCGTCTCGCAAAAAAGTCGTCTCGCGTCCATCCCTATTTGAAAATGTCTGCTTTACTAGCTAATAGCGTGATTGCTGAATCTAAGGCTTAAAGCCAACTCCTCCTTCACGTAGAAAGCCTAACAACTCAATATTTGACGTCATCGCTAGGCCTACGAAAACGACGTCATCACAGTTTTATTTTCAGAATAAAACTATTTAAAATTTCTGGCGAATGCTATAAATATTGGAAAATATGCTAAATTTAACATTAAAATTAAAATAGGTTTCCCATACGAAATTATTCAATCTGACCTATTTTCTTATAATATTATATTTTCTCATAATAAATTAGTCATAGTTAAAAACTGCCATTTGTTTTTTATTAATTTGTTTTTTTATTAATATTTTTTTAAATATCAAATCATTAAAATATTGTTATTCATGAATTAATTCACCAGAAATTTTTAATAGTTTTATTTTGCGAAAATAAAACTTTTAATGTTTATCTAATGATGACGTCAAAGCTAGGAGGTGTTGCTAATCCATTTAAATACCGATTGATTTGTGTAATGACAACGGCGTGCGATAGATGGCGCTAGTTACTCAAAATGCGGCTGTATATTTCAGCAGTTCTTGCAATGAACAGTGCTCCGTTCGACGAGAGGCTGGGCAGGCCGGATTAAAGTGCTCTCTGGCGATTTGGCGTGCATCCTTTGGCAAGAGTCGTTTCTCCCGCTGTTACACACTACACGCTAGGGGTTGCCGCCCGCATGAAATTTTATCTCGCAGCTATGACAATGTTTTGACTGGTGTTGATAAGTGATTTTTAAGAGATGTTAAACTTTAAAATTGGAACACGTTTTAAGAAAGGCTGATCTATGCAAACGAAATAGTTTTTCTGCTCTTTTCGATTTATAAATAGAGCGCTCAACGTTGCCTTACGCTGAGGCCTGTGGGGTGATTATGGATGGATGCAATTTATGGGATCTGCATCCGTTATGTTTCATCCATTTTTCATTTCAAATAATTGCATTGCTTCCGCACTTTAGCATTGAAAGACTAAAGTTAGGAAGCAACGCTGGACGCATAAGGGGACTAGTCAATTTAAACATCCTAACTATCTTAATTTAAACATTGTAAAGTAGAGAGCCTGCAGGTCATGACTTGTAAAGTTCATTTGCATGTAAACTAGATCTCTTTTTTCATTTGTGTATTACATGAAGTGTGCTTTTAAAAAAATTACAAGCAAAAAATATTCATTAGAAAAGTGTGTTTAAAATATCGGTTCTCCATCCTCTAAACCTAGCTGTGGGAATTTTCGATTAGAATAGAACGACCTCAGAATTGCTAACATTAAGATACTGTATAGGATAATTTAGGATTTTGTTTGTTTAAAAAGAAACATACAAAATATAGCAATTTTAAAAGCCAAAGTAAGGGGGGAAATAAGAACGAATGAATTTTAAAAGAGCAGATAATTAAGGCAAAAAAATTAAAAAAATTATAATGCAATATATGGGATCTGCATCAATTATATTTCATCAATTCATTTCAAATGATGCTTTTTAACTGTGCACTGTTTCTTTTTTATTTCCGTAACATATTACCTTCAAATCTAAAATTGTAATTTTAGACTGCAATTTTAAATGCATTAAAATATATATTTAGAACAATTAATCAACAAATAAAAATATATATATATATTGCTGTTTTTCGCTGATCAACTTGCGGTGCGGGCGGCAACCCCTAGCGGGAGAAACGACTCTTGCCAAAGGAGTCTGACTGCACGCCAAATCGCCAGAGAGCGCCCAGCCTCTCGTCTCCGTTCGGGGAGACCGCGATAGGGTCGTGCTTAGGGGGTGGCAAACTGGGCAAAAGCCCAGGGCCGCTAAAATAATCTGTTGAATTTATGCGTATCTAGTAGACAAATAAACTTCCTGTTTCCCATTGTTAAAAACCCCAACCCACTGGGTTTTTCAGGGTTTTTATCTGGGTTTTGTGGGTTTCATTAGGGTGTTTTTCAGAGGAAGGCAGTGGCGTAGCTAAGGTTGGGGTTAGGGGGTCAACCTCCCCCCCCCCTCCATGAGGAGTTTTGTGCCATACAAAACGTATATTCTTCTCTTACTTATCACACACGCGTATACATATGTGTGAGTTGCAGTACACGTAATAAAAAATTTCTGGCTACGCCACTGAAGGAAGGGATGGAGTTTCAGAATATTTGAAAAACATCTTGCTAATTGCTAAATACAACATAAAGCAACTAATTTATTCGAAAAATCAATTATAAATAAAAAATGGTTAAATTAATAGTAATAACTAATTTCAATTATACATTACTAAATACCACTAAAAGCAACTAATTGATTCGAAAAATCAATTGTAAATAAAAAATGGTTAAATTAATAGTAATAACTAATTTCAATTATACATTACTAAATACAACTAAAAGAAACTAATTAATTCGAAAAATCAATTATAAGTACAAAATGGTTAAAGAGTAATAACTAATTTCAATTACACCTGAAAAAACGTATAAATCAATAACAATAATAAACCCAATCTCGGTTTGCTGTTAGATACATTGACTATTAGTACAGAATGAGTTGCCAAGAGGGGCTGTGGCCCCCCCCCCCCCATATGACAATTTTTGCCCTACAAAAAGTATATACTTCAGTCCTTTATCAGAAACTCGTATACATGTATATGAGTTGCAGTAGTCGTAACCCCCCCCCCATGAAAAATTTCTGGCTACGTAAATTTGTACTAAATACAACTAAAGCAACTAATTGATTCAAAAATCAATTATAACTAATTGATTTTAATCGCTGCAATTATTACTAATCAGCAACGTAGTAATAATTGCAGCAAGGATGTACTAGCGCTTAGTCAGAACTTTTTAACAAATGATATTTTATGATTAAAAATTCCTTATTCACTTTAATTCAGATAGGCATAAAAATGTTCTCTAGATAGTTTTTTATGCGTGTGTGAAAAATTCCTGATTTTTACTTTCCGAACATGTACCATGTAAGGAAAGTATTGTCATCATGAAAAAATTCGAATTCGAGATTTTGGTGTATTGACACGTTTTGAGGTCTTCTGAATTCATTTATGCTATTTTTACGAGATGTATGTATGTATGTGTGTGTGTGTGTGTGTGTGTGTGTGTGTGTGTGTGTGTGTGTGAGTGAACACGATAGCTCCTGAACGGGGCATGCGATTGAGCTCAAATTGGGTATATAGGTTATAAACCACCGTCGCAAGACCGGTATTGATTTGGGTGTGTATAGGACTTATAGTTTCTCTACAGGGCTACGACAAAGATTTCTTTAACAGGATGGCCTATGGGGGAAAATTCTTGAATGTGCGCTAGCGTTTAAACGGTACATTAGATTGAGCTCAAATTAGGTATATATGTTATAAACCACCGTCGCAAGACCTGTATTGATTTCGGTGTGTATAAAGACTTATAGTTTTTCTACAGGGCTACGACAAAGATTTCTTTTACATTATGGCCTATGGGGGGAAATTCTGGAAAGTGCGCTAGCGTTTAAACGGTACATTCGATGGAGCTCAAATTGGGTGTACATGTTATAAACCACCATCGTAAGACCGATATCGATTTTGATGTGTGTAGGACTTATAGTTTTTCTACAGGGCTACGCCAAAAATTCCTTTTACATTATAGCCTATGGGGAGAAATTCTTGAAGGTGCGCTAGCGTTTAAACGATACATTCGATTGAGCTTCATTTTGGTATATATATTTGAATTATTCATCGATAAAAATTTATTTAAATGCTTGGTCATGATCTTAATCGTAAGTGTTCGGAAAGTCGAGTGGAGTCACTGCAGATATTTTTTTCTTAGGTTGTGGTGGTGTGGGTGGAGGGGGCGTGCTGATTATGAACTTTACAAGTAGTGTACTGATATTAAGAGATGTACTATCTATGTAATTAAAGTTGCAGTTTTGAAAAAAACCTGGTTTGGTTTTTTTTTTTCAAGTGGGCTTTTACGAAAAAATCCACCCGTGTTTTTTCGAGTTGGGCCAATTCATAACAACCCTGCCCAGTACTAAGAACTGCACATGAGTAGGCGTAGCCCAATTAAAGTACAGAATTTGTAATTTCGTGTATACCCCTTTTTTAAAGCATAGTAAGTAGCTAGAATAAAGTTTTACATTATGGAAAACTGTTGCATTAAAATCCTAAATTAATGAATCAGATTTACTTTATTAGAGTCAAAGGCAGTAGCGGTTTTATATTGAGGGGGGGGGGGAATGTTAAGGTCCACAGTTTAGTAAGCAGGGTTGGAAAAAAAAACGGTTTTTTTTTTGTTTTTGTTTAAACCGGGTTATTTTTAGTTTAAACTAGGTTTTTTGGTTTTTTGAAAAAAAATCCTTTTATAATTACATGTTATATATATTTTTAAATAAAACTATTTGTAAAATGTTCAAATAACAATTAATATTTCTTCTGAAAATAATTAAAACAAAGTAAATAAACAATTGTTGCTATATATATGTGGTCATTGAAATCATCCAATTTTAATATTTTATTTAGAGATACTATTTTTACTTTCCGAACATGTACATTGTAAGGAAAGTATTGTAATCATGCAAAAATTCGAATTCGAGATTTTGGTGTATGGACACGTTTTGAGGTCTACTGAATTCATTTATGCTATTTTTACGAGATGTATGTATGTATGTGTGTATGTGTGTGTGTCTGTGTGTGTGTATGTGTGTGTGTGTGTTTGTGTGTATGTGAGTGAACACGATAGCTCTTGAACGGGGCATGCGATTGAGCTCAAATTGGGTATATATGTTATAAACCACCGTCGCAAGACCGGTATTCATTTTGGTGTATATAGGACTTACAGTTTTTCTACAGGACTACGACAAAGATTTCATTTACATTATGGCCTATGGGGGAAAATTCTGGAAAGTGCACTATCGTTTAAACGGTACATTCGATTGAGCTCAAATTGGGTATACATGTTATAAACCACCTTCGGAAGACCGGTATTGATTTTGATGTGTATAGGACTTACAGTGTTTCTACAGGGCTACGACAAAGATTTCTTTTACATTATGGCCTATGGGGGAAAATTTTAGAAAGTGCGCTAGCGTTTAAACGGTGCATTCGATTGAGCTCAAATTGGGTATACATGTTATAAACGACCATTTTAAGACCGGTATTTATTTTGATGTGCATAGGACTTATAGTTTTTCTACAGGGCTACGACAAAGATTTCTTTTACATGATGGCCTATGGGGAGAAATTCTTGAAAGTGCGCTAGCGTTTAAACGATACATTCGATCGAGCTTCAATTAGTATATATGTTTGAATGATTCATCGATTCAAATTTATTTAAATGCTTGGTAATGATCTTAATCGTAAGTGTTCGGATAGTCGAGTGGAGTCACTCCAGATTTTTTACACTTAGTATCTACTTATATAATACGCTAACGTATTCGGTACCAAAATGGACGCTATTTCTATGCTGGGAGCGGCAACAACTAGATGTAAACATTAGCGTAATAGCAATAACAAGCGCGCAGAAATCCATATGAACAGTTCAATGACATCAAGTGAAGCAAGGCTATTCCTTACTGATTACTTATGTCAAGCAGTAGCTAAATTACAAAATAACAATGCATACGCGAAAAAGCAAAATGTTTCTTTTTGGTTTGATTATGGCAACGTTGCTAGGATCGGGTGGGTGTCTTGGTAGGAGGTCTTTCTAAGAGGTTCTAACCTATATTCATGTTACATCTGGAGACAACCTACCAAACTCTAGACCGTTAGATCGACAGCCGTGCGACTGGACCCGAATCCGGGACTACACACTGGGCCATCTACCATTTTCAGTGACATTACCAATGATGCCCCCAAAATCTTTCGAATCTTTTCGTATGTCCCATGGCTTTGGTCATGATATTCCCAAAATTTGTAGCAACCATATCTATATAAATAAAATTAGACTTTTGTCTGTACATTTCTTGGAATTCAAAAATTTTGCGATTTCTTTCGGTTTAAAGCACCCGGGAATCCGATGCGACCCTCAAAAAAAAGTTTGTCTGTCTGTCATTCTGTCGTTCTGTCATTCTGTCCGTGACGCTTTTTTTTTTGTTTAAGCATCACGTAAAAACGACTGAAGCGAATGATATGAAATTAGATGTCATGATAGGTGGTCACTCAACTTAAAACATAGGCGTCGAATTTTTAAAAATCTTGATTAGATTTTCAGATTTTGCGAAAATCGTTTCAAACTGCGTAAATTTTTGTTCAAGCATCACGTAAAAACGACTGAAGCGAATGATATGAAATTGGGTGTCACAATAGGTGGTCACTCAACTTAAAACACAGGCGTCCAATTTTTAAAAAATCTTGATTGGATTTTGAGATTTTGCGAAAATCCTCTCAAACTGCGTAAATTTGTGTTCAAGCATCACGTAAAAACGACTGAAGCGAATGATATGAAATTGGGTTTCATGATAGGTGCTCACTCAACTTAAAACATAGGCGTCGAATTAAAAAATAATCCTGATTAGATTTTGAGATTTTGCGAAAATCATTTCAAACTGCGTAAATTTGTGTTCGCACATCACGTAATAACTGCAAAGGTGAAAAAATAATATTTGGTGACATGATAGGTGGTCACTCACCTTAAACTATAAGCATCTAATTAAAAAAAATCGATCCGATTTCGAGATTTTGTGAAAATCGTTTAAAACTGAGTGAATCTTTGTTCCCGCATAACGTAATAACGACTAAAGCGAATGATATGAAATTGGGTCACACGATTGATGGTTGCTCAACATAAACTATAGGTTTCCAATTTTTTAAACATTTTTATTAGATTTTGAGATTTTGTGAAAATTCTCTCAAAATACGTTTATATTTCTTCAAACATCATGTAATAACGACTAATACGAATGATACGAAATTGAGTGATATAATAGGTAGTTGCTAATCTTAATTTATAAATTTATAGGCGTGGAATTTTTAAAATATTTTGATTACATTTTGAGATTTTTCGAAAATCGTTTTAAAATGCTGAAATTTTGTTCCAGCATTTTAAAACGATTTTAATAAAGACTGCAGACGAAATAAAGACTGCAGGGAATGAAACGAAATTGGGTGGCATGATAGGTTGTCACTCAACTTAAATTCTAGGCTTCAAATTTTTCAAAAATGTTGATAAGATTTTGAGATTTTGCGAAAAAATTTCAATATGCGTAAATATTCGTTCGCGCATCCCATAATTACGACTCAAGCGAATGAAAAATATTACTTAGTTACTCTCTAACCTGTAATATTTTAACAATACATAAAAATGATAACTTCGCTTTCTTTACTTTGGCAACATACCACATCCATTCGGTGTACTCCTACAATGCTGACGAAAGTTCTTGCTTTTTGGAAATTTGCATTCACTAACCCGTCAAGGACGGGTACTTCAGCTAGTCCTAAATAAATTTCATGACAAATACTGTTAAAACAACGAAATATGATTTTCGTTGAAAGGACTCCGATAATTTGGACAATACTGACTGAGTATATAGAATAGTATGTAGGTAGTACTGAGTATATAAGACACCTTGGCGGCTTGTGTAATATAATACAATAATAGCTGTTTACTACATTTTACATAAAATATTGCTCTTAGATTCATCAGTAATAATGGTGATAAGTTGTTCAAAATAATATTTTTAAGGTTTAGAAATAAGTTGGTTAAACACAAAACCTCTATTTTAGAAACAAGTTAAAAATGCAGCCTATAATTTAAGTTTAATTAATAATTTTTAATAATGATTAAACGATAAGATATCTATAGTTTGCTATAAAAACTTATTTTTGATACTTATGAGTATAATTCTAAAATATATCAGAACGTATTCTATCTCTAGTATTCGTAATTTTAAATTATTCTTTAAAAAAACCCATTTGGTTTAAACCATGCCAACCCTATTAGTAAGTCCACAAATTTGAAATATCTGCAATTATTTTTTTGTCCAGGGCCCTGCCACGAAACTATACAACGGACAATGGGTACAACTATACAAAGGACGCAACCAGTAACCTTTTTTTTTAACACTACACGGTAAAAAAAATTCGGAAACGTTACCCCAAAATATGGGGCAGCTCTTGTAGTTTAAAATTGCAGAAACGTTTCCGAACCATGCGGGTAAAGTATTTAGAAACGTTTCTGCATATTTCGAAAAATATTTACATATTTTCCTGCTTTTTAGGTAAGGTTTCTGGAAAAAATGGGTAACGTTTCTGTATATTTTGATAAAATGTTGAGTAACCTTTCCGTGTATTTCACAAAGGTTTCCGAATTCACGAGAAACCTTTCTGAGCTTTTCAGAAAAAGTAACATGCACTAGATGAAGCGTTTCGAGTAACATGCACTAGATGGCAGCACCAAACTCTAACGGAAACTCCAAACTCAGGACCAGCGATCAGAATCGAACCCTGGACGTATGCATCCGTAGGAGAACACGTTACCTCGACGCTGTGATTGTCTTGCTGCAATTTGCTTTAAAAGTAAACTGACTGCTGTAAAAGTTAGTTGTGGTATGGCTTGTTTTGGAAACTTAAAATTTTTTTATAGTATTTTATAAATGGAGGGAAAATACCATAATTAATAAATATAAATTAAAAATCTTAAATCTAATTTTTTTCCACAAAAATTTTTTTCAAGAGATAATGCGCTGTTTTATTTAAGTATTCATCCGGCGACGTCAAACTGGTCACTGGTCTCTAAACTTCGCAGTGACCACACAGTAGAGTTGCATCACTCACAAGTCACCAGACCCTTATTATCGCATGGGCAAATCGGGACTTTGCCCTGGGCCCCAGCTTCAAATGTTGTTCTGAAATATTCTTTTATATGTCAAAATTTTATGAAAAAGAAAACAAATTTTATAGATGGGGACCCCCAAATTTATCAATGCCCGGGGCCCCTGTTGGTCATACTCGGGCCCTGCAAGTTACAATGTGACAGTCCTGTGACATTTGTGACCCTCTGTGACGTCACAGCGACTCTTTTGTGACCATCTGTGTTATTAGGGAAGACGCGTTCACTGTTATCTCTCTGTCTCTTTGCACTTGACGCATGCGCGAAGTCCCAAATAAAGATTTCCTTTCCCCTTAAATATTTTACGCCGAAATGTAGAGGTTATGTTTCCGAAATCGTGAGTTCGAGTAGAGCATCGGTAGGTTACGCTATACTTTTTGGCGAACCTTTCTGCTATAAGTGTGTAACGTTTCTGAATTTTTTTACTGTGTATGCGCTCAATCCCAAAATTTTGTCTACGCGATTTTGTAGACAGGTTTTGTAGGCATGAACTGCCACGGTGAAGATCTTTCCGAATGTGTATGCCAGATAACGTGGAAGGGATGGGGGAGGGGGGGAGGCGTTAATAAAATGTTGAAAGTCGCACAAGGTTTCCAAGTTTTGATAATGGATCGCTCATTCGGGTGCTAAAACGCGATAATTTATTAAATATATTACGAGTATAGTTGAAACGCCTGTCAAATATATTAAAACAGTTTTGGTAGGGGATTTTAGTAGAGATTTGAATTCCGGAAGAAGTATTATATGGAACAGAGAAGACAAATACGGTGCACTCATTCGAAACGATATTTTAAAACGGTGAAGTTGGAATATGCTTTGTGAATATTGTAAAATAGTTTTGGTAGGCCATTTTAAGATAAATTTCGATTCCAAAGATGGGCTTTATGGAGAAGGAAGAAAAACACGGTATACTCATAGATTATGATACACTTTCCAAGTAAATGGGACTAAGGGAGAAAAAATAGAGACGACGCATAAGTTATGATAAGCTTTGATATGCGTGAGTATTTAAAATCTGGAAGTGTTTCAGATTTTCTCACCCTTTTTTTTTATACATTTTTGGCTTGCAAACTTTTCTCATTCTGTCCCACAATATATACCAATCATCCAACTTTAAAAATAATTTGATCTATTTAATAGTTCTGTAATATGTACAGTCAACTCTGGACATAGTGAACTTTCGGCAGTAGTGAACCTATTTCATTAGTTAAGACTTGCATACGTTATAAATGTTCATAGCATTTTTCGGTTTTAACTGCACCATGAATTTTTATAGTGAACATAAGAATTCTGGACGGCTATTTCTCGAGATTTCTAGAAACCCCACACTACAGAATACGGAAAGCGAAACCTCCGTATCTCCGGTTCTAGTCGGGGCCTTCGCAATTAGTAACGGGCCTGCGCGTGTATTTTGATGAGCCATCCAAAGAGGCCTACGGATGCTCGAGTCTTCACGTATACATCAGGCATTTCTTAAGCTTCCCAGTGCTTTCAAACGTTATTTAATGTAGTTTTAAGTAGTCATTGTGTTACTCATTCAAGTACGAACTCATGATTAATTTGTTTACTATGATACATATTTACATAAAGAAAATAGATGCATATAATTTGAAGGAAAAACAAAGTAGCGCTTACTCTCGTGATTCACGATTGCTTATTTTAGTTTCACAAGTGGATATTTAATATACTTTAAAATAACTAAATACACAAATGAGAAAGACATTTTTATAATGAATTTTTCATGAACGTAGTCGTATTCCTACGTTATTTTAAACAATTCAAGATTAATCTTTAACAAATGATGCATTAAAGCGTATTTCAGTGTTTTCGGGATATCCTGTATATTGGAGAAAATTGATAAAATACGCTCTATAGCGTGAACCCTGAATTAATTATTCTTTAACAAAGACATTTCATGTAGTATATATTATTCTTTTGTCGCTTTCTCAATCGAACTTAGGAATTGAGCAAGCATAATGAACGCTTGTACAAAATATTAACTACATTTGAAGTTTCTGTATAAACGGGCAAAAATCAATAATTTATAATTTACTGTATTTCTGCACTGTACCAGATGTAAGTGTGAATCACATAATCAAGGCATATATAACTGATAAATAACATTTTCAACTGGCAAAATTAAATTGTCTAAATAGTATCACAACGTCATGCTTATTTACAAGAATAAAAACTACTCAAGTAATACCATTTCTGATTAAAATAATTTATTTATAAATAACACATGAGTAATTATTCACTAAACATGATTTAAATACATATTTTTAGAATTTCTAAATACATTATAAGCGTTCACTTACCTTTACATTCAGAGCAAAATGTTCGAATTTTAGGATGCATTTTCATGAAAGAAAATGGCGCGAGATTCACAAAACGATTACTTACATCTAAAGTTCTTTAGTACGACAAAAGTATAAAACAATTGTTTTAAAATAATAAAATAATATAACATTTATAATACTTAGAATAATAAAATAGAATACTGTGACTGGGGAAATCAGGCCTCAATGATAAACTCATTTTTAGCGATGGCAACTCATAAGCAGGCCCGTTGCTTAGCGATGGCCCCGTTCTAGTGGACCGATTTTGATGCAACAAAAAGTAAAATTTAACTATTTCAAGCGTAGCACACGAATTTAGAACTATTTTAAGCCCCAGAACTGCGGGTTGCCCGAAAATACGTAACAATACCACAGGTTAAAAAGCGACAGCGCCTTTTGCCAAGAGAATGGAGTGTACATTATTTCTATAAAAGGGATTATGTTTGCTGAACTTAAAGGATCGCGTTTATAGTTATTAAGATATTTATTATATTGGATTTGCTTAATAAACATTCAGCTATTTGTGTAAAATTATTTTACAAGCGTAAGAATGAACGCATTATTGATCACTGCACAGAATAAAAACGAACGTATTATTGATCATGCACAGTTAAATATAACGGCCATGAAAGTTATAGTTCGTACATGTGAAAATAGTTATTGCATGAAAACGCGATATGGCGTGATTAAATTATATCAAATTACAACCGAATTGCTATGTGTAAAAAAAAAAAGAACTGTTCCATTTCGCCAATATGGCGGAGCACCATTTTCGTTTTTTTTTTTTTTTTTTGTCTTCCTGGTATTCAACACGTAACTACAGGGTGCTAATCCCCACGCCCCTGAAATAAGAAAAAATAAAACCGGGACAACCCTTTGCTCTGTTGCAGTGGCGTTCAAATGGGCGCTGTTTAAGTAGTAGCTTTGCGCCCTGGGGGGGGGGGGAGAAAGTCGTGGTGCGAAAAGATCATTTGTCTTCGAAGGAATTCCGTGACCCAGGTGTCGCGAGGGTAGCGTCACGTGATTGAAGGGTGATTTAATTAACTGGGAACGAGATTAAAAAGCAGTCGCCGGAGGGAATGAATTATGTCTTCGGCTCCGCCCCGCGAACATGCATTGGGAAGGTGTTCTTTTTATTTTAAGTACTTTGTACAGCGGTACATTGAGATAAATTTATAGAAGTTCCTTGACCAACCTCTTTAGTCAAAGATATTTCGAATGAATTGTTCACACGCTTAAATCTATTGAGTAAAATAATAATCAAACGGAGTCTATTTTTACTCAATTTTTGACTTCAAACAGCCATTCTCCCGATTGAGTAAAATTGGCTCAATTAATCGACAAATATCAACGGAGCGAAAAATTCTCAATTTTTGAGCATTCTACAACAGCTCCATTGAGGCTAAATAATAATCAAAAATGAGGAGTGTCTGTCCGTTTTTGATTCATATAACTGTACTCCATTATGATTATTATTGAAGCTATAGAATGAGCGTTTTTGCAAAATAAGGCCTTTTTCAATTAACGTATCTGTACTCAATTAAGATTAGCTAAGATTATTTTAAGCTAGAAAAAGGGTGTTTTATTAAAATTTGCTGTTTTTGATTCATATATCGAATGATTCGTTTTCTTCATTTTTTATTATCAGAGCTGTCATCTAGGATTATAAGCCCGAGAAAATAAATTTTAAATCAAGGCAAATACATTACATTTATCTTAATACACTATAAAAAAGTATTTTTTTAATAAATAGAATATAATTTCACTGTAGTCTCTCGTTGTAAAACGAATTCACAGTACAGTCAGAATACAGAACAGCAATCATGGTTAAACCAGCAGTGAGATTGAATGAAAGCAGCAACCCAATTTATTGACATGAAAAGGGTAAAATATTACTTACTCACTTTCGGTGGAGATATCCTAACTTGATTTGTTTTACAACAGCTTTTTATAATCCAATCGTAAGAAACTATGTCATTAAAGCGAAATCTTTACCTAAAGCATCTCCTCCCTATCTAGGCTGAATTTATTTCACAACTCTGAATATGAAAAAGACGCATTTGGTATTCGGATATAACATAAAATTATCAACAGCGAATACACACACAACTATGCCCGACTATGAACCGGTAGCCGTTGAACAGCGTGGGTCACGTGACAGTAATAGGATATGGGTCGTGGGGGAGAAGAGACAGACAGAATACTCAAGTAGACAAGATTTTTGCGGAAAATGAGTTAAATAGAATAAAGCGGATGGGGAGTGCTGGGGCGAATTGTGGCATTCACAAATTATTGTCTTGAATGAGTATTTTTTGGCGTAAAAGGATTTAAATCGGCCGATAAGAAATTTAATCAATAAATGAGTGTTAGTTTTAATCAATAGATTTAAGCGTGCATATTAAAATGGAAAATCGATTCCTCATTACTATGGCTCTATAATGTATCGATTGTAAACATATTTTATTGAACGGTGGTTACTAACCAATGCAGGGCCAGATAATGGCAAACCGGAGCAGAAGTCTGAATCTCCCCCCCACACCAGAGCCTTATTATCGCATGAACAAATCGGAACTTTGCCCAGGGCCCCCAGCTGGTAAGATAAACTATCCAGTCGACTGGGACCAAAGGCAGAGGAACACAACTAGATGTTACCACAATTCTAAATATAAAGGTTCGACATTTTACCACCCATAGTTTTTGAGATATGCCACTTACATACATAAGTAACAGACGGGATGGAAAAACGGGTCGAAATAGACTTACGGTCGGTCAAACTGGGTTGTACATACGTTTATAAGAACGTACATGCATGCGTACGATGTGTTGCATCGCAAAATTTCTTAAAAATAAATTGAGAGGTAGTCAAAATCGGTTTTTCCGACAAAATTTTTCGGGATCACCTTACTTCCTTATACTCCGTACAAGGAAGTAAAAATAAAAATCTGGAGTGACCCCACTGGACTTTCCGAATACTTACGATTGGGATCATGACCGAGCATTTAAATAAATTTTAATCGATGAATCATTCTAACATATATATCAAATTGAAGCGCAATCGAACGCGCCGTTTAAACGCTAGCGCACTTTCAAGAATTTCTCCTCATATGCCATCATGTAAAAGAAAGCTTTGTCGTAACCCGTAGAAAAACTATATGTCCTAAACACGTCAAAATCAATACCGGTCTTACGATGGTGGTTTAGAACATATATACCCAATTTGAGCTTAATCGAACGCGCCGTTTAAACACTGGCGCACTTTCAAGAATTTCTCCCCATAGGCCATCATGTAAAAGAAAGCTTTGCCGTAACACGTAGAGAAACTATATGTCTTAAACACGTCGAAATCAATACCGGTCTTACGATGGTGGTCTATAGCATATATACCCAATTTGAGCTCCATCGAATGCTCCGTTTAGGATCATCGTGTTCACTCAGACACACACACACACACACATACATACATACATCTCGTAAAAATAGCATAAATGAATTCAGAAGACCTCAAAACGTGTCAATACAAGAAAATTTCGAAGTCGAATTTTTTCATGATTACAATACTTTCCTCACATGGTACATGTTCGGAAAGTAAAAATGATTTACGTCAAATTAAGATTTTTAGTGCGACTGATCTTTTTCTAAAACCAGATAAAGTCTTACGTAAGAAGAAGGGATTTCGAGAAATATTATGTGCTCTTACGTGGAGATAGAGGGAGGGCACAAATATGTTCAGAATCGTCCTTAAATAATTAATGAAAGGCCCCTAACATTATTTTGTACAAAAGGCTACGCAATACTCAATGTTGTAGAATGAAAAAACCGTGTGTACGTTAAAGAATATAATGCGGTAGGGGCGCCACAGTAAGCTATACCTGGCTTGGGGTGCACAATGCTAAAAAGATTGGGAACCGCTGTTATATATTGTAGTTTACTGTTACTGCCAGTATACTTATTACTCTTTTTTGAAGAACATGACCCGAAAAATGCGCATTTTATGCTTTCTATTCGCATTATTATTGTGCTCATTACTGTACATATTAATGTGCATATTGAATTATTCTCTTTCTATATATAGGATGCGGAATACTTTTTTGGAACAGACTTATTTCCCCGTCTGTCGCACCAGATATGCACGTTCATTCCGAATTCGGCTGCCAGGTGGCACTGTAAGCGGTTTTTTTTGCGTATCGCATGGCAACTTTACTATACCTAGACACCCCTACTTTTATGAGTATAGCTAGGGTTGCCAGATTTCTGAAATGTTCAACCGGGACACCGGAATGCCCCCACAGCCCCGGGTATTCAAGTGTGCATTTGCTCAGCCAGTGGCTGAACGCGTTCGTACTCTCAACTGGGAAACGGAAGGTGACTGGTTCAAAATCGGGTCCAACCTAACCGTTCGAAGTTGTCCATGGTCTCCTCCTAAACTTCTCGTAAATATGGGTTAGGATCCCTTAGAATGTTCCCCACGCAGGATAGTTACTGTTACTGTAGATTGCGGATTAGGAACCTAAACTAGTTTTATTAATAAATAACACAAGCATATAAATTTAAACATTTCATTTCTTACATCCTAATAATTATAAGTTACTTAAGTAAGAAAAACACTTTGAATGAGGTATAAAATTTTGAACAATAGTTATTAGCAGACCATCACTCTTCTATAGCTTTCACTTTTTATACAGTACAGTGAAATAAAGGACACAGTAATTATCCTAAATAACCTTCACAAATAATTATATTTAGACGTATTTGGTCCTCTATAATCCAATTTAATTTTTTACCAGGACGTAAAGTAAACCGGCCGGGACACCGGGATTTTGTCTGTAAACCGGGACTGTCCCGGTCAAACAGGGATGTCTGGCAAGCACACTATAGCTCTTGCCGTTCAGAAATTATGGAAGCAAAAACCTTTCAGTCCACAATCAGAAAGTTTGTATGTACGCAGCAATAAAAAAAGAAGTAAAAGTATCGGTAGAGCTTGGAAGTATAACAAAAAACACTTCATTAATCGAAAACCATAGAATAAATAAAAGAATAAAAATTTAACTAGATCTTTTGTCTCGTAACTTTTTTTAAAAATGCATAAATTATCGTTTTAGTATACTATATTAATCTTCACTTACCTCTTTCATCATAATCCACAGAGAAATATTTATTTTTTAACTGAAATAAAGAATATTCACTTTACAATTTCCATGTTAAAGAAGAACGCATAAAGTAGGAGAGTAATGGAATTTTGACGAACGGATTCCATACACAGAAAAAGAAATTCGTCTGCTAGGACGCTAATCTGCTGTGTTCCTAAAAAAGAATTGTTCGTATTTGTGACTTCATACTGACGTCATCTGTACCCTACCAGAAAAAATCGGTAATTTGACAAGTATAAATAGGAGATGCCAAAATGCATAAACTTCGTTTTGGATGACG
Source organism: Cheiracanthium punctorium (assembly GCA_038373885.1). Classification (NCBI taxonomy): domain Eukaryota; kingdom Metazoa; phylum Arthropoda; class Arachnida; order Araneae; family Cheiracanthiidae; genus Cheiracanthium; species Cheiracanthium punctorium. The sequence goes on from JAWZYV010019245.1 coordinate 35,565, forward strand.
CCACAAATCCGAACGTTTGTTTAAATGAAAATGATAGTTTAGATAAGGTGACCATACGTCCCAATTTTCCGGGACAGTCCCCATTTTCTGAAGGTTTTTTTTTTTTTGCAATTTGTACCCAAAATGTAAAAAAGCATTTGGGGACAATTTTGAATTATTACATTGTTTTTATTTAGATTACTGTTAATTATTTCATCAATTATAAAATGTCCTCAATTATGTTTCTAATTTGGGGACATTTTCCTCAATTTTAAATTAAAAAATATGGCCCCCTTAAGTTAAGAGGACTTACTCCTCAACTGTTATACGAGAATATATTTCTTTCTTTTGGGGGGCAACTTTCTTAAAATCTGATTTTGCGCTGGGCTTTTTAACTGGACAAATACTCAATGTGCGACGGAAAGTTTTTAAGACAATGAATCTCTCTCAATTTTTTTCCATGACGTCACGTTTTTGAATGACGCAAAAAAATCCGAGTAGCTCAGTCAGTTTTGGTTACTTCACGCAGTTAGTTTGCATACGAAGTAACATTGAAAACTATCGCTTATTTCTTATAGAACACTCTTGCAGAACTTAATTTTACGTTAAAAATTTTATACAAACCAGGAAATAAAAATAGCTATATTAATTGGCAGACCCGTGAGGTATTAAGATTTTCTTTCACTTCACTTGTTTAACTAGAAGTTAAAGCCCGTTGTGGAGGCAATGACAAAGGACGCTAGAAAACACATTCGATGTAAATATATCAACGTTCCATCTATTCGTTCTTCGTCCGTCGGAAATAAATAACTCCATATTCAATTTTTGTTATGACCCAAATCGAATTTCATACTCTTCTAGAAACGTGCGGTGACTTTCCGCATTCGAAATATTTCGTTTTGCGTACACAGCCATTCTTATATCCATGCAGACGATTTATTAGTGAAAAAAAAAATTGAACTTTGTAATCTGGAAAAACTATTTTAAATGAATTGGAATCACGCGCAATTGTGTGACACCATTTTCATTCGAAACCTCTCATTTTGGTCACGCAAATGATTCACTTTTTTGACTCTCTGAAATAAAATGGAGCTGAAAAAACCAAAAAATCGCTTCAAAATGAGGGAACGGGTGTATTTTCAGATTTTTAATATTTTTTTACATGATTATGAAAAATTTCAAGAGCATCGTACAAACGCTGTGAATTTTATCACAGTTTTAGATCATAACTTTTTAATCTGTTTGGATGCATGAAGGCAACAGTTTTGTTTTGAAGTGGTCGGACCGGAATTGTTAAGAGAGTAAGCCTGGGATCAGCGTAACTACACGCTTAAATCTATTGATTAAAACTAACACTCCTTTATTGATTAAATTTCTTATCGGCCGATTTAAATCCTTTTACGCCAAAAAATACTCATTCAAGACAATAATTTGTTATCTCCTCAATTCGCCTCAATCCTCCCGATTCGCTAGATCCTACTTAGCTCAATTTTCACAAAAATATTGTCTATTTGAGTATTCTGTCTTTCTCCCCCACGACCCATATCCTATTACTATCTCGTGACCCAGGCTGTTCAACGGCTAACGGTTCATAGTCGGGCATAGTTGTGTGTGTATTCCGCTGGTGATAGTTTTATGTTATATCCGAATACCAAATGCATCTTTTTCATATTCAGAGTTGTGAAATAAATTCAGCCTAGATAGGGAGGAGATGCTTTAGGTAAAGATTTCGCTTTAATGACATAGTTTCTTACGATTGGATTATAAAAAGCTGTTGTAAAACAAATGAAGTTAGGATATCTCCACCCAAAGTGAGTCAGTATTATTTTACCTTTTTCATGTCAATAAATTGGATCGCTGCTTTCATTCAATCTCACAGCTGGTTTAACCATGATTGCATTTCTGTATTCTGACTGTACTGCGAATTCGTTTTATAACTATAGAGCCAATAGTGAAATTATATTCTATTTATTAAAAAAATACTTTTTTATAGTGTATTAAGATATATGTAATGCATTTGCCTTGATTTAAAATTTATTGTTTCGGGCATATAATCATAGATTACAGCTCTGATAATAAAAAACAGCAAATTTTAATAAAACACCCTTTTTCTAGCTTAAAATAATAATCTTAATTGAGTACAGATATGTTAATTAAAAAAGGGCTGATTTTGCAAAAACGCTCATTCTATAGCTTCAATAATAATCATAATTGAGTACAGTTATATGAATCAAAAATGGACAGACACTCCTCATTTTTGATGATTATTTCGCCTAAATGGAGCAATTGTAGAATGCTCAAAAATTGAGAATTTTTCGCTCCATTGATTTTCGTCGATGAATGGAGCCAATTTGACTCAATCGGGAGAATGGCTGTTTGAAGTGAAAAATTGAGTAAAAATAGACTCCGTTTGATTATTATTTTACTCAATAGATTTAAGCGTGTATATAGTAGGATAATTTAACTTCCCTGTCGTCAGTTTTTACAGGCACTGTCTTTCTTTGTTGGGAGCGAAGTCTTATTATTGTCGATTAAAAATTTTTTTTTCGGAGAATTTAATGAAATAATTCGTACTATGATAGTCTTTTTGTCCAATTTAGTACGAATCACACTGCATGGAAGATGGGGGAATCATTATGATGCCGACGGTTTTTGGTTTCCATGGAAATATTGTCACGAATTTTCGGGTCATCTGCTCTAGCGTTCGATTTAGCCGAAAATTGCCATTCTACTCGTCACGTAATTAAATATCGCATTTTGTTGCAAGTAAATCAAATATTAGTGCCTGCTAAATAGAGTTACGAATTTTCTAGGCAACCCACTCTTCTGTGTTTTAAAATAGTTCAAAATTCGTATTCTACGCATTAGGTAGTTAAATTTTTGCTTTTTGTTGCATCAAAATCTATCAACTAGAACCGCAAATACGGAGGTTTGAGTTTAATATCGATTTCTAGATCAAAATCTAGAAATCTCGAGTAATAGGGGTCCTAGAATTTCGCTAACCTCACTTTCGGGACTCATTTTTGGCACGCAATTCGGCGATGTTTTGCCAAAAGTCGCCAAGCTTGGCGTCATTTCGGTCATTCGGCACGTTTTTCCCAATGGGGGTTGTAAAGTTGCTTTTTCAGCATTAACATGCATAATATGTACTACTCTTCTATGACGCAATCACAATCGAGTCTGTTCTAGTAAATTCCACGGAATGTTCTCTCTGGAACCTTCCACGGTGTTCGTCGAAGACTTACCCAGTTTGAGTCAGTCGTGTTTTTGCTTGATCAGAGAGCAGATGCCCGTGAAAGCTTAAGGCTTTGTGTTGAGCTATAGAAGCGGTATTTTCGTTTACCTTATTGAAGCTTTATTCTTAAGTGCTGTGAGTAAATCCTTCATTGCTAAGTCTTGAGGGATTATAGCTGGGGTCCATTTTTGGCACCCATTGGATGCTATTTCACCTATGATTCGCCAAGCTTGGCGAAATTTTGCGCGAATTCATTTATAGGGATTGCTATATTTGTGTTCCCGTATAGCACAATGTTGCGAATTTTCGGGGCAACCAACTGTTTTTAATAGTTTAAAATTCGTGTTCTACGAGTCAAATAGTCAAATTTTGATTTTTGTTGCATCAAAGTCTGTTAACTAGAACCCGAGTGATGGAGTTTTATGTTTCTCTATTGGTTTCTATGGGTTTTCTAGAATTCTCGAAAAATATTGGTGCTAGAGCTTCGTTAGCCTTACTTTTGGGGAATTATTTTTGGCGCCCAATTTGGCGATATTTCGCCAAAAATCACCAAGCTTGGCAACATTTCGGGCATTTAGCTTGATTTTTTCCAAAGGGGCTTTTAAAGTTTGTTTCTCTGCGTTAAAATCGCTTAATAGCCTAATGATTCAGCTGTATTCTTCTTACGCAATCAAAATCGAGCTTGTTCTAGTACATTCCACGGATCTCTGGAACTTTCCACAGTGTTCGTCGTAGACACTAAAATCGGTGGGTTGCCCCAATTTGAGTCAGTTTCTCACCGAGCATTCGTTGAGTGTGTTAGCTGTATTGACGCTATAGAAGCGGTATTTTCGCTTGCCTTTTTGAAGCTTTGTTTTTAAGTGCTTAGTGTCAATTCTTCTTTGCTGTGTCTTGAGGGACTGTTTACGATAGCCCTCGTCTATTACCGCTGAAATTTTGCCTGTGGAAATGTTTCATTTTGTGAGAGAAATACAGCGAACTAGGCGGACTCTAAGCGGACTGTTAAAAGCACATTACTATCGGAATGCTTGCGAATCTTTTACAGTTCATTGTTCGTCGAAGTTCTAGGAGCCATCAAGTTCGTGTTTCATCCCGACAAGTGGACTCTTCACTAGAACTTTCTACACCTACTGGGCTTTAGAACGACGAACCGTGGAAGCAAGCAGAGTTTTCTGCAATAACAGTCATCACGCAATCAAATGACTGGAAACTTCTCGAAAATGCTACTGAACGGCACATGTAGATAGTTCGGGAGACATCTGGTGAATGTATGAGTAGTAGAGTACATGCCAACGGTCAGTTCTGAGCTCTCGCTTGCAGTGGAGACGTTAGTTATGAAAGTCGTGTCCCTGTGAATAGGATTTTTATAAGCGACGTTCTCTTGCTTGTTTTGCGGAGGACTGTTTAGTAATTTTTTAATGTTCACTCTTAAAAAAATCTGGAGTGACTCCACTCGACTTTCCGAACACTTACGATTAAGATCATGACCAAGCATTTAAATAAATTTTAATCGATGAATCATTCAAACATATATACCAAATTGCAGCTCGATCGAATGTACCGTTTAAACGCTAGCGCACTTTCAAGAATTTCTCCCCATAGGCCATAATGTAAAAGAAAACTTTATTTTATCCCTGTAGAAAAACTGTAAGTCCTATACACATCAAAATCTATAGAGGTCTTGCGACGGTGGTTTGTAACATGTATACCCAATTTGAGCTCAATCGAATGTACCGTTTAAACGCTAGCGCACTTTCCAGAATTTTCCTCCATAGGCCATAATGTAAAAGAAATCTTTGTCGTAGCCCTGTAGAAAAACTATAAGTCCTATACACACCCAAATCATTACCGGTCTTGCGACGGTGGTTTATAACATATATACCCAATTTGAGCTCAATCGCATGCCCTGTTCAGGAGCTATCGTGTTCACTCACATACACACAAACACACATACACACACACACACACACACACACACATACACACATACATACATACATCTCGTAAAAATAGCATAAATGAATTCAGAAGACCTCAAAACCTGTCAATACACCAAAATCTCGAATTCGAATTTTTTCATGATTACAATACTTTCCTTACAGGGTACATGTTCGGAAAGTAAAAATGTGTTGCAACATTTCACCAAAACGTGGTACTAGAAAAGCTGGCGCCATAAGATGGCGAAATCTTGTGTCCAAACATTTGGTGCTTCACAAACTGAGCACCGAATGCTTGAACAAGGCTTCACCGTCTTTATGGAGCCATCGATTTTTTCTTTCGTCCATAAACAGGGTGTCCAGTGCTAACGCTGCCCAGTGGCTATTTCCGAAACCGTTAGTCAGAAACATATAGTTCCAATTGCAAAAAAATTTTAAATTGTATAACCTATTATATCAGAAACAATCGAAGTCAATAGATAAATTTCTATAAAAATTACGAAACCTAAGATTTTATACGGTCCCCCGGTCCTATCAGTTATATTTGGAAAATTTTCCTTTATACAATGTGATGCACAATAAAAAAAAAAGAAATTCTCCGTCGAAAATTCATCGATTTATGAAGCAGAAAACATTATGACTTAAGTCACTTTTCCACGTTTAAAAATGTCCGGTTATGGTAAGCCGTTAAAAGATCCTATAAATATTCAAATTTTAAATTGCAGGCTTTAGTTTAATTTTCCGACATAACGCTGAAAAAGAAGCAAAACTACTTTTAGAATACTGATCTTCAAATAGAGGGTTATAGCCCAGCTCTATTAAAATCTATCTGGGGTCAGATTTACTAAATCGTATCTGTGTAGCATGCAGATGCAGATGTATAACATAAGACTGTGCTACGCAAAGTACAGGAAGAGTTCTATACATGGGTGCATATTTCGTTTGCAGTTATTTGACGCCAGTTAATTTAAAAAATTGTTTAAAAAATCATATTTTCAGTATAATCTATATTTTTATGCTGATTTATTGGATACACGTAGTTAAAGGTTTTTCTTTAATGCAATGGGCATTCATAAAATAAATTGCTAATAAATATTACCAAGCTAAAAACCATGTACATTAATTTTTCTCAAATTCATTTTGTATACAAACCCTATTTTGCAGCTGGAAAAGTGCTCTAACTTTAAGCAGCTGTAACTAGGTGAATTTTGGTCGTAGGACATTTTTTTTTTTTTGTCCTTCTACAGAAAACGCAAACACCTCGATGCTGAGTAGTATCTACCTGCTGACAATATGGAGAAAGAAACCATGCCTACCTTTCTGTGGCATCTACCACAGAAACCTTACTTAAATAAATAACAGTAAAATTCTCTCTCTTTCTCAATCTTCAGTTTCTGTTACGCCCCCAACCGTGAGGGCTCCTTCCAAAATTGGAAACAACATGCCAGGACAAACTATGAAGGGAAACGTGTGAGGTGTGCGCGTGGAGGGGGAAGGGCTGCAAAATCAATGGTTTCAACAATGAGGTAGGAAAAGCGTGGAAGACGAATGAGACCGCTCATTGGCTGATTATCACGAGCTTTCTTGTTATTGCTCCCCCCCCCCACTGAAACGGGTCCCCGTTACTCATTAGTGTCTCAAAAGACGTCACACTTCTTCGAGAGTAGCTGTGTTCCGTCGATGCAATTTATCGAAAGGGTGGGTGGGGGGTTGCCAGGATGATGAATAATGACTTCCGCTTGTAAAGTGTGTAATCGCGAAAATTTTACGGATCTTGACGTTGAAAAAATGATTGTGGCCAGTCCTGAATTTATGCTGGAAAGTATCTATACTCGGGGCACAGCTATCCTGATAATGGAGGGAATGCTGCAGACCGTGTAATTCCGCCGCTTTCAAATAGTTCTTTCCGTTTGCCCTGCTTTTTACAGAACTAAGACATTTATCAACTATTAAGTGCTAAAATAAAGTGTATGTTATAAAATAATTGCATATTTATCTTATTTGAATTCAATAATTAAGAGGATTACGAAATTAAGTCAGAAATTAGATGTAACGCCTTCGCAGACGCTTGACCAATGATAGACCTCTTTCGTGCTGGCGGGAATCAGAAATGCAGATTCGCCTTGCGATTGGGTTGCTTTGTGATATTAACAGACAAATGATTGGAAAGAGAAACGAGTGTCGGAGTGATACATTCGGAAAGTAGTGAAAAGGCTCCTCTAGCCTTCTCCTCTGTTATCAGGTAAGGTGTGCCCCGAGTATAGCTGATTTCTCTGTGTGCATAATGCGTTCACTGTAAAAATAAATTCCAGGAATGCTCTTTGCACATAACACAAGTCAACAAAAAAAAATTTTCTCTTTGGGTTTCTGTTTTCATGCTTAAATTCTGATTCTAGACATTGAAAAACACTTGCATTTTCATTTTGAGTTCTTAAAGTACGCTTTTTTCTGATTTACGTCGATCAGTATAGTTTAATTTATTTCATAAACGAAAGATGGCAGCACTTTGATGAACCCCAAAGTAAACTCTATTATTATTTGTAACTCTGTAGTATTATTTGTAATATTATTATTTGTTTGTAGTATTATTTGTAATATTATTATTTGTCTGCATTATTATTGGCTCATACGAACCTAAAAGAAATACGAAAAATAGTCACTTTTAGACATTAGTTTCTTATTATTTTACATTTATATGTTATTGTTTATCACAAATCTTAAGAATAAAAAAGACTTTTATATCCAGCAAAAAGTTTTCGGATACTAATTTAGAGTGGAATTATAAAAAAAAAATATATATATATATATAAATCAGTGATTTTTGCCAAAAATTGAAAAATTGCTTTCATTTCTAGAAAAGCGAACTTCCATTAAAAAAAATATTTTCCTTAGTTTTGGCGTAAGAGAAACTAAAATTGAACATGTAGAAGTCAGACCCGAAAATCGTGTTGACCGGTGTAAAGGCCACTGAAGTGCCCTAAAATTCCAAAGAAAGTTTCATAAAAATACCAGGTACTTTACTGAACGACTAAGGAAGGGTCCAGTAACATGTTTAGTATAAATTGTTCGATAAAGTTCTTGCTATTACTGGTATAGTTACGCATAAAGACAGAATTCCAGCCAAAGAACTGGAAATTTTGTCAAAAGTATAAAAGAGCGGAGTTCAATTATTGTAAGCTGTTCGCTGTTGACCCTTTATCCACTGTTGGTACTTAGAAGTACCGTTAAATTAAAATGGCGGGAAAAAATTTACGTAGGTCATTTTTTAAGTAAGAACCGTTTTGTAATGGAGTAGGGGGAAATTTATTTATGAACGTAAATTGTATTGCAGTGCGCACCGGTTATAATGGACCTGGGATATAACGTACTATCGGTTATAACGTACCTAAAGGCTAGGCTCCGATTGAAGTCCTATATTTATAATATTATTTATTTTCGGTTAAAACGAACTTGACAAATGTATCAGGTTGTAACGAAAGTTCTCCGCCCAATCTGCTTGAGTCAACTCATGCGGTACCCAGCGATTGAACTTGTACATGAAGTTTATGGGGTGCATAGCATGGCTAATGGGCATGGCATTATGTCTAACTCTTTAGCTAGCTCTTACGTGGTTAAATACTGATCTTCTTCCCTAAGTTCTCGCAGGTGACCCTCATCAACATCATTAGGCCGGCCAGAGAGCTCTTCTCCTTGAATGTCATAGACCCTGTTTTTTAACTTTCAGTACCAAACCTTCACAGTGCCATGTGATACAACAGTAGAATCTAAATGACACACATAATTCTTTGACATTCTGTAGCACTTTTTGCAACAGAACTGGAAGTCAATGATGGTTCTAATCCAGTAACGTGATAGTTCCATTTCAGACACCTTGTACTTAATGATAACGATATTTTTTAACAACACAGTACTCTAAAGTAAGTATCTTTCTTTCAAATGACAAATATCGTTTGACAAAACCACAACGTATTTTCTATCGCCAAACTAATTTTATCTTCGTAATTTGCGACGTTGGCAATCGACAGCGCGCCCCCTGGTGAAAGGTTCCAAAGACAACCATCTGTGGAATGTAGTAGAACAAGCTCTATTATGATTCCGTAATAAAGGAGTAATAATAGGCTACTATGCTATTAAAGAGAAAACACTCTAACAAGTCCCATCGGAAGAAATATCGCCAAATGTCCGAAATGTCGCCAATCTTAGCGATTTTTTAGCGAAATATCTCCGAATTTGACGCCCCAAAGAAGTCTCGAAAGTGAGTTTAGCGAAGGCCTAGGACCCATATTTCTCGAGATTTCTAGAAATTGCTATAGAAATCAATGAAGAAACAAAAAGGCAAGCGAAAATACCGCTTCTATAGCACAATACAATTCGCAGAGCAAAGCAGCGTACTCATCGGAAGCTCGATCCACACTGACTGGGGTTGTCTGTCATACCTGTATGTATAGGTGTCGCCGAATCTACAAGGAGCTTCTAGAAAAATGAATCTCTCGAAGATTCTACATAAAGCAAGAATTTTGATTACGTCATAGAAGAGAAATATTAGGCTATTATGCATGTTAATGCAGAAAAACTAACTTTACAAGATCCATTGGGAAAAACGCACCCAATGACCAAAATATCGTCAAGCTTGGCGACTTTTTGGCGAAATATCGCCCATTTGGGCACAAAATTAAGTCTCCAAAAGTGAGGTTACCGAAGGCCTAGGACCCATATTTCTCGAAATTTCTGGAAAACGCTTTACTAATTGATGGGGAAACCCAAAACGGCGTATCTCCGGTTCTAGTTAATTGATTTGGAGGCAACAAAACGCAAAATTTAACTATTTCAAGCGTACAACACGAATTTTAAACTATTTTAAACCACACGGCAGCGGACTGCCCCGAAAATTCGTAGCAATATTGTAAGGACTATATCATGCAAAACATGTGAAATGCTACCATAGATTATTGTGATATTTTACTCCAGTCTCCGGTACTTCCCGGTATATAGTATACAAATATCCATGTGTACCAATTTCATCAAAATCGTTTGAACGGTATTTTCATAGCACGCAGTTAAACGGAATAGAAATCGACGTTCTGCAGCGCCATCTAGCGTCAAGTTACAGCAAAACGGATAATGTAAAAGTATTCAACGTCCTCAAATATCCATGTGTACTAATTTTCATCAAAAACGGTTGATTGGTATTTTCATAGCAAGCGGTCCAACGGAATAGAATTCGATGATCTGCAGCGCCACCTAGCGGTAGGTTATAGCAAAATGGATTGTGTGAAAATATCCTCCTTCCTGGTCAAACATCAATACGTACCAATTTTCGTCAAGATAGGTCAAACGGTATTTTCATCGCAAGCGGTTGAAAAGAATTCGACGTTCTGCAACGCCACCTAGCGGCGATCTAGAGGAAAATGGATAGCATAAAACCTTCTCCGTGACAAGACTAAGGTTTACCAAATTTCATGGTGATCAGTCAAACGGTTTTACAGTTTTTCAACGTGATACACACATACAAACCCACAAACATTCATTTATATATATACAGATGCAGTGCAGTTAACTTAAGATAATTTGAAGTCCAAGGAAATTAGCCAAATACATCGAATTTTGGTTTCCCTCTTTTTATGCGAAAATTAAAGTTTTATATTTTAAAGAGAGGTTAATCGACATTGTACCAGTACTGGTTTACACAGCACTTAAAAACAAAGCTTCAAAACGGCAAGCGAAAATACCGCTTCTATAGCACAGCTCACAGAGCAAAGTAGCGTACTCCTCGGAAGCTCTCGATCCTCAGTGACTAGGGTTCTCTATCATACCTGTATTTATAGGTGACGAAGAAGCTAGAAGAATGCATATCTCTAAGATTGCACATAAAGCGGGACTTTTGATTACGTCATAGAAGATGCGGGTTAATGCAGTAAAGCTAACTTTTCAACCCCCATTGGGAAAATCGCGCCAAATGATAAAATTTCGCCAAGCTTGGCAACTTTTTGGCGAAATATCGCCCAATTTGGTGCAAAAATTGAGATTAACGAAGGCCTACGACCCATATATCTCGAGATTTCCAGAAAATGCTATACTAACCGATAGAGAAGCCCAAATCTCCGTATCGCCGGTTCTAGTTGACCGATTTAGATGCAAGAAAAAGCAAAATTCAACTATTTTACGCGTAGAATACGAATTTTGAACTATTTTAAACCCCAGAACAGCGGGTTGTCCCTGAAAATTCGTAACAATACATACATCTCGTAAAAATAGCATGAATGAATTCATAAGGCCTCTAGACGCGTCAATGCACCAAAATCTCGAAGTCGAATTTTTTCATTATGACAATACTTTCCTTACATGGTACGGCACATGTTTCGGAAGTAAACATCACAAATATTCACTGTTCTATTCATCGATTATTGAATCCATTCGATAAATGGTTATCGATTATTGAAATTGTTCGAACGGCACACATCACTAGCGGGTTTTAATGTAATCCGTTTTAGCAATAAATTTTCAAATTTACAAAATCCAATTCAATAAAATTCCCCCCCACTCTTTCTACCTTCCCGGATCTCATTTTAATTAACAAACATTCCAAATAAACGCCCAATGAACATTTAACACGTCGAATCGAACGATTGCTTCAGAATTTTGTAAAATTTAAATCCAAATATCAGGCGCTCGGGCAATATAATTCTCTTGTGCAAATTATGAGCGATTTATTAAAATAGCTTGCCATCATTAAAAGGAGCCTTTAAAACATGTTTGTTTTGTCTGGAGTATTTTGGAATTCGTAATTAAATTTACCAAAGGAAACAAGTGTAATCTGTCTTTGGAGAACATCGTTTGTTCACCCTCCTGCATTCCAAATTAATTGAGCAGTTTTCATTTAAATATTCCCAATTCATCCAATAATATTACTCATTTAAAACGAATTGACTCGAGTCTTGATCAGTGTTGCCAACTCTGCCGCTGAAAAAGTGGCTGAAATCAAAGTTAAGTGTGGCTAGAAATGGTTAAAAATATCCCTAATGGCACGGAACGTCACAATGACGTCACTGTGAAGTCTCTGTGAGCCACTCTGGTGACTATAAGTGACGTCAACTGGAAGTCACAGTGTGACTTGTCAGTGACAATAGCTTGCGACTTCTTTGTGACGTCGACGTGACGTATCGTTTGTGACGTCTTGCCAGATCTTGCGACTTTTCCCAATTTATGCTACTTTTGAAAGCACCATGTGATTCAATTTTATGACTGCGATATTGCTACTTTCTTGCTAGTTTTTACTTGCTATTTGATTTTGCGAATTTCTCAAAGAAAAAGGCTTCAGAAATTTGCTATATTTAAACTCCAAATATCAGGCGCTGGGGCAATATAATTCTCTTGTGAAAATTATGAGCGATTTATTGAAATAGATTGCCATCATAGAAAGGAGGGTTTAAAACGTGTTTGTTTTGTCGGGAGTATTTTGGAATTCGTAATTAAATTCATCAAAGGAAACAAGTGTAATCTGTCTTTAGAGAGCTTCATTTGTTGATCCTCTTGCATTGCAAATTAATTGAGTAGTTTTCATTTAAACATTCCCAATTCATCCAATGATATTACTCATTTAAAATGAATTGACTCGAGTCTTGATCAGTATTGCGAACTCTGCTGTTGAAAAAGTGGCTGAAATCAAAGTTAAAAGAGGCTAGAAATGGTTAAAAATACCCCTAATACCAAGGAACGTCACAAATAGGTCGCCGTGACGTCCCTGTGAGTCACATGAGTCGCAGTAACACTGTTGACCATAAGTGACGTCAACTGGAAGTCACAATGTGATTTGTCAGTGACAATAGCTTGCGACTTCTTTGTGACGTCGACGTGACGTCTTGCCAGATCTTGCGTCTTGTTTGTGACTTGACGTCTTGTTTGTGACGTCTTGCCAGATCTTGCGACTTTTCCCAATTTATGCTACTTTTGAAAGCACCATGCGATTAAATTTTATGACTGCGATATTGCTACTTTTTACTTGCTACTTAATTTTGCGAATTTCTCAAAGAAAAAGGCTTCAGAAATTTGCTATATTTAAAATCCAAATATCAGGCGCTGGTGCAATATAATTCTCTTGTACAAATTATGAGAGATTTATTAAAATAGTTTACCATCATGCAAAGGAGACTTTAAAACATGTTTGTTTTGTCGGGAGTATTTTGGAATTCGTAATTAAATTCATCAAAGGAAACAAGTGTAATCTGCCTTTAGAGAGCATCATTTGTTCACCCTCCTGTTTTGCAAATTAATTGAGTAATTTTATTTAAACATTCCCAATTCATCCAATGATATTACTGATTTAAAATGAATTGACTCGAGTCTTGATCAGTGTTACCAACACTGCCGTTGAAAAAGGGGCTGAAATCAAAGTTAAAATTGGCAAGAAATGGTTAAAAATACACTGTGTCCGAAAAAACCTCGAAACTTTTAACCCTTTAACGCTCAGTGTTCCCGCTCTGGGAAAACCCAACTCTGACGTTTTGACTGTTGCCAGTCACGAAGAATAGATTGGATTTCTATAAAAAGAGTTGCGGGTGACAGAGCTCCACGAGAATCCTTTGCTTTTGAGCACGTCATTTCCCGTAAAAAAATTGTCTTGATTCTTTTTAACGGTACTGACATCTGCTGAAAAATGGAAGAATGCGAGAGTAGCTGCATAGATGGCCCAATGCTGAAGAAAGGGCAGCCGTTGCCATCGCTCGACTTAACTACCAGCAAGAGGGCGGACGATCGAAACGTTCATTGTGCGCCAGCCGGATGTGCCGCACAGCCGGCTGTCGTCAAAAAAGGGTCTCTAGATCTGTGGCGCACGATGAACGTTTCGATCGTCCGCCCTCTTGCTGGTAGTTAAGTCGAGCGATGGCAACGGCTGCCCTTTTTTTCAGCATTGGGAAGGGTTGCGCCTCAAAGGGTTAAAAAAGTTAATAGAAAAGCTACAAATTATTGTATGAATATGTGGTTTGCACAGTAATATTTCATAGGTTCTCGATTTTTTTTTTAATATCGTAAAAAAAATTACTTCCAAATTGAGTTCATAGGTGGCGCTGTACCGTCACTGTAAGCTTCCCGAATGTCTTATACAGTCTCATCCGATCGTCGCGGACGACCATTTCTTTCCCTGCCTAAAACACTTCCATTCTCCAAAGACTTTTCATGCCAGGCCAAAATGCTGTTGTCGAGAGTTTTTCGTAAACACGTAACTAAACTTTTTCTCAAATGTAGTTGTGGATTTCGCGTCGAAATACCAACCTAGTAATGCGCTTTCTCAGTTGCAGTCGCCTTAGCTAGAATGAATATTCCCCCATCGTCAATGCTGTATGAAACTCTCGAAAAATCCCTATTGGCTCTCGCTGCTGAAAACTGGAGATGCTGCGCCCTCTATGAACCCATTTTGGAAGTAATTTCTTTTGCGATGGAAAAAATAAATTCTTGATTCTGTGAAGCATTACTGTGCGAACCACATATTCATACAACAATTTGTTGCTTTTCTGTGAATCTCTGAAATGTGTCAAGGACTTTTTGGACACCCGGGAATAATAAACAGTAAGCAGGGGGCAGGTCGCCAAGCCAGATACGTCGCCAAAGCTTACGATAAGTGAACAGGCTTGTCGGCGACTTTAGTGAAAATTAAGTGAAAAATTAAGGAAGGGAAGGAATTTTGATTAGTGAAGGAATTAAGTGAAAAATGTAAGGGATGTGCTTTTGTTTATTCAAATGTTTATTTCTTGCTTTAGTACATATTGGTTTGACGTTGAGAATCTTTATGAATGACTATGTCATTTCATCTCTCACCCCCTTTATTGAAAATTGTCCGAAAAATATGTCCCAAAAATGCGACATAAGCGTATGCGACATAATTTTACATATATTTAAATACTATTAGTTCACAACAGCTTCAGTCTATTGTTATACTATATTTCGTAAGCTATAGAATAGGCATCGCATGTATTTTTCTATAAATAAGCTACAATCCTAAAAATTTCAACATAGGGTTACCGGGCGAAATACACGATAGATGAGAGATAAAATGAGATAGTCAATTAATATCGTTTTAATATAGCAATAATGAAACTAGAAAAAATTAGGGGGGTTCAGGGGGGTCTCCCCCTCACGAGGCTCAAACAGCCGAGTATTATTGTTTAATGGTTGCGTATTTATATAAAGGTTTCAGTATTTTGTGTTATTTTTATGTGAATTGGGAAGAATAGATGGGAATTTTTGGGGTTATAAGAAACATGAAAGATTTCATTCGATGCACGGGATTGCTATTGTACATTTTTGTAAGCAGAATTAACGTACATTTTTTAATTTAATGTGAATCAATAGATGAGGATTTTTGAATTGTTTGTAATGAGTGCTGATTTTATCCTGATTTTAGTAGTGTAAGTTTTGTGTGTTTAGTTAATGTGGATGTGTGTAGTGTTTAGTTTGTGTTTATTACTTTCCGAACATGTACCATGTAAAGAAAGTATTGTCATCATGAAAAAATTCAATTTCGAGATTTTGGTGTATTTACACATTTTTGAGGTCTTCTGAATTCATTGATGCTATTTTTACGAGATGTATGTATGTATGTGTGTTTGTGGGTGAACACGATAGCTCCTAAACGGGGCATTCGATTGGGTTCAAATTGGGTACACATGTTATAAACCACCATCAAAAGACTAGTATTGATTTTGGTGTGTGTAGGTCTTATAGGTTTTCTACAGGGCTACGACAAAGCTTTCTTTTACATTATGGCATATGGGGAGAAATTCTTGAAAGTGCGCTAGCGTTTAAACGGCGCGTTCGATTGAGTTTCAATTTGGTATATATGTTTGAATGATTCATCGATTAAAATTTATTTAAATGCTTGGTCATGATCTTAATCGTAAGTGTTAGGAAAGTCGAATAGCGTCACTCGAGATTTTTTTATGTTTTATTGCATTTGAAATGTGTATTTGTTTTAATACGGTGCTTAGATAAGTGTCTTATAATTTTGGGTATTTTGCTCCCTGTGTATCTACGTATGTTTATGTTTTGTTTGGCGTGAAAAAAAGTCGCCAAGGTTAGACGTTGGCGACAGAAAAAAGGCGTCAACTCAACCTGCCCCAGCTTACGGTATTATTCCCGGACTCCCTGTATTATAAAAAATTCAATCGCTTTGATCCTACCTGAAAACTTCGAGATAAACTAGTATTCGAGTTATGAGTCTTCAACATATGTTGAGTTCACTCTACATCGTCATTTCTTTTGAGTGTAAATGTTGTTTGTGTAAACAGTGAAATAAAATACACGCCACCACAGAAATAACTACAAAAATTTTATGGAAAAAATTATATATTCTGTACATAACCATGTAACACACGATATAGTAGTAATAATATTTTACAAGAATTTTCGTTCTTCAATACTGACACGTCCTATTTTGTTCCTGTTTTACGTAACGTCTAAGATCATACAAAACTAAACGAAACAAAAAAAAAGGTCTGGTGTATGTTTTTATATACTTCATATTATTATTTTAAAATACACTTGAGTTCACATTATCCAGAAGTGAACCCTCTGAGCAACTTAAATATGAAAGAGGACAACAAAACATTTGATAACAAATATTTAAGATAATAGCAAGATGATAACAAAATATTTTTTCCTTATTCCAGTATAAGTTCAGGAAGTTTTTTTATATTGAAATAATGCATAATATTTAAATTCCGACTTTAACTTTTTAACTCTCAATCAGGCTACGTCATGACCTCGCATCTACGGAAAATGAGACTAGATCTTACTTAGCTTACAAAACTTACCACAATTTTAAATACGAGACAAAAAGTATGACTAAAATAAAAGAAAAAGCATATTTCAAATTACTTCACCATAATGAAAAATAATTCCCATTCTAAACTAGTAGGGTTAGATATCGCCAAGTTGAGTTCAGTCTAGGAAACTTGTTTTTTGGTGCCAAACTTGAACATAAATCACCTAAAGTGGCCAACTTTGGCGGCTATTGACACCAAGACCAGTGCCGTTACTGGCAGACCATTTAAGAAATGGTTTAAAACACTTTTTTTCGATTTTCCGAATGATAATAGCATCGGAACGTGGGCCAATCAATATGGGATCACCCCTGATCTCACCCCTGATCCTTTCCAGCAAAAAAAGAATTTTTGAAATCGGTTCACGCGGTGAAAAGTGATTGCTATATATACATAAAGGAAAAAAAAAACGCTTTGAACATAGTACGTTTATACAAATAAACAATTATTTCAGGTCTGAATGCAACGAAATAAATAGTTAACAACGATCCGACAGTGAATTTTGAAAGAAATAAAGAATTTAAAATACAAATCACTGTAAAAATAATTTCCGTGAAAATACGGGAAAAGTAGTGGCAGCTAGTTACTATTTCCGTGTATTTACGTAATTTTATTCCTGTAAACACAAGTAGAAATTCTGTTCCAGAGAGGCACTGACCTTTGATGTACGAAAATTGTCCCGTATTCATATATAAACGGAGAATTTCCGTAAAACTTTACCGAAAGTTTCCAGTAGTTGTTCCGTTATTTTTTACAATGAAAGTTTGAAGCGATTACACTGCCTACTGCTTTTATTCAGCGCCATGCTATAAAATCTGTTGCGCTTTTTCAACACAATTCATTTGTAAATCCAAAATTGAATTTAAAAATTTCTAATATATTTAAAATCCTTTTGAAAAACGGATAACATTTAAAAAAATATTTATCTTAATATTTTGGGTTTGCAACATGTACTATTATAACTGTAATAGATGTTTTTAAATGAAATACAGAATTGTAATACAGGGCCGAGCATTCCGACTTTACAGCTGTCAATCAAGATTACTTTTTGACCACGCCTTTCCCGAAGATGAGGCTTGGGCAGAAACAAAAACTTAATAATTTCAAAAGCATGAGCGAAAATATTTTTATAAACAAATCATCGCAGCTCGGAATGTTAGAATAATAGGAATACAGTAATAATTTAAATCTAGAATAAATAATAATAATTGTTATCCCTATTTTTTAGCTGCTCAGAGGGCTCCAGTATCACATTTTAAGATAAACCATAAAAGAGAAGTAGTTCAACTTAATTCAGACGATTTAAAATTCTGGAAACAGTGAAAAACATTTTCTTTAAAGATTCTTTTTATGTCTTATACAACGATTGAAATAGAGCAGTGGTTCCCAACCGTGGTCCGATATTGGGAATTAAAAGAAACAATAACAGCACGAAAAATAAATTTTGTCGTTGTTTACTTTTTAAAACAATAATTTTATAATGATATGAGAATTTAGAATAGAAATGGAAGTTACTTTCACTAAATGAATTGCATTTAAAAAATTGCAATTTACTTTTAAACATACAAATAAAAAAAATAAAAAAGAAAGAAAGAAATTGATTTCGTAGAAAGTAAACATTTGTTTTAATTACAGTTATAATAAAGCGTATTCTTTCAAAAGAACTAGAAATTTTATCACGAGTAAATAACGGTTTTACCGCAGCATTTAAATTATTTATAATTGTAATATTTTTATTAATTTATCAAATAATGAAAAAAAAACTATTGATATGTGACATTCTACTTTTTTAAAATTTGTATCATAACATTAAATTAGTAGCAATCTTGCAATTTTAACAGATAATTAATCACAGTAAATGTAGCTAAAATATATTTAATTCGTAGTATAATGGCAAACAATACACATTTGTATTACAGTATTTGTTCTTTTAAAAAAATCACACGCCAAATTATTAATAACGGAATGTAATAAACAAACAGAAAATACCGGTCCACGGGTCTGGAAAGTTTGAGAACCACTGAGATAAAGATCCGCAGAGTTTGAGGATCATAAATTCGCATAAAAAATTGCGAAAACCTGTAGTGAAAATGATGGGGAGGGACATAAAAACTTTTTTGGAAGCATGACTTTTATGTCATGAACACTGCTTCAGAACTTCACTATCCTGGGAAGTGTACTGCGACCACAACTTTAAATAATATACTATGTACAGGTGTGTGGCCTCACGCTCCGAAACTCATCAGGTACTGTGATGCCTCTGTTAACGAAAATGCTTCAAAAATTTAAATTGTATGGTATAGATTCCGATGAAATTTACAAGTCTCTAAATTCAATTGAGAAAAGTTGCTAAATTCCAACCCAAAAGTCGTTAAAACATTTTTAGTAAGTAATGAGTTGCCTCAGCTCCAGATGTCATGGCAAGTCGCTCAATTTAGCTACATGTCCCAAAATGCAATAAAAGTCGATAAATTTAGCGACAGATCCCAAAATAAAAAGGAAAGTTGCTAAACTAGCGGACAATCCCAAAAGGCAATGACTTCATAAATTTATAAATAGATCCCAAAATATAGCGAAAGGGTGATAAATTTAGCGACAGTTCCCAAAATACAGCGAAAAGTTATATTTAGCGGCAAATCCCAAAATACAGCCAATAGTTGCTCAGTTTAGCAACAAATTTCAAATTACAATAGAAAGTTGCTAAATTAGCTGTAAATCCCAAAATAGAAGGAAATAAATGTAGTAGCAAATCCCAATGTACAATAAAAACTGGAAATAATTCCCAAAACTAAGTGAAAAACCGTTTAAATTCGCGACAAATACTAAAATTCAATGATATTATGCAATAGTTATTGAAAGGTCCCAAAATATAATGAAAAGTCGTTGCATACAGCGGAAGATACCAAACTACAGCGAAAAGTTGCTGTACTTAGCGACGGTTCTTAAAATACAAAGGGGAAATCACAAAACTTAGCAGCGCATACCAAAATACAACGAAAAGTTGCAAAATTTAGCTGTAAATCCCAAAACACAATAAAAAATTACTATATTTATCAGCAAAACCCAAAATACAGTGAAAGTTCTCTAAATTTAGCTACTAAAACCAAATCACAACGAAAATTTGCTATTTTTATAGAGAGATCCTAAAATTCAATGAAAAATATTGAAATTTAGCGCTAAATCGCGAAATGCTGTAAAAAGCTGCAAAACAACACTGCAGATATCGTTGAAAATTTGTTAATACTGCAATGATAGTAATTCTTCGTCGAATAACCAAGGCATAAACGTAACCAGAGTCACCACAATATGAAGTTCTAAAGTTGTGTTCCTCGTGGCTTTTATTTGTTTACTTTTTACAATAGTATTATATTACATATCAGTATTTATATATATATATATTTATAACAGTCACACTTTCTCTCTTTGTTTAGAAAAACTGTTTATTTGTGCACTAAAGTAGCACGGAAGTAGCTTGAGTCACACACTTAGTCACAGTTCTTTTCTGTCGTCGTGTTCATAGTTTAGGCTACTTTTATTATTATTATTATTCATCTGAGCATTTTGTATATTCAAGGCAGGATTGAGGAGGGGCAGCTCGCAATCCGACTGAACTCTGGTCAGATTGTGTTGAGTTAGTTCACATGCAGATGATGAGGGAACGTCTCTGTTCCCCCACTAACATTTGAAAATAAATAAATTAATTAATTAATTAATAAACATGTGCAGTGAAACCCGCCTGAAACCCAAAAACAAGAACTGAATTGAAAACAACTCACTTTTGCTTTTTTTTTTTGCACGCAGACGATATTTTGATTAAAAATGATGATTGAGAATTATTCCATTATTTTTGAGTAAGGCATTCATGTCCAATGCTTAGATTCATGATTTTCACTCTACAATGCAGCAACACTTTTATGTTTTCGTAATAAATAGAAACTTTTATACTTTTTGTCTAAAATATGCATTTAAAATATATATAAGACCATTTTGGAAATATTTTTTAGAATTAAAAACATGTATGGCAACAATATTGTTTGAGCAAACATAATGTCTGCCTCTAGTTCGCTGAACCAATTTTTGCCCAAATTTTTGATTTGTTTCCAATTTTTATTGCTAAAGGAAAATAAATAAAAACTACTAAAATTAATAGTACTAGAACTAAAAGAGTAGAACTAGGCTACAGTACTTTCTTTTGTTTTGTGATAGGTATAGGGAGGAGACATTTTAATTTTTCGAGTTTTAACTCTTTCCATGATTTTTCTGGGAAACTACATGCTGAATTTTTTATAAAAATTTTACTAGCTTAATGAAGCTTACATGAAGTTCTAATTTTAATTTCAGCTCATTTAATTTTTTTAAATCATGCATGTTAGTGTTAAATTTTTTTATTAGGCCGGAAATCGCCAAGCATGATAGCCATGATTTTTTATCTTTTTATTTTTTAATGTTTAAGTAGGTAATATCTTCTAAAATAATTCCTATTCCGAAATTCAAATCTTCTGACATCCTTTATTTTTTCTCGAATTTTTAACATATGAAGATGTTGTATGTGGTCGGGCTCCTGATAAAATTAACCCCTTACGGTTCCCGTATCCGCGAAACTATGCTTGAAGCAAAGTTATAACTTGAAACAACTTTGAAAAAAAAAATGTAGGACCGTTATGGATGAACGTAATCCTGCCTAGTACAGACTGGTATCATTCCCTTCTTTTTTTTTAATTTGCTATTGGCGACTTTTTTCGGCGCGATAAATGACGTAATATGGCAATAAATTAAACATTCTTTTCCCTTTCTTCATGGACTCTCAATGTTAAATGAAAGTCTACTGAATCAAAAATCTAAAAATATATAATGCAAACTTATACATTTCTGTTAAGTAAAAAATAAATGAATAAATAAAAAATTGGTAACCATTAATATGCCCCCCTCCCTCAAAAAAAATCGCTCCAAAAATGGATGACACTAAATATGTTCCTCCTGCCTTAAAGAAAAAAAAATAGCTGGCTGATATAACTTTTTATTTATTAAACTTTTAAATAATGAAATAATACTACATTACAAAAAGGAACTTGATAATGAAACTGTTTCGTGACTATAAAGTACCAGCGCCATCTCTTGTGAGGAAGGACAATGAAACATCTAGAATTCTCAGCGAAGTAGCTTTCCTTAATTACTTTTTTTTTTAATTTAAAAAATCTGAACTTTGATAGCATTCCTTTAGCCTGCGTCCAAAATCTATTTTGTAGCGTGAAGTATTTGTGTTACGCGTTTTTTTTTAAAATTTGAATGGCAGGTTCCACCACACTTGCATTATTACAAATCAGGTAAATTAAAAAAGAAAAAGCATTTGTATGCATAACTTACACAACTTAAATAAATATTTCAATTAGTTACTCTTACATGATATGGGAAATATATATACATTCATTTTTAAAATAAACGTATCACATATTTGTGATAATTTTTTCTACAAAAACATATCTATCATCTACATATAATCTGAATGTTTACGTCGATGTTCATTTTCACAGGATATTCTTGAGTAATTGATTGTAATTTTACTTTTAAAGATTTTTATAACTATATAATACAACATAATTTCTTTAAAATAATAATCAGTTTCATAATATTTACACCAATCTATATAAGATACATTTCACGGCTAAAAGCGTAGCACCAAATTTTATGATACAACAGAAAATTCAAACTATATCACAATAAAGATCACAATGATTGTGGCTACAATATGTAATGGCATATAAGATCAAGCAATCTTGAACAATGTTAGTGAATAATATTTTTTTAAAATATAAATTAAATATGTTTATACTAAATTCTCTCATGGTTTGAGAAGATTTTCAATGTTAACAAGACAATATATTATCTTAAATAAAAAACACGGTGTATGATTACTATCTGGTATTCTAAGGCGGGATTTTTTCACATCTCGATATTTTTAGAAATTAATTAGATTTGTTACAAATTTATTAAACAGAATTTAATAATCTGGTATTACGGCCCCTTTGCAGATAAATTAGCCGCTTATGCATGCAGTTAATTTGATGAAAACGCTGTCTCGTTTACATGTACATTAACATCTTCGACAAATTTCTTAGAAAAGACAAAATTAAAGTTACATCTTCTTATATTGAACGGCGTTTCCATTGATTCATTAAGTTAATTCTTGTGTTTTATAAAAATTACCAAAAAAATTATATTTTCTTACGTTCACCGGCATTTTCATTGATTCATTAAACTAATTCTTATGTTTTATAAAAGTTACAAAGAATGTTTTCTCAGAAAATCTGTTGCATAATACTTAAGTACTCCTAAGCATAACAAAAATAAATATCACATATATTTCTTATCTAGAAATGCTATTCTTCAGAAATTTATTTTTACAACATAAAGTAATGAGATGCTTTTTGCTCATTAAAAACATAACCCCAAAAGATTTGTATATTTGGTGTCAAACGTAACAAAAAACTAATTAGTGGAATTTCAAAGAAATGTTTCTTAAAAAGAGTTTTTGTCAGATTTTTTATCATTTTTAAGTAATTTAAATGCAAATTGTTTTTTTTTCTCATTTTCGTAATGAACTTGTCATTTTCCTTTTAATTTTATGCGGAGAAAACATTTCTTTCTGCAGATTATAAACCTAACGTATTCTCATGTGTGTGTATCAAATAACTGCGGTTTTATCTTCAAAGTTCTTTTTCTGGAGAATGAGGTACTTAATTAAAAAAATTCAAATTTTAAAATCGGATTCCTCAAATACTTAAAAATTAAATATCTTTAACATCTTTCTATGTTTTCAACTATTAACTAAATCTGCTTAGCCTAGGAATTTTTTTGTTTGTTGTTGCTCTATAGAAAATTCTTTCTCAATCCGGTAAGACAAATTGTAAATAATAATAATAATAATAATAAACTATAATTAAATATAAATAAAAGCCTACGTTAAGTATTATGAGAGCTACAATATTTCTAGCTTAAAATTTAATTATGTACATAAAAGCTAACATTCTTAAATTCTTTAAAACAAAACAATCTTTACATTTGCTTCATAGCTTTAGCTATGCATTTAGTAATTTGTCACATTAAAATAACAGATGAAAGATTCATTAACAGTTAATAACTATGCATTCATGTATAACTAAGAAAAGAATGAATGATACATTTAAAAATGTACACTGTGTGGCCGAATTTTAAGGGACTTGAATAATAGTTCTGGATTTAGTTACGAAAAAAAAAAAATGCTGCTTGAATATTATAAATTATTATATTTTTATTTACTGTACATTCCTTTATTATTTTAAGCTATGAAAATGAAAGTACATAATATGAAAATTGGGGGTTAAAAGAATGACAATGATTATTTGGTTATGTTATCTTTGGCTTACGCCTAGGCATACTACACAGTCCTGTATTTTTGTAAATAGAGAAATTCCATCTAACGCAGTCGGATTCAATAAATGTGAGTGAAAAATATTTTCTTACACTTGAGTAGTTCTCGTGATTTACAACAAGTTACGAAGTTTCTCACTGCATTGTGGTTTTTTAAGTTGAAGTATTTTTAAAACACAAAAGCATACCTAAACTGTCGGCGACCACATTGCAGACATAGGCTTAGTATTGTAAATCCATTATCTGAAGCGCTTTACCACTTCAAACAGCAGCCGACTACACCTGAACTCATTTCAAAAATGTCTGACTGTCCCTAATAAACTGGCAATGCACCGTGAAAAGTGTATTCAAAATTTCGTAAAAAAAAAAAAAAATGCAGAGCTTACAACTATCCGTATTTAAGAAGGATGCTTCAGATTCTTCTTTATTCTTCCCCAAATTCAATTTTGGATACATTTCTACCGATTTTCGATAATTCGTTCATTTTTTCTCTGATTTTTATCATTATTCACATGAGAAATGCATTTTCCGAATTTGAAATCATTTTATAAAAGTTCAGTCTTGGCAAGCAACACTTCTAGGCGTTTTTTCGTTTCTTGCAATCAACCAATGTCGGAAGCCTACGTGACGTGACGTCACAAAATGCGGGCTTCACCGACACATGCATAATAGGGCATCAATGCAGCTTCATGTTCTGAAGCATACCAATTTTAATCCTTTCCCATCGCTCTTAAAAATGATTATTTTTTGTTTGGAATTTTTTGATTGATCTTCTAATGCTTTAAGAGTAAAAATTTAACCCTATTTCGAATTATTTTTGATACCAAGTTTTTTATAAGCTACTAACCACCTAATAAAAGACCTGATCCAGAATTAATATTTTATGCTCCAAAAATACTTTTTCTAGCACCAAATTGTATCAAACTTGCACTTTTTCTCGCTTAAAAATACGGTTTCAGCTGGTACACCTCTGATCTTTTAAAAATTAGTTTTTTTTATTTTTTTTTTTGTTGTTTAAAGGGAACAAAAAGGGACCTGATTTTTGAAAAGTTCTGGTTTTTGAAGTAAATAGAACGTTTGGAAAACCGTCAATCTATCATCCTGACGTAATACATACAATTGGTTGGAAAGTTGAGCTTCTGATCCTGGAACCACAACTAGTCCAGAAAACGCTCAAAGGACGTCTCTTGAGCGTTTTTGAGCGTTCTCTGAACGTTTTCTGAACTAATTGCGG
This sequence comes from Cheiracanthium punctorium, assembly GCA_038373885.1. Taxonomy (NCBI): domain Eukaryota; kingdom Metazoa; phylum Arthropoda; class Arachnida; order Araneae; family Cheiracanthiidae; genus Cheiracanthium; species Cheiracanthium punctorium. The sequence goes on from JAWZYV010019245.1 coordinate 61,173, forward strand.
TACTAGGGATGCACTAATTTATCTGTTTTCCTATACAGGAATAAAATTCTAAAACCATTTAATTAGATTTTCATTACGAATTACATTCAACGTTACGTACGTTTTTCAATTACGTTTTTCATTTCAAATACGAAGCTCGTCACTCGGTTTTCACGAGCTATGCTCGTCATGCGAGTAAAGTTACTGTTGAATAGGATAATAAATTTAATTTCAAAAATGTAGTCTACTGAGACCTGTACACTAGAATACGGTACAAGTTACAGCCAAAATGGTATTTTAATGTTAGAGACAGAATTTTATTGTTACAAACACAAATGGTGCAATTTTAATTAAATTCATGTAAGAATTGCAAAATGAAACTAGTTTTTTTACCTAGAAATTAAATGATTATAGCATGCGCAATTTTTCATTGATAAATCTCCCCGGAAGGGGTATATGTAAAGTTGGAAGCAGATCAATACAACAGTGGAAATAAATGGAAAATAATCAAAATAAACTTTTTAGCTATTTTCTCGGATAAATTTCTATCTGCTTATTTGTGATATTTTTATTAAGTTTAGATGATAGCACCACCTGGGCACGAGTTAGTATTCCGATCGGAAGTTCTGGTGTAGAGAGTATGTTCATCTGTGTTCGTAGCTATCATACATTTGAACAAGAACGCTGTGTACTGACAAGCTGTAAAATATTCCAGAATTGATACTTAAAGCTTCCCTTACATTATTCATAATATAAGAGTATTTAACATAAAAAAGTAATTAAAATGTGCGCGAATTCAGTTTATTAAAATTGTTCAAATACCAAAAATGGCTGCGGTTGGAGTTTGTGAAAGAAAGCGTATTATTTGCATATTCGCGGTTGATTCTTTAACCTTTGCTTGAGTTTATACCCTAGAAGCCGTAGACCGAGGACATTTTTGACCACAGCCATGTTTGGTATAGTTGGATTTGAACAATTGTTAAATTGCAGTGTTAAAATTTGGGCTAGATGTACTAAAATATCACTGTTTTGATCAATTATTTATTTGTTATGTTAGAAGGAGTATTAATCACTATATACTTAAAAATGGTTATGGGTAATAGTTTGAATTACAATACATACGGAATGTCTATAAATTATTCACCGGATAATAATTTTTATAAATCCATATTTCAGAATAAGAGATAAGGGGGATGGTGAAAGTTTACAAAGATTATTTTAGGAATGCAGGAAATTTTACAATTTCCGGTCCGGAAAATTTGATATTAAGCCCTTATCTGTTGCCATTAACAAATAAGAACAAATGAAATTGCTTAGTTATGTTAAAAGTGATCTATGTCGACGTAACATCGATGTATATATATATATAATTTTAGAAATCTTATATTCGTAATTTCTAGAATGACATTTTAGTTTAATTCGGTAGCAGAGACAAATAAAACTGATGACAATCATATTCAATGTGATTATATCTAAATGTTTATAGAAACAAATTAAATCTTCACACTTTTCTTAAAATAATGTTTTGATTTAATGTCTTTTACTCGGCGAATAATTCTTAGACACCCTTTATATATTCACTATTATGGCTTTTGATTGAGATAGTTTTATGATCACTTGGATGCATAACTTACTGAATTTTTTAGCATATAGGAATATATAACGAAGTAAAACTTTAAAAACTGGAGTTCAAAAATTTAACAAAACACATTGTATTTGGTTTTTTCAATTATTTATCAACTAATTGTATTTGAGGAAAGCTTTTACTTGCTGGAATTCGAATTGCCATAATTACTGATGACGTAAATAATGATTACACCATTATTTACGTGTTTGACAATCGAATTTTGTTTCGAAATATATTACTATTTATATTACTTATATTGTGGCTGCAAGGTATAATGTAAGTAATATAAATAGAAATTAGTATAGCTTATATCGTATATTACTAATATTTGAAATTACTTTTATAGTAGCTAGTTTTCATTATTTAATTAAATTCTTTATAGAAGAAAGAATTTAATTAAATAATGAAAGATTTAATTAATTAAATGTCGGCATTTGTAAGTTAATGTACCTAATGTGTAATTACCAGTAAAGGAGCAAATATTAAAATTGAGCGTGAAATTCAACGTGATGCATTTCTCTCGCTTGCGAAATGAACATACTAATCGAAAAACTACTCAGATCTATAGCGTGGTATTATTAAGGATGACGTTGGTAAAGTAACCATATTTCGAAGTAGAAGGTTAACTTTTAACAATAACGCAAAAGTAGATCTACGGCAATACAGTATATAGAAATTGTATTGCTACAGATTTTATGCAATTTAGAGAAATAGTTGTCTTGTTTCTATTTAAAAAATAATTAATAAACATTATGTGATTATAAAACTTATTTTCAATATTCAAGACGTTCCCCAAAAATTGAGGACATACGGTCACCATAGTGTTGGAGACAGCTACTTCGATGTGATGACGAAAAAATGACGTAAAGACGACGGGCTTTGTCTACGTTTATCGCACGAAGAGATTTTTTTCTTCGAAATAGTCTAGGACAGGGATGGGCAAACTACGGCCCGCGGGCCAAATCCGGCCCGCCGAAAGATTTTATCCGGCCCGCGGATAGAATTTTAAAATGCCGGTCCGACAGAAACTAAAGAAAATATATATTTATTTATTATATATCCATATTAAGAATTATGAAGATGGCTTGAAAAATTGCATTTTGAGTTCGAACGCAGATTTCAAGATTTTAGTGCCATTCAAACAAAATTGGATATTTTTACCAAGCCTTTCAACGTAAATAGTGAAGCAGTGAGGTAAGATTTGCAGCTTGAATGAATTGAGTTGCAATCTAACAATCATCTCAAGCAGTTGTTTTTAAATATGCCAAAGTTAGAGTTTTACAAATCATTATCGAAAGTAAATTTCCCAAATTTAATATCTCACCCCCAGAAAATCAGTGCTATGTTTGCTTCCTTTTATGTATGTGAAAGAGTGTTTTCAACTATGAACCTTAGAAAGAATTCTTTCCAGAAGTAGACAGGCAGATGAGCATTTTGCCTCGTTCCTGAGATTCAGTGCATCGCACTTCGAACCTCAATATAAGGAACTTTTAAAAATGAAATCGCAATTTCATTCATCTCATTAACATATTTAAATTGTAATACTTGTATATTATTTTTAAAATTTTAGAAAAATTTATCTTGGCCCGTCAAACTTTTTTTTTTTCGATTTTTGGCCCACGACCGACAAAGTTTGCCCATCCCTGGTCTAGGACATAAGCGATGTTAAGAACTAAAATATGAAATCTTTTTTGTGTCATACACAGCGTTCTGGTCAGCAAAAGTTTGCTTTTAGGTTGACCTCAATTTTTTTCTGTGAGGGAGCGCTGTGATGGTCCCAGCAGGATGTTGACATTTGAATTTTTATGCATAATGATTTTAAAAGAAATCATCCCTTGTTCAAGAAGTTGGCATCAGGAAAATTTCTGTTAATGCTGGTACTAGCAAAATTCAAAGAGAGTCGCAAAAATGCCAGGGTACAAATGAGTTAAAACATAATACTATCCTACTAGATAATTAGCTACTGATCCGACGATGACCGTATGCATTCCTCAAAAGTTGCGCCAAAAGTCGCCAATATTGGTAACTCTTCCGATCCAGCGTGTGAAAAATAATGTTTCGAATAAAGTTGGAAAGTGGTTAATTAAAATTTCCTTCTATTATAGGCTACAGCAGCGATATAAGTTTTCTCCGAACACCGTTCAAAGTTGAAGAAACTCCGAGTTTAGCTCTTTCTAGTTTCAATATTACTAATCTAACTCAACAGTAAATGTCAGAGGTCGAGCTATCGATCGCCAAACTAATAATCACGTCGCAAATTGTGATAATAAAATTAGTTTGGCGAAAGAAAATACGATTTGGCGAAAATATTGGCAATTCCATTTTTTAATGATGTCCGGCAAAATCTAATTTGGTGAAACTTTAACTGTGAAAACTTCACGAATAAACTAGCGAAACGACCTCTGCTAAATATTATTTGAAAATAATCTAGGTATAAAGTAGGAAAATTTTCACTCGATGCTATGATGTGTACATTTCACAGTATAGTAAGATATGTGTTTTAATATCTCGGAGTATCAGATACTTGAAAATTCTTTTTTACTGCATTATTGAGTCTAAACGCTTCTTAAAATGCCATTAGTCTATGGCTACTAGGGTACTACTCACTCAATACTGTTTACAGTACTAATTCAACCACGAATTGATCTAGACATTAAGGTATGTTGCAGTATTTGTATTTTATGTAGTTGTATTAATGTAAACTCTAACCCATGTCAGGGAATATGGTTTTTTAAGTAGTAAATGCTTTCGTTGCATTGGACACGGAGACATGTTAGATGCGTGCTCGTTTTTACTGTACCTATCATTATACCGTCGAGTGCAGATTAAGTTATGCATCCATTATTTCATAAAGAAATTGATATTGTACACAGCAGATTCACTAATTATAAACTAATTTGTCACTTAAGGGGACATATAATCTTTTTAAACCAGAAACTTGGCATTTTACATGATTTTTCGATTTAACATAAATAGAAAAATTTGCTTTTATTTCTTAAGGGGACTGCCTACCCTAAAATGACTGATTTTCAAAAAAAAAAAAAAAAAAAAAAAAAATCAATCGTTTTTTTATTTTTTACTGTATTTTAACCACTTGCCGGATTTCCCCGAGCTGAGTTCGGGCAGTAGGAATTTATTTTCACATAATCTTTCCCGAATTATTTCTTTTCGTTTTCAAACACTTTTATTTACTTTTCTGGCCACAAGATGGTAGAAATGTACACGATTTAGGAAATCTTATATGAGAACAGTGTTATTATGTTTTAAAAATGTATATTTATCAAAATATGCATTAAAAAAATTTGACATTTTTTGACCCTCCAACTCGAAAAATATTGAACGCGCAAGGGGTTTAAAGAGAAGGTTTTTGGCTTCCAAAAATGGTTTCTTTTGGTCATTATGATAATTAGAAGACGAGTTATAGCCAAAAGAGTGCGCTGGGAGTGATAAAAAGTGACTCTAAAGTTAAATCTTCAATTTCATTTTCTGAAGAATATGTTTTTCGGTGACTTCCATGAACGACAACAGTGGACGCATTCGTAAATACCAAACGAGTTAACTCGTGCAACGAATTTTTATCTGAGATGTTCGTAAAGGAAACTGAGTGCATTCAGTTGATAAACTAGAGCGTTCATATACAAAACTGAGTGCGATTAGTTTCAAACGAAATAAACTGAGAGCAAATTAGGTTCATTAAGTTTGTTGAGAAGATTACTTGATGCACGTTGTTGCTGTTTCGAAATGGCGTCCGTTGTTATGGAAAAGTATGTTGTTATGAAAAGTATTTTACGTTTGCTGAAGCTGCAAATATTATTTTTTCGAGGAGGAAATCCATGCATACGTTAGAAACCGCTACGAAGGTACATAAATTTTCTAAGATAATCATTTTATTGTATTTTTCATTTTAGTCAATTCAAAAATGCCTATTTTAGTGTTGAGATTGAAGTTGATTGAAACCGTTATGAGGGAAATTTGAATTTCGCTCGCTAAATGCGTTTGAAAAAATGCAAATTTAAGTTTTAATTTCTAAATTTTGATCTGTGCACTTCAATGATGGCCACTCTTTCTTTTAAAAATCCCGTTGCTTTTATACTGAGTATGTACTAAAAACTCTCCAGAGCAAAAATAACGCATTCGCGAATTTTAAACAAACACGTCTTCGGGGTGACGAAACTAAATAAACTGAAGTTGTTCGTAAAATCAAAAGAAACTGATAGCACTAAGCATACACATTCCAGTTTTCTTACGAAAACTTGTGCAACGAGTTTGTCGTTTACGAATGCACCCAGTGATAACTGAAAAAGTATTACAGATATTGAGTTGAAATCTTTTTTCAGTCTTTTATTATCAAGTTGCGTTTTGAACTAAAATCTAAGCTTTGTATAAAGAATAAGTCATTTGTAGGCATATGTATACAAGTTTTTAGGATTTTTTTGTTGGAAATTGCTGAAGTTTTTCCCTACAATTTGAAATACACAGAATTAAAATATTTTAAAATTTTTAGTCCATTGCACAGGAAAGTGTCATAAGAGTATGCTGTATAAAGGAAATCATGATTAAATATGATTGAAATCGTTTTAGAGCTGTTGGCGTAAGGAATAAATTTTGCATAATTTATATTCAAAATTCTTTATTTCTTGCAATGTTATGAAAATATTTTAATTTTTCTTTTGTTTTCATGATTATATATTGCATTCTTATCAAAAGCATCTTTACTTGTTACCTTTTGTATAATTAAAAAAAAAAAACTGCTTCGAAGGCAGGCAGACCCCTTAATTGAAATTTTTACAGCTTGCGAAACACAATACTTGATTTTAGAATTTACTTATGTTTTTTTTTTTTTTTAATTCATTAAACATAGCTTTGTCTAATAAAATAAAAATATATACACATCAATAAAATAAATAAATGAACTCATCTCCTGTTTTCAAATAACAAAACATTTGTGAGGTAGCTAGGCACATTGCTTATATGCATACGTGTCTTAAGGCTTAAATTGCAAAACATACATTAAATATCCAAACACTAGAGAAAATTTCCATGTTCTCCATAGGTGATTTTGGAAACAATAAAAGAAAAAAAAACATCGAGAAAACAATTTTATTTTTTTCATTTTCTGGATTTCAATTCAAAAGCTTTCTTGGGTTTTATAAATAAATTTATCAAATACACTATTTGCAAGATCAGGATGAATTCGACCAAATGATGCGCGCGTGGCAATTTCCACTGTTTACCCTGTATATCTGAGCATGATTAAAAACTAGAACATTTTCAACTCCTTCATCAATCAACATTTTATTCCTTAAGAACAAAAACTTGGCTTGCGAGCTGCTCCCTTTTAGAAAGATTCGTTCGTCCGTTGTTGTTTATTTTTTTACCGACTCGGTTCTTCGTCTCTCGGATCCTAGTTGTTTGAGCGTCTCGGATCACACGAAACAGAACTTGACACATATCTTCATGATCCGGGTCTTCGTCAACAGGGCGTGGTGAAGCCCCTTAGGGTGGGCGTGTCCGTGAGATCTGGGCCCGGCTGCACGTCGGTGAACCACTGGTGGTGCTCTAGGGGGAAGAGAGGTCAGTTTGGGCAGGTCACTCGAATGCAGTCGGCTGAAAAAATTGAAATGTAGGCTTACCTGTATACGAACAGAAATAGGGAAGGGATCGTATAGAGAAAGAAGTAAGGGGACAGGGAATAGTTAACAGAGATCATATATGAAGATAAAGAATGAGAGGGGTGGGGGGAATAACTGATACCATGTAAGGAAATAAAGAATGAATAGGAGGAATAAGAATAGCTAAGATCAAATAGGAGAATAAAGAATTAGTTGGGGAAATAAGGAATGAATAACAGAGATCATATAGAGGAATGCAAAATGAGTGGGAGAAAATAGGGAATGGATAACAGATCATATATGAAGATAATGAATGAGAGGGGGGGGGTAGGGATTTACTCATATCATATGAGGAAATAAAGAATGAATAGGGGGAATAGGAATAACTAAGATATAGGGAGATGAAGAATTAGTTGGGAAAATAAGGAATGAATAACAAAGATCATATAGAGGAATGTAGATTGAGATGGAGAAAATAGGGAATGAATAACATAGATCATATGCGGGATAAAAAATCATATACGGTTAAAGAATCATATACGGGATCATATGCATATACGGGATCATATGCCAAGCCGGTATGGCCTATCGTGCATGCAATGGTGAGTGGTGCGAATTTCGTGCAGTTATCTCTACCTCAGATCGAGTTTTTTTCGGTGATTATTCCTAGATGGTATATCCAATTTCAGATTTTCTTTTTACTTTCGGAACATGTACCAGAATTGCAATCATGAAAAAATTCGACTTCGAGATTTTGGTGTATGGACACGATTTGAGGTCTTCTGAATTTATTTGTGCTGTTTTTACGAGATGTATGTATGTATGTGTGTGTGTTTGTGTGTATGTGAGTGAACACGATAACTCCTAAACGGAGCATTCGATTGTGCTCAAATTGGGTATATATTTATAAACCAACCGTCGCAAGACCGGTATTGATTTGGGTGTATATAGGACTTATAGTTCTTCTATAGGGCTACGACAAAGGTTTCTTTTACATGATGGCCTATGGGGAGAAAGTCTTGAAAGCGCGCTAGCGTTTAAATAGTGCATTAGATTGAGTTTCAATTTGGTATATATGTTTGAATGATTCATCGATTAAAATTTCTTTAAATGCTTGGTAATGATCTTAATCGTAAGTGTTCAGAAAGTCGAGTGGAGTCCCTCCAGATATTTTTTTTTAAGTGATCGGCATCGTGACCTTGAACAATGTCATATGTTGAATGAGAGCGTGGAGCGAGTCATTGAGAAATAGAATAATTCTTGTAAAAAGTCAATGGCAGCAGGTCTTCCGGTGATGATTCCTCCGTGGTCAACCCGATCGGTAGGATTTCAGGTGGATACCTTGCCGCCATGGGTACCTATATCCATGCTAAATTTGAATTAAATCGGTCGAGCGGTTTAGGAGGAGAAGCATTACATTGAAATGTCTGGGTGTAGTATAAGAGCTTCGCTCACTTCAATTAATTAAAAGTGATCATATAGGGGAATAAAGAATGAATGAGGGGAAATGCGGCATAATTAACAGAGATCATCTAATAGCGAATGAATGGGGTGAAAATGGGGCATGATTGTCAGAGATTACACGGGGGAATAAAGAACGAATGGGGGAGGATTCAAAAGTAACTAACACAAGAGGGGCGAATAATTAGCATACAGAACATTAAGGATGAGATAAAGAACATATAGGATTAATGAAAATGAACAATAACAGTGGGTAGCCAAATTACTTGAAACAGTCACAGAAAATGGTGTTCTTAATTAATTCCTGTACTTTGGTTACGAAAAACAGTTAAAAAAAAACACTGACTAGACAAAATAGATAGTCCTAGGGAGGCTTCTAGGAACCACTCTCATAGCGGATAATGGTTAATTTAAGAAAGGGAAATAACAGCATAAATATGGTCTTTTTCCGATCAGAAACTAGCTACTCGAAGTAAAGGAAAAGGCGCCACTATAGATTTGAAAATAGTATGAAATGGAATTTTTTAACCAAAAAAGTATTCCTAGTTGATTAATCTTGAGTTATATAGCAAAACTCTCCTTTATGTTGCCAATGGATACCTTGTATTACGAATAATGTATTCAAATCAGTTAATCCTTTGCAGGGTAACAGTTTATCTACCCATACAAATAATTCTGTTGTTGTTACTGATACCCCCTGACAAGCGCAAACGGCGGTGCCAGATCCCCCCCCCAGGTAGGGAGGCAATGGGCAGAGGGGGTGCATCTTCCCAGTGGGAGGCAGTACGATTTAGGCCGTGGTTCCCTAATTTTGAACCAATTCCAGAGGAGGAACCAACCCCCTGAAATCGGCACCCCCAGAGGTATCGTTTAACAACTTGGAGAACATTGGCGCCACGTGCACCAGCTCCCATTAGCTTACACGGTCCCTTAGTAGTCGATCCGAGAGGAAGTTGACCCTCCGAAGCACTGGCCAAGCCGGATGCTGCTTCATTTGCCGTGTTCTAATGGGAACAGAGTTTTTGTTTTTGATGCCCCCTAACTACCGCAATCGGCGATGCCAGATCCCTGCTGACAGGTAGGAAGGCGATGGGCAGAGGGGGTGCAACTTCCATTTTTAGGGCCCCAGTGGGAGGAAGTACGATTTAGCCCGTGGTCCCCTCATTTTGAGCCCATTCCAGAGGGGGGACCCACCCCCTGAAGTCGGCATCCCCAGATATACCGTTTGACAACTTGGAGGCCATTGAAGCCACGACAGATTTTACGTGCACCAGCTCCCATTGGCGTACGCGGTCCCACAATAGTCGAGCCGAGAGGAAGCTGACCCTCCCAAAGCACTGGCCAATCCGGATGCTGCTTCATTTGCCGTGTTCTAATGGGAACGGAGTTTAGCGACCACACGATTGCGGGACCAAAATATTCTTGAAGTAGGAACTGCTTTAAGATAATCATTAAGCTTAGAATTGGATTCAGAGATTAGAACGACTCTCAAACCTTTTCCCATGTGTACCTCACTGCAAATAAACTCTTGAGTTTGAAAAGCGATTATAAATAATGCATAAATAATCGCTTTCGATAATAACCGCACTTTATCATAATTATTTTTTCCGACATCTGATAATCATTACCTGTTGGTAGTAATTCATGCCAGGGGACGGTGGCATTAATTGTAATTTCGCGAGATCGTTTATCTCCTCTCTTGTTGTGACAAAACTAATTTGCCCGAATTCCAGGAAACATTAAACTTTTCGCTTGGATCGATTGGCATCAGTTTTCAAACAACAGCAAAAATAAAAATAAAATAAGTAATTACGACGATATCATCCAAATCACGCGAAATATAAATTACAGGCTAATTACACGGGCGTTTAAATCTTGCGCGGTAGGGATCGTTGGTGCGTTTTTGTGTAGAGCACTTATGCAAATTAGGCGATACCAGAAGGAGAGGAACCAATAATTGTTGACATTAGAGTTCCCGTGAATGTAGTTTGTTGTTGCGTTATTTTTCAGCTCGTTGTTTCGTTTGGCGCAGTTATTGGCGGACTTTAATCTTATCTTTTGCGAAAGGCTTGAACTAAACTGCCTCCCTACTTTTAAAGCATCATGGCCTTCCCATTTAGAAAAAGAACGTGTTAAATATATGTATCTATGGTCAAATGTTACTAAGAACAATATTGTGAGCAATTGTAAACCATTGTAAACTAACTGCTTTTATATTGTATAACACTGATGTATTTTACCAATTGTAATCCAAAAATTGTGCTGTAAATAAATAAAATAAAAATGAGGGAAACTGCTGCTTGCTGGACCTGAGCCTAGAGCTAGGGTTCAGCAGGACAGTAGGACACTTCAGGAACTAAAACAGGCTTTAAACCAAATAGGTAGGCCGTTCCTGAAGGTAGTATCCTATAGTATCCATTTAGAAATACGGCTCTGGGGTCTAATTATTCGGCAACCCGATAGAGGTAAGGTGGGCGTGTTTAAGGGGCGGGACATGAGAATAAGTGAATGTGTCCCGACGAGGAATGTCTCCTATAGACAAACCGTCGCTTGCAGTGGCGTAGACAGAAATTTTTCAGTGGGGGGGGTGCTAACGACTACTGCAACTCACATACGTGTATACGTGTGTGTGATAAGGGCGTGAAGAATATACATTTTGTATGGCAAAAATTCCTCATGGGGGGTTGTGACCCACCCCCTATTCCCCCTTTTGACTACGCCCCTGGTCGCTTGTTTGCCTATAGAAACGGACTGTCCTGCTTATTAGAAATACGGATCTGGTCTCCCAATTATACCGCAACACGCTGTAGGTAACGTGGGCGTGTTAGTAAAGGAAGGGGGCGGGGAACAAGAGAGAGTGAGCAAGTGGGGGCGTGTCCTTACGAGGAATGTCTCCGCCTATCATGGCTTCTGTCGACTGGTGCGGACTGATGGAGCTGGGCAGCGAGACGATGCTCTTCTTGTCGTGGAAGCTCTGCATGATTTGGCTGTCTTCGCACGACTGCTTGGCACGGCTGCCGTTGGCCCGCTTCTTTCTCCTCGTCAGCGACTGTTGCAGGCGAACCTGGAAGTAATAAAAGGATCATTTATGAACAGCTTTAGTATTTAGTCCTTTTTGGCGCGCTTGTGTTTTGGCGACAAAATCTTGTCGCCAACCCAAGTTTGCCTTGCCGACTCCATATCTCGCGTTCCATAATAATCCATGGAAACAAGACAGAACCGAAAAGATACAGTGTTAAGGGGATGGTGGACACCCAAATCATCAAAATTGACCCCCAAAAATGTGTTTCTTCTTTTTTACATACTAATATTGTACAGTTAAAGCTGAACCATGGAGGAAAAAACCGCGTATGTCTACGGCAATTTTTGAAAAAAGATATTAGGGTTTGAAAAAATTAAAAGGGACAGTTCAATGTCCACAAAAATGCAAACAAACGCGTCGATAAACACGTCACAATTTTTATTGAACGTTTTACAAAATAAGCTAATATTCGAATGAAATTATTTTAAAAATATGTTTTGTTAAGGTAAAATCATAAATAAAATGATTCAGAAGAGACGGTATTAAAGGTAAATGGAAAATGACTCTTTAAACTGTATTTTCTCCAAATCAAGTTTTTTGCGATTTTGTTGCCTTCAAAATGCTCCATGCGACTTAATTTTGGTCGGAATTGTACAAAATGGACTACAAACATTCTTCTCCTATATATTGCATAAAATCTGTGTATCCTTTTTAAATAGGGTCAACATTTCGATGATGAAATTTCACTTTTATTGACGAAAACTGAAAAATTTCGGGAAAGTTTGGTCTATATCCATGAAAATATTTCTAAAAAATGAACGACTCGGTCGAATCAAAAACCGATACACAGACTTTTTTAAAATATATTTTTATGCTATTATAAAACAAAATGACTAAAAATAAAGTTAAAATTAAAACGCATGGAGCGTTTTTTCGGAACTGAAAAATTAATTTTTAATTAATGACTAATATTTTTTAAAATTTATTTTAAAATTTTTTCAGTTGTTTATAATGCTTTTAGTTTAATATATGAAAATACAAATTTTCATAATCCTATCTTATTAAATAAAAAAAAACTTTTTAATGCCCAACATCCCCTTAAGAGACAAGCAAAGTTAAAAAAAATTGGATACTCACGAAGACGCTCTGTTTCCGGCGTGCTGGCTCGCTCTTTTCGTGCTCACCCAGGTAGGGCGAGGATAATTTTTCGCTCGGGCAGTATATTTGGTTCTCTATGTGCGTCTGTATCTCGCTCATCCGTATCACCTCTATAAAAAAAGAAAGATGGAATTAAAATGTGAAACACTCTCATATTTTAAATACGCACTGAAGTGCTGTATATTAAAAGCTTATCAAAATCCAAGCATCTTCCCTATTTTTCTTCCTTGTTCCATTATGTTGGAAAGTGTATCATTATTCATGAGGGTGCCGTATTCGTCTTCCTTGTTCCATGATACACTTCTTTTTAATCGAAATCAATCTTAAAATCGCCTACTAAAACTGTTCTACAATCTTCCCCAAGCCTATTCCAACTATACCTCACCATTTTCAATACTGTTTGGAATGGGCATCGTGGCATAGAGCTAGCGGAAGGAGATTGAATTGGGAAGCGGAAGGTTCCTGGTTGGGATCCAGGTAGCGTCCGCCGACGTTCGGAGTTTACCGCTGTTTTCTCCGAAACTGCACGTACATACGGGTTAGGATCCCTTAGGAAGTCTCTCACCTAGGCAATCCCACCTCCGGCCTAGATCCTTAGAGTAGATTATACTTCTTCATATTTGAAGATATCGCCAAGCCTAGGTTCAGATTTGAAGACTTATTGGCACCAAACTTGGCGATCCACTATCTAAAATTGTGAAGCGGACTTTCGACATATAATTATCCCTCGTCCCTCTTGGTTCATGGTAAAAGATAAAATTGAAATCTGTTTGCAATCCCCGGGTTATCTGCCATACATACTTGAAAAATGCTTCGGCGGGCCAAATTGTGTCGACGCTAAAAAAACCTGCTCGATTTTAATTGCACTATAGTGCTAAATCAAAGATGAGTTTAAAGCATTTCCCTTAACAGATGCGGCCTTATTCGAAATCAAACAGAATTTCTAACAATAATCACAAACACTTTTCAACTTCGTTGGAAATTTAAAAAAAAAAAAAAAAAAAAACAGTGTATAATGCTTTGAAGACGGGCGGTCGATTTTTCAACCAAGCCGTACAACACCTTAAAGGACGGGCTTGGTTCATATTTCGACCAACTAATGCTTTCCCCCTCTGTAATTGTTCACCTGTACTGGACCGGCGGGGAGAGATGTCAACATTCATCCATCAATTCAGTTGCACCCCAGTTCCTGAAAAGGAGAAAAAAAACGTAAAGCTAATCCCCTTGTTGAAGAAGTTTGATTTACTTCGGGGGCGGGAAAGAGTAATCCATCAATGATTGTTGCACAAATAGCAGCTTCAGATAAGAGTCACTGAAATGGGGGAAAGCATTTTTCAGATGCTCCCGTCCTTCTGAAACAGCACGGCCAAAATTTCCCCGTCGTGAAAAGGATAACATAAATCATGCCAATACCCATATAAGCCAGTGAATAAATACCCAAAAACTATTGAATAAATGCTAAAATTTTTCGAGAATTTCGAAATTCTTCGAGATCCAACCCAACTGTGGACCTGATTAGAAGCAGTTTGACGCGATTTTACTGGCGAAATATATACGGAGTGATTCAAAAACGATGTTAAGGCGATTATTATGTAAACCGTGAGTGATTGAAACATACTTCCAATTAGAAAAGTTCGTCCAATGAAGAGTAGCTTTCAGACAGGGCATTTTTTTTACTACTGGGGGGTTGTATACCGATGAAAATACGAAAGGTAATTTTTATACGGTCCCTCCTTGCCTACAATTTATATAAAGAAGGTGGTTGCTCTATGCCTAAGCAAATGAATAAAGCAAATCCCGTGTCTCTACGTGGAATAGTTAGAAAAAAATTTATTTTAAAAAAATATGATTTATACCACTTTACTTGCTGTGTTGGCGTCAGTTTTCAACCGAAAAAAAAATCTTTACTTTGGGGGACCCACCATGAGTTGAAAAAAGTTAAATAACGATCCCATTGTTGACAATTAAATGCGTTCAAATTCCTGAAATGAGCAGGTTTAGTTTACTTGAACGGGTCGATGTTACTGTGTGAAACTTTTTGTTCGGTTCTGTCATTCGCTCATCTGTTAAGTGAACTCTAACATTACTTAATGTCAGTTGAAAAGTAATGACATTTTTCTCACTTTGTAAACATCCCCTTATTGCTTGGCGAACCACGCCAAAATTTTCAGGATCTCGGAATTCAATTTATCTCGGAAACTATCCCACTTAGAGACACGGGAGTTTTTTAATTAATTTTCTTGGACGAAGGGCAACATTTTTCTAAATACCAGCCGCCGGTAATACTTAAAAGGCACAGTATAACCTGAATTTACGTCATTTGAATCGTTACGAAGTTAGCGATAATTTTGCGTTTTAGCGATGTCATCCAGTCATTACGTCACTATGACAGAGGAAAGAATTTTAAAATGTAAAAGAAATTAACAAAAAAATGGTGTGCGCTATTATGGTATGGTAACTTTCAATAGAAATTGTCAAACGTGCGTTATAGGAAAAATCTACCTAAACCAGGATTTGACTAGTCAATTTTCTATCAAGTGATTATTAACATAAATTAACGCATTTGAAAAGTAATTTCATTTTTCTCACTTTGGAGACATCCCCTTATTGCTTGGCGAACCACGCCAAAATTTTCAGAATCTCGGAATTCAATTTATCTCGGAAACTATCCCACTTAGAGACACGGGAGTTTTTTAATTAATTTTCTTAGACGAAGGGCAACATTTTTCTAAATACTAGTCGCCGGTAATACTTAAAAGGTACAGTATCACCTGAATTTACGTCATTTCAATCGTTACGAAGTTAGCGATAATTTTGCGCTTTAGCGATGTCATCCAGTCATTACGTCACTATGACAGAGGAAAGAATTTTAAAATGTAAAAGAAATTAACAAAAAAATGGTGTGCGCTATTATGGTATGGTAACTTTCAATAGAAATTGTCAAGCGTGCGTTATAGGAAAAATCTAACTAAACCGGGATTTGACTAGTCAACTTTCTATCAAGTGATTATTAACATAAATTAACTAAAAATAAATTTACATAAATTACTATAAATTTCATTTTTCTCACTTTGGAGACATCCCCTAATTGCTTGGCAACCCTTGCCCAAAATTTTGAAATGGATATATCTCGGAAACTATTTCACTTAGAGACACGGGATTTGTTTTATTCATTTTCTTAGGCAAGGAGCAACCTCCTTCTAAATATAAAGGGTAAGAAAGGAGGGGCCGTATCAAAAATTAAATTTCGTATTTTAATATGTATTCAACCCCCAGTACAAAATTGGACGTACGTTTCGATCACTGACGGTTTAAAAAAATATTCGTCTTAACATCTATTTTGAATCACCCGGTTCAAATTGATTTTTTTCCAGAATCTCACAGAATATTTCTTGCCTTATGTTTACAAAAATTTTCATTTATTTACTTGTTTCTAGAACGCTGTTTTAAATTACTGTTTATCTTGGGTTTCCCGATAGTTAAACATCGCGTTTTACCCCGCAATCATCCTGTTTACTTTAATGGGGCTTCGGTCTCGACTAAGGTAAACATTGGGGAAAGGAATATTGACTGTCGCTATGTTTGCCCTCGATTTATAGAAAAAAAAAAATCCAGACTAGAACGCACAGAAAATATTCTATCGAGATATTAATGTATTTAACGCAGATGCATGTTTGAAATTTTAAAAACTTTTGAAATCGCTAGATGGCGTTAGCTGCCCTCTCACGTTATGAAGAACAGTGTCAAAAAGCTGTTCTTCGAAAAAAAAGAACTCTGTTTTTAGTCTTGGTACGCAAATTGAAATAAACTAATAGCACCATGGTTTCCAAAAAATTCCAGAGGGTTCTTCATAAGCTGCTTTACACACTGCAATAAGCGAAAAAGCTGTGCCTTTTGGGAAATTTTCAGAAAAAATTCTTAAACATGGATCTGAGCTGCAAGATTTTTCGAACAGTGACACGCTTTGTGAAAATTTCCGAATTTTAAGAATTTTTTCTAAAAGTTTTGAAACGGATACAGGTTTATCGTTTTATTCAGTATGTAGTACAGCTTGTAAAGAGACAGTTTCAAAATTTTGAAGTGCCTGACATAATTAGCTTATTTGTAATTATGTACAAAAATCCCATGATTTTTTTCGAATAACACCAATAAATAAAGTTGAAGACTCTAATGCACTGTTTAAAATATATCTGTAAATTAAGGGAAAAACGACTGTCAGCAAAGTTACCAGAAAATGTCCGCTATGTTTATTATTTTACCGTTTTCTGGACCGTAACTTTCCGTTATTATTAACATAGTCAAATTATTCGATTGGCAAACAATTAATTTCAATTTTTCAAATTTCGTGCACCCAGGATGAATCAAAAGTTCGTGAAAACTACAAAAATTCATTAAAACAGAACAAACTAGGCTACCAATTTGCAGTTCTCATAGAAAGGGTTTCTGAGATTTTTTGATTTTTTTTGTTGGAAACTTGGTTCCCATTGTGCATGTAAGCGCCACATTATGCATGTTGCGCACGCCACCTATCAGTCACCAATCGAACTACACCTTTTCTTGTCATTAAAAAAAGTTCCATCATCCTCTAAATCTATTTGTGCAAACCACAATTTTCTATTATGATTTGTTCTTTTTTAAGGAATTTTTAAAGTTTTTATGGACTCTTTGGTCACCCGGTATATTAAAATCGCCTGCTGAAACCTCTTTACAATTTTCGCCGAGAATATTGTAACTAACTGCACTTCACCTTTATAAATACTATTTGGAATGTGCATCATAATCCATGAGTGTGCAGTGTTTCTCTTTCTTGTTTCATAAAACACTTTTTTAGAACTGAAGTTTTTTACGCCATTTAATTGATCAGATCGTTTCAAAACTTTGCTTAGTTATATACTTCATGTGTTAAACAATATGTTATGGAAAAAATTGAAAAACTAATATTAAAAAAAGTTCAGTTTACATCTTTTTAACAAAATTTTAAATAAAAATATTTACAATGTAAAAAAAAAACTCGGCTGTTTGAGCCTCGTCAGGAGGGACCCCCCACCCCCCGACCCCCAAATTTTTTAGTTTCATTATTGCCATATTAAAACGATATTAATTGACTATGTCATTTTATCTCTCATCTTCCGTGTATTTCGACTTGTAACCCTATGTTGAAATTTTTAGGATTGTAACCTATTTATAAAAAAATACATGGGATGCCTATTTTGCAGCTTACGAAATATTGTAACAATAGATGAATGCTGTCATGAACTAATAGTATTTAAATACGTATGTAAAATTATGTCGCTCCTTTGGGACACATTTTTCGAATAATTTTCAATAATGGGGGTGAGAGATAAAATGACATAGTCATTAAAAATTTAATTAAAATATATTATACTTTTGAAAAAAATTGAAAGGTACTAAGTCACCTTGTACCCTTTCTTTGATGAAAATGTGTTTTAAAAACATATATTAAAATATCAACAACACTTCGTCAGGTTTTTCTAATTAAAACTCTCTAATAATTATGCTGTCTTCAGGATAAAATTAATAAATATAAATTTTATTTCTTTAAAAAATGTGCTATTCGTTAATTAATTTAAACGTTCTAATATGCATATATGCACATTATGCCTTCATTATCCAAAATCGATACATCGAGATGAAAATGAAAATATTTCATTAATAGTTTTTTTTTCCCGAATGAAGTTTATAGATTAATATTTTTTCCATATTTTGCATCAGCTTCTTGGCAACATCGATTTAATTACAACAACCGTATCTAGGGATCCATGGCCTGACAAAAATCGATATTTGTTGCGCCAAGAACGGTAAATAAGTTTTGCATTTTTGTCATAATCAATTTTCGTTTTTGCATCGCATCTGTCCATTCTACCTTTTGTTTTTTCAATATTGAACAAAAAAAAAATCATCCATTCATTGTTTTTTTGCTATTTCATCCGTATTAAAACATGAGCATCATTAAAAAATAATTTATTAGAATGAACTTTCCAATAATATGTTTATTTCTTAACGTGTACATGCTGTCGAAAAATTTTCTGAAGTGTTAGGACAGTTAATTTAATAGAACAAGCCCATCCACCGTAGAGCATCTGAGTAGTAGCACATTTAGTTATGAATGATGAATAAAGATGGCGCCATCGAACAACTGAGTTATGCTTGTTTCGAAAAAGTAATCAAGTGAAGTTAGTAAAAACTATTACGTATTTTCAAATTTATCAGTCAATCATTTTAGAAACTATTTATATTTCGTTAATATATTGTTGTAAGTATCTTTTTATGTTTGTTTCTTCACAAAGTTTTTATTTATTTTAAAGTTCAACACCTGTATTTTGAGTGTTTTTTTCCGAAGTAAGTTTGTAGTTCCAAATGTTACCGATAGGTAACGCTGACGTGCACAATAGGAACTAAGATTCCAATTTATTTATAAAAAAAACGAAATTTCTTTAATCATTTTATGAAAATTGCAATTTCGTATCATGATTTGTTCTTTCTTAATGAATTTTTTAAGTTTTCACGAGCTTTTGATGCATATTGTGTGCATCAAAGTTAAAAAAAATTCATTAAAAAGAGCAAATAATGATACAAAATTGCGGTTTCCATGGATGAGGTTAGAGAGATTTTGAATTTTTTGTTCAATATGACACTTGGTTCCCATTGTGCATGCCAGCGCCACCTATTGGTAACATTTGGAACAACAAACTTTCTTGTCATTAAAAAAAATCCCATCATCCATCTAAACTTATTTATGCAAACCGTAATTTTCTATCATTATTTGTCTTCCTTTAATGAAGCTTCCTTCAATGAAGTTTATACGGACCTTTTGGTCACCAGGTACATTGAACAAAATTGTATCAGGTTGTTACGAAAGTTTTCCGCCAGATTTGCTTGAGTCAGCTAACACGATACCCAGCTATTGATCTTATATGTCAAGTTTATGCGATGCTTAGCGCGACTCATGGACATGGCACTAAAGTATAGTTCTTTTAGCTAGCTCTTGTGGATGAATATTTTATCTTCTTCCACAAATTCTCGTAGGCGGGGCTCATCAGCATCAGTAGGCCGGCCAGAGCGCTCTGCTTCTTTAATATCCTAGTCCTCGTTTTTGAACTTTCGATACCAAATCTTCACAGTGTCATATGATACAGCAGTAGTACCTTAAGCTGTACACATGATTCAGTGTCATTCTGTAGCTGACTTTTTGCGACAGAACTGAGAGTAATGGATCAATCTGGTAGCGTGGTAGTTCTATTCAGACACCTTATACTTAATCATAACGATATTGTTTTACAGATTTCACAACACAGTGCTCTAAAACAAGTCTTTTCTTTCAAATATCAAAAATCGTTTTACAAAATATTGGCAAAGACACCAACGCGAACTGCTTGTGCAGGCAATACTTGGAGTGACGGAAAACTTTCGTTACAACCTAATACTTTGTTGAAACATAGTACAAAAAAATGGGACCAAAACCGTTATGGATCTGTATTATGAATTATTTCAAGACAAGCTGTACATGAGTAACTTTTCTGATGCATATTTGTAGTATACAACTTTATTCCGAATTTAAATTAAAAATATTCTTTCTGATTCCAAGAATTTTAATTCCCTCAACACAATTAAAAAGTTATAACCTAATAACTCAAAATTGTGTAGGTATTAAATTTTTCAAAGAATTATGCTCTATTTATATAATGATTATTTATTGACGAATGCGTATGAATCGGTTATAAGAGCATCCCCTTATACGCTCAATTTCGCGAAGGCAGACCTTATATCGAGGTCCAATTGTAGTGAACAGTTCAGTTGACATTTTATGGGTTCGAAAAGGTTGACGTAAAATCTTGAGAACACAATTCATAGAAATTATTAGCAATAACACGTTTTGCAACAGACTGCATCAGTAAAATCGCGCCACGGTTGGCAACATTTTGGCGAAAAATCCTCAAATTGCGCCAAAAATAAGTCTTTAAAACTGAAGTCAGTTAACCGATAGCACCAATATTTCTCCGCAATTCGAGGAAATACTATGCCAAACAATGGGGATATCCAAAAATCCGAAATCTAATTGGCCTTCATGCAACAAAATGCATACCTGAATTATTTGACAGCTAGAATTTAGCCTAATTTAGTACCCCAGAAGAGCGGGTCACCCCAAAATTTCGTAAAAATACGTAGTTTATTTTCTAGTATTTTCTGTCCTCGAAAGCCGCAATCCTACTATACAGTTACGCTGATCCCTGACTCTAATAACTCCAAGTAACCACTCCAAGATAAAACTTCTGCCACCATGATTCCAAAAAGATTCAAAAGTGAAGCACAATAACATCTACATCTACACTGTTTGTACTATCCGCTGGAATTTTTCATTGTTTTCTACATAACAATCTGCGCTGCTTTAAAAATCGTAAAATCGACCCGTTCCTTCATTTTCAAGCGATTTTTCGCTCGATTTCATTTCGGAGAGTGAAAAAAGTGAATCATTTTCGTGACAAAATGAGGCGTCTCAAGTGAAAATGACGTCAGGGTTATCAGGATTTGAAGGGAAAATTGTGATTCCAATTCGTTTAAAAGAATTTTTCTAGATGACACGTTCCTCTATTTTTTCACAAATGTTTTTTTCAGCATGAAACATTGATATAAGAGGAATTGCTTCCACTGAATCGAATCGAAGTCTTTCGAATTGAAAATACTTTCGCACGTTTTATAAAAAAAGTGCAATTTCGATTTCACTCTGCAATAAAAATTGAATGTGAAGTTATTTGTTTTAAGTAGACAAAGCTTAAATATATTGACTTTAGACATACTTTTTTTTAAATGTTTTTTCTAGCGCCCGTTGTAATTGCCTGTACAACGGCATATATAGCGTCATATATGCATATATACATATATGTCGTTTTAATGGATTGCATTTTATCGATTGCTGTGCGGCACAGCCAGCTGTCATCAAAAAGGGGTCTCTCGATCTGTGGCACGCGATGAACATTTCGATCGTTCGCCCTCTTGCTGGTCGTTCAGTCGAGCGATGGCAACGGCTGCCCTTTTTTCAGCATGGGGCAATCTATCTAGCTGTTCTCGCATTCTTCCATTTTTCAGCAGATGTCAGTGCTGTTAAAAATCATCGTGACCATTTTTTTACGGGAAAGGACGTGCTAAAAAGTAAAGGATTCTCATGGAGCTATGTCACCCGCAACTATTTTTATAGAAATCAAATCTATTCTTCGTGACAGAGTTAGGTGTTCTCCGAGCGGGAACACTTCGCGTTAAAGGGTTAAATATTTATGAAACAGCAGAAATTAAAATTGTTGGTCTATTACAGCATATATTATGCACAACGACTTCTAGTCTTATAGACCACAAGCTATCGCGGCAAATTTATCTTTTGAGACTATATATTTCGAAACACGTAACTCTTTATAAAAGTTTGTGATAAATTCCAGACGACGTTGTTTCTCTCCACGGGAATGTAATTGGCGCAGCATGTTCCGGAGGTAACTCTAAAATGAGAGGCAGTATCGTAAACATTCTGGAAAACCTGCCCCTTTTAATTGAGCCAAGCACCGTGAAATACGAATGGCCCCAGAGAAACTTTCCACTATTACATTGAAAGTTTGGGAGCGATAAAGACGGCGAAATTAAAATTTTAAAAGCATTCTCCAGAATGTTTAATTACCAACCTTTTTTAAAGAATGTTTCGAAAGTAGACGTTATATTCATTGCTGAACTAAACTTGGCGCGAATCAGGAATAAAAATCTTTGCTACGTTAACCCTTTATAAGGCGAGTTTACCTGCAGAGAGTCGGAAGTACTTGGGATTTTTCTGGCCAATTTTTTAGGATTCATTCGTATATTTTCCCTCTACTGTAATTTCCCACGTGAAAACTGGAGAAACAAGTATTGAACAAACATAGAAATTTTGCAGGAGAATACAATCATTATTCGCAAAATCAAAGTCGGAAAAATACCTGCTGCTCGTACACGGAATGAAACGCAAAAATATATAATTAGCAGCCATGATTCTTATGCTCCATTTTCGAGTCATGATTCAAGCTTTCTTTAAAATGACGAATGAAAGAAAAGTTCATAAGCCAAATATAATTCAGAATCTAGATGTATGGAAAAAAAAATACATCCAATATAACTGAGCAAAATCAGAAAATTCACTCATGATAGTTGATTTCTGTATTTAATGGACCGTAGGTGGTAAGTATTCTTACCACGGCCTTATAAAGGGTTAAAATTACGAAAGAAAGGAAAATTCATAAGCCAAATATAATTTAGAATCTAGATGCATATGGAAAGAAAATACATCCAATATAATTAAACAAAAATCCGAAAATTCACTCATGATAATTGATTTCTGTATTTAATGGACCGTAGGTGGTAAGTATTCTAACCACGGATTTATAAAGGGTTAAAATGGCGAATGAAAGAAAAGTTCATAAGCCAAATATAATTTAGAATCTAGATGCATATGGAAAAAATATACATCCAATATAATTAAACAAAAATCCGAAAATTCACTCATGATAATTGATTTCTGTATTTAATGGACCGTAGGTGGTAAGTATTCTTATCACGGCCTTATAAAGGGTTAAAATGGCGAATGAAAGAAAAGTTCATAAGCCAAATATAATTTAGAATCTAGATGAATGGAAAAAATATACATCCGATATCACTGAACAAAATCATAAAATTCACTAATCATAGTTGGTTTCTGTATTTAATAGACCGCAGGTGGTAAGTATTCTTATAAAGGGTTAAAAGAAAATAGCGACTCCACTCGACTTTCCGAACACTTGATCTTTAACAAAAGAGAAAACAATCTGCGCTATTTCAAATATCTGAAAATCCATCCGCTCTCTCATTTTTAAGCGACTTTTAACAATTTTTAAGCTACATTTCATTTCCGGGAGTGAAAATAAGTGCATCATTTGCGTGACAAAATTAGCTATTGCAAGTGTCAACGACTTCACATTGATGTCACAGTTATCGAGAGTACAGAAAGTGTATCATTTGCGTGACAAATTCAGCTACTGCAAGTGACAATGAATTCAAATTTATGTCACAGTTATCGAGAGTAAAAATAAGTGCATCATTTGCGTAACAAAATTAGCTATTGCAAGTGACAATGACTTCACATTGATGTCACAGTTATCGAGATTAAAAAATATGAAACATTCGGGTGACAAAATAAGCTCTTGGAAGTGAGAATGACTTCCAGATTTATAAGTTTGATTTTTTTTTTCTCCACAACTTAGCAAAATATTGACTTTGACGAACTGAATTGTTTCCAGATTATGAATTGAATATACGAAACTGATTTTATGTTCCTACGAATAGCACGTAACACACAGCAATTACTTAATTACTTTAATTTCGTTATTATAAAAATCTTTATGCAATAAATAATTGACTATGAACATTTACTATTGAAAATATTCGCTATATTAACATTAAGTTGGGAAGTGTTTTATAATCTATGAGAGCTGCATGATTTGCCTTTCTTGTTTTTATTAAATAGTAATTAATTTTCCGAACATTTTGATATTTTTACGAATTTCTATCCCTTCAAGACTAAAATATAGTCTAAAATTTTCGTATTATACGTGTCAAACAATTAAATTTGCATTTTGTTTCATCTGAATCGGTTAAGTAGTTTGCGAGAAACGGAGTTTTGGTGAATTTTAGAGAAATATAGGTGCTAAAGCTTAGCTGACTTCACTTTTGAGGACTAATTTTTAGCGCCAAATGGGTCGACATTCCGCCCAAAAGTCGACGAGCTTTTCGACATTTTGGACACATGGCGCGACTTTACTAATGGGGCCTGTAATGTTTGTTTCCTTGCATTTGTATTATGCAATCGAAATTCGCGATTGATCAGGATTTTTCCGGAGCTGGATTTCTTTGGAATGTTCGGGTAATGTTAGCGTAAGGTTATATAAGGTGGCAGAAGAGGTTGGGAGCATCATTAGCTGTGAGAGCCATAAAGCTTTGTGTTGTGAGCGCTTTTATAAGCTATCCATTGCTTATTTTGGGAAGCTTATTTTTGAAAGCTTCCATTGTTGAAGCCCGAGGAACTGATGATAATTTCCTCTACAATATCCCCTGAATTTTAGCCTGTGGAAGAATTTATTGTGTATGAAATAGAGCATCCGAGAAACCTTCTGTGATAAGTTAACTGTTATAAAGCAAGTTACTAGCAAGTGTAATTCCTGTACATTGTGTATAGTAGTTTTTTCTTCGATGTTCTAGAATCAATAAAATGCGTGCCCCATCCTGAAAATTGGACTGTTTACTATAACATTCCACATACTCCAGACTTTAGAACGCCGAATCCGAGAACGAGGCAGAGTATTCTGCAACAGTGGTGTCAGAAGTGGGATTGTAAAGCAAAGTTACTGACTGTTAATTCTTGTGAAGTACGTGCAGTAGTTTGTTCGTCGAAGTTCTAGAATTAATAAAATTAGTGTTCTATCCTGACAAATGGAGTGTTAACTACAACTTTCTACATACCCTTGACTTTAAAACGACAAATCTGAAAACGAAGCACAGTTTTCTGCAAGAAGAAGCATGATGTCATAGCTTCTCAATTTATGGATTTTCTATTTTTTCATTTTATTAATTTAAATTTTCTAATAGATAGTACACAATAGTCAACTGAAATCAATATATTTTTTAAAGGAAAACAGAATTACTTAAAGACTTGTCGCATCTTTCCCGGTGAAATTTATGGATTATTTAATGACTGCTTTTTTTTTTTTCTTTCTCATGCAACAGCTTCTTAGGAAAATCGATGTGCTAATAACACTCCATCTCAAAATCAATAGCGTTGCTGTACCCAAAAAGTAAACAAGTTTTAACTGCTTTTTTATAATCAGTTTTCGTTTTTATTTCCAGCCTGGTAATTGCATTCTTGGTCATAGCACTTTCAGGTACCAGTAATGATTTTCTAAGAATGATTAGAAATACCGATAAAAGGAAAACTGTAACTAACTCGGTCGACAATTCTAACACTTTTAGCTTTCCTAAAAAAATTCCAGTTAAATGTATTTAGTTCTCCTGATTGCATTCTGGGTAAAATTATATATTACGATGACGTTT
Source organism: Cheiracanthium punctorium (assembly GCA_038373885.1). Classification (NCBI taxonomy): domain Eukaryota; kingdom Metazoa; phylum Arthropoda; class Arachnida; order Araneae; family Cheiracanthiidae; genus Cheiracanthium; species Cheiracanthium punctorium. Next base: position 87,145 of record JAWZYV010019245.1, read on the forward strand.
AGAAAATTATTTTTCTTTTTTTTTTTTGCTATTTATTTTGCAGTTATGTCGGAACGTAACCGTAATTTAAAATAAGTATCGTTGAGAAAACATTTATAAATAACCATTCAGTGAAATGTGATGAGGATTCCGTTATCCCGAAGCATGTGCTTAATTCATTAAAAATCATGCAGTAGCACGAGATCGTCCTCGCGCAAACTACACGTAGGCAGTCGAAGACCCGATGTGTGAGTACCTTTTGCCCTGTCAGAAAACGCCTTGATCTATGACGCGGAATTTGCAGGATCAAATCCAGCGCTTCCCCACCACTTCCCTTCATTGATGACAAGGGTAGCGAACACGCATTCTCCTTCTAGCCGTCAGCGACAGATGGCGCCAGCACCGATCCCATCCATTTCTCGCTGGGAGTAATTCAATTACCGGGTGTCGCCTATTTTTGGCGACTTTTTTTTCTCGCCAACACCCGCTACTTGGCGCTTTTTTTTGTCGCCAAATTTTTCACGTGTGAAACACCATTTTAGAATACGATAAAATAATACAACATGTTGAGCACTGTCAGGAAATACAAATTACTTTAACACATTAAAATTCCACAGATATTCCACTTAAAAAAAACAATAAAACAAAATACACCATCCATACTTAACACTAAAAATTGTCAGCAAATTCAGTAACAGGCAATTAAAAATGAGCAAACAGTAAACCACTTTTAACTAAAAAAATTTCAGAATATTAAGCAATCTAGTTCTACAGCTATGTAAACTATGCAACCAGTGGACCGTTTTTAACTAAAAAAACCTCAGTGGATTCAGCATCCTAGTTGTACAGCTATGTAAACACGGCAACCAGTGGTCCGTTTTTAACTAAAAAAACCTCAGTGGATTCACCAACCTAGTTGTACAGCTATGTAAACTAGGCAACCAGTAAACCGTTTTTAACTAAAAGAACAATAGTGAATTAAGCAACCTACTCATACAGCTAATGTAAACTGGGCAAACACAGGCCCGTTTTCAACTGAAAACAACATCGGTGGATTAAATAACGTACTTATACACATTTACAAATCACATTGAAAACCTTAAGCAATTGCAAAAATCCTTATAAATAAAAATGAAATTCTGTTTGTTTGTTTGTTTGTTTGTTTGTTTGTTTATTTGTTTGTTTGTTTGTTTGTGGATTTGATTCGTATACAAATCCACAAAAATGGACCTATCAGCCTGAAATTTTGCACAGATATGTAAAATAATATAGAATAAATGATAGTCCACTTTAAAACTTTGAAAGTCCACCCGTTCCCGGAATTTAAGAGATTTTTTATGGTCTCCACGCAAAAAGCTTTCCGTAATTGTAACCCCTGTAGTGAAAAAAGTGTGAAATAAGGATCGTGGTTGCCATGTGTGGCGATTTTGCCGAATAAAATGTTTTAAATTCTCAAAGTAAAAATAAAAGAATAATAATGATTTTTTTTTGTTAGTTTATATTCGTAAGGTTATTTTTTTTAAATTATAATATCGTGTGCATGGGAAATCGGAGCAGGAATGAAATGTTTTATACGCAAAACAATAAGAATTGAAGATTTCCGAGGCTAATATGTTAAAATTTTTTAGTTTGGCGAAAAAATAAAATGGCTCAAATGCCGAGAAAGTGAGTTCTAGCGGTTTGCACTGTTTCCGGCTTGGAATTTACTGAGAGCTTAAGGAAACGGATTTTTGAAAATAAGTGCAAAGGTTTTATTAGAATACAGCATTAAATTTTAATGATCCGTGCGGAAATAATGCAGTTATTAAGGGATTTCAAGCGATCTATCTTCAGCATTCTCGCCAATTGAGTGCATTGATTTTAGTTGGGGGAATTCCGCCAAATTTCAGATAATTGAAATCTTCGCATATAGTACATCGGAGTAACGATGAATAAAACATGTTATAGTTGATAATTTAAAAAATGAGGCTGTATTAAGGGATTCCACTTTTCAAAAAAATGCCTGGCGGTCGCACCATTTCCCATTTTGATTGCTGCTAAGTCAATGCTTCGAATGATTCCCTGAAAAAACTCTTGCAAAATGGCGTATATTGGCACTTTGGCGAGGCTTAGATTTGAAACTGGATTTTATTTGAGACTGGTATCTATATTAATAAAACAATGTGTGTAAACTGTTTGTTTGTCTGTGTCTCGCGTAGCTCGCAAACGGGTGATCGTAGACCTACCAATTTTTGAACGGAAATTCTCCATGACAGGTCCCGACACACCTCGAAGCGATTTTTTCAAAATTCGAACTATTTTAGGAAATATCGATAAAAACGTATCGCAAAAGGCTAATTTTTGCTTTCCGCCATTTCGTAATTGTAACCCCACAGTGCATTAAGCGACAATTAAGCTTATCTAGGTTGCCACATTCGGCAGTTCATTAAATGATTCAGACTCTTGAAGTAAAAATAAAAGAATAACGATTTTTTTTTTTTTTTGACTAGATTATTTGTAAGGTTGTTTTTAAATTAAAATATCGTGTGCATGTGAAATCAGAGCGGGAATGAAATGATTTATACTCAAAAGAAAAATAGAATTTGGAAATTTTCCGAAAATAAATGTGCAACTTTTTAATTGGGCGAAAAATAAAAGGGGTTGATGTGCGATTTTGAGGAGGATTCTAACGCTTGGCGCTATTTATCGTAATTTAATAGTCTGCTATTTGGGTTATGAATACACCTGCGTATAAGTTGTTGAAATTTTCATTCAGTTGGAATTGTGCATTTTTCTGAGCAGCTTTATTGCATCTATTTCTAATATATTACATCCAGAAAAAAGGATGTTAGAAATATCAATTTTAATTTTGTTTAATCACACTCATGAATAATGATACACTTTCCAACTTAATAAAATAAGGAACGAAAATAGGGAAGACCTATGGATTATAACTCTTTTTATATATAGCACTTTAGTGCGTATTTAAAATCTGAAAGCGTGTCAGATTTTCTATGATTCTAGCGCTTGGCGCAATTTAATGAGAGGGTATTTTTAAAAACAAGCGTAGGTTATCTTATAAATAAAAATGAAATTCTGTTTGTCAATTTGTTGATTTGGGTAGTATACAATTCCACAAAAATGGACCTGTCAGCCTGAAATTTTACACAGATATATGTAAAATAATATAGAATAAATGATAGTCCACTTTAAAACTTTGAAAGTCCACCCGTTCCCGGAATTTAAGAGATTTTTTATGTTCTCCACGCAGAAAGCTTTATGTAATTGTAACCCCTGTAGTGAAAGTGTGAAATAAGCATCTTGGTTGCCATGTGTGGCGATTTTGCCGAATAAAATGTTTTAAATTCTTAAAGTGAAAATAAAAGAATAATAATGATTTTTTTAGTTTATATTTGTAAGGTTATTTTTTTTAATTATAATATCGTGTGCGCATAAGAAATGAGAGCAGGAATGAAATGTTTTATACGCAAAACAATGAGGATCGAAGATTTCCGAGACTAATATGTAAATTTTTTTAGTTTGGCGAAAAATAAAATGGCTGATAGGCCGATTTTTAGAAAGTGAGTTCTAGCGGTTTGCACAGTTTTAGGCGTTTTGGCGCAATTTACTGAGAGCTTAAGGGAATAGCATTTTTGAAAACAAGTGTATAGGTTTTCTTAGAATACAGCATTAAATTTTAACTATCCGTGCAGAAATAATGCAGTTATTAGGGCATTTCAAGCGATGTAGCTTCTGAATTCTCGCCAATTGAGTACATTGATTTAACTTGGGGGAAATCCGTCAAATTTCAGAAAATTGAAATCTTCGCATTTAGTACATCGAGGTAACGATGAATAAAACATGTTATAGTTGATAATTTAAAAAATGAGGCTGTATTAAGGGATTCCACTTTTCAAAAAAATGTCTGGCAATCGAACCATTTCCCATTTTGATTGCTGCTAAGTCAATGCTTCGAATGATTCCCTGAAAAAACTCTTGCAAAATGGCGTATGCTGGCACTTTGGCGAGGCTTATATTTGAAACTGGATTTTACTTGAGACTGGTATATATAATAAGACTGGTGATAGATAAAAATGAATGTTGGTATGTGTGTAGGAGGTTGAAAAACTCAGCACCGTTTCACCGATTACCATGAAATTTGATTCACCTAAGTCTTTTATCATGGAGAAGGTTTTTATGCTATACGTTTTCCTCTAACTTGCCACTAGGTGGCGCAGCAGAACGTCGAATTCTATTCCGTGTAGCCGTTTGCTATGCGAATATCGTCCAACCCATTTCGATGAAATTTGGTACACGCGGATGTTAGAACACGGAGAATATTTTTAACTATCCATTTTGCTGTAACTTGCCGTTAAATGGCACTGCAACGCATCAACCTCTATACCGTTCGACTGATCGGCATACAATTTTTTATACTTACACATTTGAGCACAACAAATATATTCTAACTGTGTTCCTTTTGATGTTACTCACCATTAGATGGCACTGCAATGCATTATTGTTTTAACTCGGCACTAGATGACCCTGCAGCAGGCCAAATTCCTGACCATTCAAACGGTCGCTATGAAAATCAGTATACAAAGCTATTTCAACAATGAGAATATTTTTGCGTTATCTATTTTGCTACAACTCGCCACTTGACGGCGCTGTAGCAAATCATTACTTTAATTTATCTCTAGATGGTTAACTGACCACTAGATAGTAACTGATTGCTATGAAAATAGGTATACATAGATATTTGAACACGGGGATGAGTTTGGCGCTATCCATTTACATATAACTTTCCACTCGATGTTGCGTCCACACATGAACTTCAGGACTATTCAGCCGATCGTCATGAAAATTCGTATACATCGATATCTGAATGCGAAGAATATTTTCGTCGTATCCGTTTTGCTAAAACTCGCCACTAGATTGCGCTACGTCGTATCGCCTTCTGCACCGTACAAACGATTGCCTTGAAATTCGGTATGCATGATTATTGAACACAATATAACGCGATATCAATTTTGCTATATCTGTTTATTACAATGAATAGTAATCACCACAAATCGTAATATCAAAAAGTCCATTCATTCCCGTGCGAAGAACGGGTACTTCAGCTAGTTCTTTATAAAAAACACTTACCTTTATCTAAAGAAACTCCTGAAAAATATTCAAAACGCACAACACCTAATAACATAACACCAAAACGCTTTCTTATACTAACTAACCACAAAACCAACATATTCTAAACACACCAAACATCAATAACACAAAATAAGAACTGACTCACCGATTTCAAATTTCCTCGTTTTATAACCTCGTTTTACCGATTACAGTTAAATTGCCTTAACCAATCACAAAATCCCTTTACCAAACATCCTGGTATCGTTTAATGAACCCACCGAGTGTTTTAACATTAAACTGCAGCATCATCCAACACCTCAACTCAATCCACACAGGTTACAACGGACATCGGACTCTAAAGCTAAAGTAAACAAACTTTCGACCAACCTCCAATCTTGGCGACTCATCGGCGCTTGGCGAGGACACCCGGTAACCGAATTATCCCCTTCTCGCTCTTTCAATCCGAACTCGGGACCTTCACACTTCGCCCATTTACCATTCCCAGTGACATAACCGTTGTGCCATGATGAGGCAGCGGCTTAGGAGGAGAACCATTGCATCGAAATGCCTGAGTATAGTGTAAGAGCTTCGCTCAGCTCAATAAAAAGAGCAACAAATCGCTCATACCTGGAGTCATGACGGGAGGTTTTTCGTCGTCGTCTGTGACGCATATGCACATTTCACGATTCCTGTCTTTTCCGTTCTTGAGGAGTGCGTCTGACCTGTTAAGGGAAAGAAAAAAAATGTAGCACACTTATTAACTCAGTAAATTGGTACCTATAAAGCAATATTTTTAGCAGCACTTTCTAAAAAATCTGGATTGACTCCACTCGACTTTCCGAACACTTACGATTAAGACCATTACCAAGCATTTAAATAAATAGATGACTCATTCAAACATATATACTCAATTAGAACTCATAAACGCTAGCGTACTTTCAAGAATTTCCCCCTATAGACCATAATGTAAAAGAACTCTGTCTTAATCCCGTAGAAAACCTATAACTCCTATACACACCAAAATCAATACTGGTCTTAAGATGGCGGTTTATAGCATATATACCCAATTGGAGCTCCATCGAATGCCCCGTTTAGGAGCTGTCGTGTTCACTCACATACACACATACATGCATACATCTCGTAAAAATAGCATCCATGAATTCAGAAGACCCCAAAACGTGTCCATACACCAAAATCTCGAAGTCGAATTTTTTCATGATGACAATACTTACCTTACACGGTACATGTTCGGAAAGTAAAAAGTTCAAAAAGTGTTTGTGATAACAATTTGTCTTATCGCGCTTTAACTCACGCAAAAGTACACGCGCTAATATGAATTTAATTACTATAAACAATCCCCCCCAGTGAATTAAACTTTTTGGAGCTTTGAATAACTACAAAAACGTAAATCGTCTTGTTTATGTTGATTTCGCTGCCACGCCCCACCTTTCTGAATGTTGGGGTTTCTGTGTTCTAAGTTATCTTAATTTCCTGCTTTCCCATTGGCTCGCCAGAAAACCTCTTCTGGATCCATGCTTTCCTATTGGCTCTCACAAACACCATGTTGAACCCCTACTTACATAAACAGAGCAAATTTTACCGTAAAAATTCTAGCACAGACGATGGCTATTTTAATTTTTGTAAACAGAAATGGGTAATTTGAAATGCACAAGCAATTTTCATGTTTATTCAATAATTTTTGGAACAGCTTTAGTATGGTCCCTTTTTGGCGATTTTTTGATTTGGCGACAAAATCTTACCGCCAACCCAAGTTTGCCTTGCCGATGCCAATTGTAAACAATATGGCGGATCGGATGGCGCTGGTTCCGAGATAGTTGATCGTCGCCGTTAATTTTGCTATGATTTATTTTAATGGCTTTTAAATATTTTTATGAAAAAAAAATTAAACAGATAACAAGATTACATGTACATATAGATTCGGTAATAAAATTTAATAAATTTTCTTTTTGTGTGAGGGGGGCTGTGCCCCCCCTCAACCCCCCCTTTCTCTTTTGAGTAGATTAAAATAAAAAATGCAAACAAATAATATTCTAAAGGCAATACCTCACAAAAATAACAAATAAAAAAGACAAAAAAATTAAAATACATTTTAGCATTCTGACAAAAGACTACGTAAGCAAAATAAAGAACTAATTCAAATCATAACGAACAATGCTTATCTCATACCTTAATTAAAATCGCTAAATTGTTTCAATATTGAAATAATAAAATCAAAATATCAAATATTATATTAATAACGGAATTATTTGTTGCTCCTACCATTAACAAATAAACAAAGGTAATAATAACAAATAAAAACAAACAATGCTTATCACATACCTTGATTAAAATCTCTAAATTATTGCAATATGGAAATAATAAAATCAAAATTATTTCACTGTATAAAATATTAATAACGTAATTATTTGTTGCTTCTACCCTTAACAAATAAACAATCGGGAACCAAAATATTAACCTGAAACGTTACTATCAAAAGAATGTTTATTCATACAAAACTGTATATAAACAGTCAGTATGAACCTGAATATCCATTTTAAATTTCAATAATAATTAAATAATAAAATTTAATCTAAAATAAAGCCATTAAAATAAAACCATAAAGCTCAATGGCGGTTCCACTTCTCGAAGCTCCCGCGCGAAATACTGGCAAAGGGGTCTCCAAAAGTTTAATAAAGGAACAAACGCTCCCTATTCGCTGGAGCGAAACCGCGACGTCACGGATGAATGACGTCACGCACCTAGGGTCGCCATGTCCAGCTCCTCCACTCCGGAGCATCCGCCGGAGGGGTTACCATATTGGCGCCGTTATCGCGCCAAAAACGTCGCCAAAAATAAATCGCGCCAAAGGGACCATACTAAAGCTGTACCTAATTTTTGAGTATTTATTAACTAATTTGTTCATTTTTTTGAGCTGAATGTGCTATTAAGCGCGCACCTAGTGGACAGTTTATGAACTTTTTTTTTTTTGGCACTCTGAGATTTCCAAGCATGAAATGAAATTAAAACTTTTACTCAAACTTCGATTTAAAGAGGAATAATTCGAGTTATAAAAGAAATTTTGTATTGGAGAATTCATGAAATTGTTGATAGTTTGGAATACGGTTGGCAACAGTTTGTCAGCAAATTTGACGAAAAAGTAGTTTGGCGGGAATGACCGCCGGGATAATACGAAAGTACCGTTTCAACACTCCCAAAAGAAATACATGAAAACTATACTGAACAAATGAGCGACAAACGCACCCGTTAAGGAATTTGAAGACACTTAATTATTAAAACTACATTCATTGGCAACCCAAAATAAATAAAAATGTAACGAAATGATGTACTTATACGTTATTCCAAATCGCCATTTTGATTCTAAATGACGATTGCCACATAAATGTAAAAAATCTGGAGTGACTCCACTCGACTTTCCGAACACTTACGATTAAGATCATGACCCAGCATTTAAATAAATTTTAATCGATGAATAATTCAAACATATATACCAAACTGAAACTCAATCGAATGCACCGTTTAAACGCTTGTTCACTTTCAAGAATTTCTCCCCATATGCCATTATGCCATAATATAAAAGAAATTTTTGTCGTAGCCCTGTAGAAAAACTATAAGTCTTATACACACCAAAATCAATACCGGTCTTAAGATGGTGATTTATAACATATATACCCAATTTCAACTCAATCGAAGGTGCCGTTTAAACGCTAGCGCACTTTCAAGTATTTCCCCCTATAGGCCAGAATGTAAAAGAAATCTTTGTCGTATCCCTGTAGGAAAACTATAAGCCCTATACACACCAAAATCAATACCTGTCTTAGGATGGTGGTTTATAACATATATACTCAATTTGAGCTCAATCGAATGTATCGTTTAAACGCTAGCGCACTTTCAAGAATTCCCCCCGATAGGCCATAATGTATAAGAAATCTTTGTCGTAGCCCTGTAGAAAAACTATAAGTCCTATACACACCCAAATCAATACCGGTCTTGCGACGGTGGTTTATGACATATATATCCAATTTGATCTCAATCGAATGCTCCGTTCAGGCGCTATCGTGTTCACTCACATACACACAAACACACACACACATACACACATACATACATACATACATACATACATCTCGTAGAAACAGCATAAATGGATTCAGAAGCCCTCAAAACGTGTAAAAACACCAAAATCTCGAAATCGAATTTTTTCATGATTACAATACTTTCCTTACATGGTACATGTTCGGAAAGTAAAAATCGTCATGGTAACTGCATATGTTTAATGATCGCCACCTTGGCGAGAGTCGGGGCGTTAAATTAGGAATCAATCCAAGAAAGACAAACACGACACACTCATGTATTAGGATGCACATTCTAAGCAATATTTTAAACGGTCAAGTATAGATGAGTATGATCTCGTCGTCTGCTCTTAAACTTCCCCTTTTAATAGTATTCTGCAGCTGTAAACGGTTAGCAAATTGCTACCCAATTTGGCATGTTCTGCACACGAGATGATCTCAAATGGAATTTTTTTAGAACGTTTAGTTAAAAAAATATCCACTAGATGGCACTTTGCATGGTGAAATCAGCTCCAATAGTACCCAATCAATGCACCAAAAACTATTGAATAAATGTTATAATTGTTTGCATATTTTGAATGAGCCATTTCCATCCCTAAATTTGCCGTTTTTCATGCAAAACGCCACCTAATGGACACTTTTTGAACAACATGTTTTTTTTTTTTTAAATTCTTTGAGCGCGTATCATGTATAGCCAATATACTCATTTTGGTTGTAATCCGTTTTTCCGTTTTAGCTATAGAGCAATGTTCATAGGGGAAGTTTAATTATAACCAGACTTCGTGTAATCATAATCGTCTAATCGTAATCGATCACGTTTTCTTTTGTAATCGTAATCTAACCGTAATCTGGCAATGGGATTTTTCATGTAATCATAATCTAGTCATAATCTAGTAGTTTATTTTTTCGCGTAATCGTAGTCTAATCGTAATCTAGAAATTTCATTTGCCAGATAGTCGTAATCGAAGAGTCTGTAATCGTAGTCGGTTTGATTACGAGACGATTACAAAACGATTACAGTTGAATAGTTTTAGTTTTTAAAGTAAATAAAAAACTTTGTAAAAAACACACATAAGATGTTATAGGTAAGAGGATACGCACGTTTCAACCAAATATTGTTTTGGCCTTCTTCAGTCCAAGCCCTTCGTTGCAAGCAACACAGGGAACTGAAAAGAGAAAAAGCTCTTTTCAGTTCCCTGTGTTGCTTGCAACGAAGGGCTTGGACTGAAGAAGGCCAAAACAATTTTTGGTTGAAACGTGCGTATCCTCTTACCTACAACATCTTATGTGTGTTTTTTACAAAGTTTTTTATTTACTTTATTGTTTAACACCAGTATTTTGAATGTTTTTTCCGTAGTTTTAGTTTTTGTTTTGCTTGCTGGGAAAAAATTTTTTACGGGGAAGGCACAGGCATGCCCTTAAGGCCTGAAGGCAGGAAGTCCCCCTGGAGCTCTGACGTTTGGAGGAAGACAGAAGCTCACTGGTATTTTTTTCGTTTTTTTTCCCCGGGAAAATATTTAGATGACAATTCTTTTTTGTTGCTGTTTGTCGTCTTCTGTTCATCCGAATCCGGACTGGTGAGAGCCTTATCTATTCAGATTCAGGCTAACGGTTATTGTGGAGAAAACAATGCATTCGTCGAGAGCCCCTGTTTTTAGCGTTTTACTCAATGCATTGAAAAATCTTAAACTTTGTTTCAATATGTTCGTGTACATCGCTGCAACATAGTAACGGCAGAGGTTCCTCCTTCTCGGCTGAATATTACTACTTTTCATGCGTCTGCCAGGACCTCTTTCGAAACCAGCAAACCAGGACATAGGCAAGGAAGCAACGCTGAGCATAGAAAGCAAGAAATATCAATTGTTGTATACTAATTTTTGCTTGAATAGGTTAAACCTGGGTTCATTTCACTTGGGTTCAAGATGTGTTAAACCACCAAGCCCCCCCCCCCCAACACACACACACACTGCAAATGACATATGTTTAAGTTAAAACTATAAAATGCCATGTTCAAATAGAGGTTTCGTATGCATTAAAAAACTTTTCGCAAGTGGGTTTAGGAAATCAAGTGGGTTCGTCTAATAGTATAACAGTTCTTGCTGTATGGTATTCTTGTAATTTAGCTCCCTGAACTGATGGACCCCTTATTCTGCTCTTGAGTTAAAATTGTAAAATTTAGCCATTTAATATCAACGCCAGAAGTTTTGTAATCGTAATCTAATCGTAATTGGACTCAATTGTAATCATATATAATCGAAAGTTTTAATACATTACATAATCATAATCTGATCGTAATGGGGAAATATACTTTCTCCTGTAATCGTAATCCTGGTATAAAAGTAAAAATTAATCGTAATCGATTACACGTCTATGTAATCGGCACGAAGTCTGATTATAACCAACCTGTGTGTGTATATATGAGAGTACACATTGAAACCTCTCGAAAAGACCACCTCTTTTAAGAATCCCTCGCTATTCAAGACGGTATTTTTCTGGGCCGTGATTTCTGGGTTTAGGCTCAACGTTAATTTTCCACCATTAGAGCCACTATTTACCCATCTACCTCCAACAAAGACCACTTTTCCAACTTTTCAGTTGAATAATTATATGACTCTGCTTGAAGAAATCTCGAAATTTGTCTGAAAGTCTAGTCAGCGGAAAAAAGACTTATTCCCTCTCTCTCTCTTTTTTTTTTTTTTTTTTTTTTTTTTTTTGTCTGTGTAAATATTCTTTCATGAGGAAAGGCAATGAATTGTTCACAGATGCCAGTTTTATTTCAAATTGGAAGATTTTCTTTAAGGGGGTGTTAGGAGGACTGAGAAGCAAATATACACGTATTTTTAGACCCTTGCGGTTTTACATTTTATGATCAAAATAACAGTCACAGAATAATGGAAATTTTTTTTGTATAATAATTTCAGTATAACAAAATATTATAAAAATTTAGGTAAAACTCCGTTACCTTTCACAGATTTTTCAAAAAACATTCAACTATGTCATTTTATCTCTCACCCCCTTTATTGAAAATTGTCCGAAAAAATGTCTCCAAAAAAAGCCACATAATTTTACATATATTTAAATACTATTAGTTCACAACACCTTTAATCTATTGTTACACTATTTCGTAAGCTGTAGAATAGGCATCCCATGTATTTTTTGCGTATATTTAAATACTATTAGTTCACAACACCTTTAATCTATTGATACACTATTTCGTAAGCTGTAGAATAGGCATCCCATGTATTTTTCAATAAGTAGGTGACAATCCTAAAAATTTCCACATAGGGTGGCCAGGCGGAATACGCGAAAGTTGAGAGACAAAATGACATAGTCAATTAATATCGTTTTAATATAGCAAAAATGAAACTAAAAAATTAAGGGGGAGGGGGGTTCAGGGGTCTTCCCCTGACGGGGCTCGAACAGCCGAGTTATTTTTACTATATATATATATATATATATATATATATATATATTTCAATAGTGCATATAACTATCCGTAAGATAAGTCAAATTAAAATACACATATAAACAAAATTTTTGTTTCAAAATAAAGTAAAAAAATATATATTTTATAGAATGAACTAATCATTGAGAAAAAAAAAATTAATTTAGATATTTAAATTCATATTTGGAAAATACCTTACTTTTCTTTCATATTTCGCCTCACCATGGCACGGTGGTTATGTCACTGAAAATGGAAGACGGCCGAAGAGTGGAGGTCCCGGGTTCGGGTCCCATCACGTGGCTGTCGAACTAACGCTCTGGAGTTTTCGTAAGTTTTCTCCAGATGTAACGTGAATACGCGTTAGAACAGTTTACTAAGTCCTCATACGAAGGCATCCCCCCCCCTCTTTGGCAGATCGCCCTAAAAAGTGTTGCCACAAGTCACACAAACAGATCCCCTTATATTTCTGTTAAAATTTCCAAAAGATTTTCTCTCTCACTTTTAATACTAATTCATTCTGTACATACTGAAACCAATTATGACCGACTACAGAAATTTTCGTGCAGTAACTAATGTTTCAAATACGATTAAAATCGAAATATCGATATTTTGAACCTTTAATAATCCTATGACACCTTAAAAGAGATTGTCGCTTTTGATGTGCCACTTTGACTGATTTCTTGTATAGATTACTAGTGTATTAGATTAAAATCAATAATCGATTAATAGAATAGTGAATATTAGATTTTTACTATTTGAACAGCATTATCGATTTTCCTTAGTCGAATAGTATTCGCGATTTTACTATTTGAATATTGGAAGAGCATTCTCGATTCATTAGTCGGATTGTATTTTCGATTTATTATTGGAATAGCATTCGCAACTTTACTATTCGAATAGTATTTCTTTTGGGAGCGTTGAAACCTGTGCATAACTCTTAGAGAACCCTGACTGCAAAGCTCGCCAAAGTGCGGGGAATTTTTAGGTTGGTGAGAGTAGGGGCCTTAAAATAGGCATCAACCTTTTCTTGAACCATAAAACACATCTTTGAAATCGAAATCTATTTTAAAATCGCCTACTGAAACTGTTTTACAATCTTCTCCTGGCATATTCCGACTGTACTTCACAATTTTAAATACTGTTTGGAATGGGCATCATAATGCATGAGTGTGCCGCGTTTGTCTTTCTTGTTCTATAAGACATATATTTGGAATTGAAATCTATATTAAAATCGCCTACTAGCACTATTTTCCAATTTGCGCTATCAATTATAAAAAATTGCAAACCTTGCTCGACTTTCAAGATTATAATCCCTCCCACCCCATCTCAGCGTTACCTGGCACATTTAAGATGATCTTCACCGTGACAGTTCGTGTCTACAAATCATGTCTATAAAAACCAGTCTACAAATCATGTCTATAAAAACCTGTATACAAATCCTGTCTGCAAATCGTGTCTATAAAAACCTGTGTACAAAACTTGTCTGCAAATCATGCCTATAAAAAAGTCTACAAAACCTTTCTACAAATCATGTCTATAAAAACCTGTCTACTAAGTCCCGTAGACAGAAATCTGGGACTGAAGAAAATAGCACTCTAGTGATTGAAAAACACAAAAAAATATATAAAAACTGGTGACGTACACTTTTGAAAATCCAATTAACTCTTTAACTAAACCTTCGCGCAATCCTTAAACATATGAGAAATAATAAAAATAGACCCCCCTCCTTCGATTAATAGTTAAATCAATTTTGTTCCTGAAAGAGCAATTAACGCGCTAATGGATTAGTTAAGGTTCGAGCAAATACGTATTCTACAATTAAAAGAGTAAGAAAAAATGCGCCCCTCTTTTACTATCAGCGACAGATCTCTGGAGAATACTTTTTACTTTTTTATTCAACGAAAAAAAATATTCATGAATTGCCATAATATTATTATTTTTTTTAATTAACTATGCATTTCTCTTTTCTAAGATGGTTTAATTTGATTTAACCTTCAGCAAATTGCTTTCAATAAAAAATGACTTAACTAAAATGTTAAAATCAACGGTGAGATAATTTCCAACTTTAGAAAAATTCTGATGTAATTGAATAAATTTAACCTTCTCACTCCGGCGGTACAACAGTTGTACCAAAAAATAAATGTGACTGAAGAACGGCGCTGGTACAAATGCCTTACCAAGGACTTCTTTCCCCTCTTTTGACGGGAAATCCATTCACCCTTCATTTAAGATGGATAAGAGATTCCCGCCTCTAGAAATTCCTTTTCTTATGCTGTGGGAGAGTCAGGCATGTTGGTAGATAATTGACTGGTTAGAAAGTTGTAGTCAATTCACTGGCATTGAGCATACAGATTTGCATTTTGTTTGCGGACTTTTGTGGTCAGTGATATTTTCCTCCACCTACCAAACTAAAGGCAAGGCGTGCTCTTCAGCTGGGAAGTAGGGGAATGAAATCTTACAGATTCTGCCGTTTTCTGGGACAAAAGTCCTCAAGTGTGAGCCGGGGTGAAAAGGTTAAGTAATGAGTTTAAGAAAATGGAAAATTTTCTGTCTCCTAAGCGAGTGACGATCTATATCGCACTTAAAGTTACTGTTATGGAAAACTAGTTTCCTCGGTTTGTCTTTCTAAAGTCCAGTAGGTGTAGAAAGTTCTAGTAAAGCGTCCACTTGTCAGGATGGAACACGAACTTTATGGCTTCTAGAACTGCGTCGAACCATCCGCTGTACAAAATTTGCCGGCACTCACGGCCAGTAGCTCGTTTATAACAGTCTACCGCTTCTATAGCGTCAATACAAAGCATAACGCAGCAAACTCACTGGACGAGAGCTCGATGAACACTGACTCTATGGGGGCAGCGCGCTTGCATTTATAGGAGAGGCAGAAGCTACACGGTGCTTCCAGAAAAATCTACTTCTCGAAGATTCCACATCAAGCGGGAATTTTGATTACGTCATAGAAGAGAAATATTTGGCTATTGTGTGATTTTATGCAGAAAAACCAACTTTAAAGGCCCCCCATTGGGAAAACAGCTCCCAATGACTAAAATGTCATGGGCGACTTTTGGCTAAATATCGCCCAATTGGTTGCCTAAAATAAGTTCCCAAAAGTGAAGTGACCCCTATTTCTCGAGATTTCTAGAACCGCCAAAGAAAATCAATGGGGAAACCGAAAACTCCATATCTCCGGTTCTACTAGACCCGATTTTGATGCAA
The DNA here is from genome assembly GCA_038373885.1 of Cheiracanthium punctorium. Taxonomy (NCBI): domain Eukaryota; kingdom Metazoa; phylum Arthropoda; class Arachnida; order Araneae; family Cheiracanthiidae; genus Cheiracanthium; species Cheiracanthium punctorium. Next base: position 102,982 of record JAWZYV010019245.1, read on the forward strand.
CAGGAAGCAAAATTTAACTATTTGAAGCGTAGAATACGATTTTGAACTATTTTAAGCTCCAGAACAGCGGGTTGCCTCTAAAATTCGTGACAGTATATAGTTAAACAGATCACTGACTCACTGATTCACTGACTCTGTCGAATTCCGGTTTGTACCACTCCTAAATAAAATTTTATCGCCATTTCTCGTACAAGATTTAAAAGACAAGCTTGAAAAACGTAATAAAATGCATTCCGTATGTATGATGGATTTGAAACTTTTCATAATTATGCCAAATAATTACAGTAAACAATGTGTGCTGCTTTAAACATCTGAAAATCCACCAGTTTCCTAACTTTTAATCGATTATCTGTAATTTTCAACTCTTTTTACTTTCTGAACATGTACCATGTAAGGAAAGTATTGTAATCCTGAAAAAATTCGACTTCGAGATTTTGGTGTTTTCACACGTTTTGAGGGCTTCTGAATCCATTTATGCTATTTTTACGAGATGTATGTATGTATGTGTGTACCTGTGTTTGTGTGTGTGTGTGTGTGTGTGTGTTTGTGTGTATGTGAGAGAACACGATAGCTCCTGAACGGAGCATTCGATTGATCTCAAATTGGATAGATATGTCATAAACCACCGTCGCAAGACCGGTATTGATTTTGGTGTGTATAGGACTTTGTGGACCTCAAGTTTTTCAACTGACGTTAATGAATGTTAATAGTCACCTGATAGACACAGTTGACTCCTCAAATCCTAATTTAGCTAGAATTTTCCTGTAACTGTAATGTTTCCTGTGTTTGGCAGTTGCTAGTGAAAGTTATCACGCCTTAGTAGCACACGCCATTATTTAGTCATTCTCTTTTACGCTTTCAAATTCCTTCGCTAGATGCATGACGTAATGAGTAGATGACCTTCCTAAAAGAGTAAATTATCACTGATTTTATAACCTCAGTGCCGATCATTTGAGGTGAAGCAGTACCTGTTCGTTTTTTTTTTTTTTTTTCCTAATGGGCAGGCACTGGCCACAAGCCTTTTGCCATCAACGGCCCTAGTTACTGTCCATTTTATTATGGGAGCACCCAGTGGGAGGACAGCACTACCCCCTATGAAGGGACGGACAAGTTAACATCCATGCCCAAGCCGGGATTCGAACCCGGACCCACGGCGTGATAGAATGGTTCTCTAGCCACTACACCACCTGGGCGGCAGTACCTGTTCGTTTCACACGCTTTAACGCGCTTAAGTGCCTTTCCAGACAATAGGATCGTCATTTAACTTTATACAACTCATAGTGGGTCCCCCGAAAGTAAATATTTTTTCGCTTGAGAACCGACGCCAACACAGCAGGTAAAGTGGTGTAAGTCATCCTTTCCAAAATTAATTTTCTGCATAACTATTTCAGTTAGAGACACGGGATTTGTTTTATTCATTTTCTTAGGCAAAGAGCAACATTCTTCTCAATAGAAAGGATAGGAAAGAAGGGACCGTATGAAAATTAAATTTCGTATTATAGTATGTATACAATCCCCAGTAAAAAAAAAAGCCATATTTGAAAGCTGCTCTTAATTTGACGAACTTTACTAATTAACGGTTTAAAAAATAATCTTCTTAACATCTATTTTGATTAACCCGGTATAGTTACGCTGATCCCTGACTTAAATAAAACTTTTTCCGCTATGACTGCAAGCAGATTAGAAAGTCAAGGACAAAATTACTAATAACGTCTACACCGTTTGTACGATCCGATTAAAATGTTTCATAATTATGCATTAAAATACAGTAAACAATCTGCGCTCCTTTAACCCATTTGTGCCTGGATATTTTTGCGACTTTCTTCGATTTTTACTGATAACAGAAATAATAGATAAATTTCTGATGTCAAATTCTTGAACAAGGGATGATTTCTTTTAAAATCATGATGCATAAAAATTGAAATATCAACATACTACTTGTTCATGTTAATATTTTGTAGAGTTGAGGCTCAATACTCATGAATTAAGGCTAGGAAAAATAAATAACGTTTTCGACTCATAGCGAAAATGCCGTCCCAAAAAGGGACGCTAGGCATAAATGGGTTAAATGCCTGAAAATTGACCCGTTCCCTTATTTTTTAGCAATTTTTTTGCTGTTTTCAGCACCATTTTATTTTCTTTATTGAGTCAAAAAAGTGAATCCTTTGCGTGACAAAATTTGGTATTTCAAGTGAAAATGAAGTCATACAATTCGCATTCCTATACGTTTAAAACAGTTTTTCCAGATTTATCTATCTATATAAATAAAATTAGACTTTTGTCTGTACATTTCTTGGAATTCAAAAATTTTGCGATTTCTATCCGTTTCAGGCACCCGGGAATCCGATGCGACCCTCAAAAAAAAGTTTGTCTGTCTGTCATTCTGTCATTCTGTCCGTGACGCTTTTTTTGTTTAAGCATCACGTAAAAACGACTGAAGCGAATGGTATAAAATTGGGTGTCATGATAGGTGGTCACTCAACTTAAAACATAGGCGACCAATTTTTAAAAAATCTTGATTGGATTTTGAGATTTTGCGAAAATCCTTTCAAACTGCGTAAATTTGAGTCCAAGCATCACGTAAAAACGACTGAAGCGAATGATATGAAATTGGGTGTCATCATTAGGTGGTCACTCAACTTAAAACATAGGCGTCGAATTTTTAAAAAATCTTGATTAGATTTTGAAATTTTGCGAAAATCATTTCAAACTGCGTAAATTTGTGTTCGCACATCACGTAATAACTGCAAAGGTGAAAAAATGATATTGGGTGAAATGATAGGTGCTCACTCACCTTAAACTATAAGCATCTAATTAAAAAAAAATCGACCCGATTTCGAGATTTTGTGAAAATCGTTTAAAACTGAGTGAATCTTTGTTCCCGCATTATGTAAAAACGACTAAAACGAATGATATGAAATTTGGTCACACGATAGATGGTTGCTCAAGATAAACTATAGGAGTCCAATTTTTCAAAAATGTTGATTAAATTTTGAGATTTTGCGAAAATTATTTCAATATGTGTAAATATTCATTCGCGCATCACATAATTACGACTAAGGCGAATGAAATGATATTACTTAGTGACTCTCTAACCTGTAATATTTTAACAATACATAAAAATGATAACTTCGCTTTCTTTACTTTGGCAACATACTCCATCCATTCTGTGTACTCCTACAATGCTGACGAAAGTTCTTGCTTTTTGGAAATTTGCATTCACTACCCGTCGAGGACGGGTACTTCAGCTAGTTCTAAATATAATGGATAGGAAATGGGGGACGGTATACAAACATTTCTATTGTAATATATATACAGCCCCTCGTCAATGAATTACCATACCTGCAAGCTACTCAAAATTAGGCGCACTTTTCAAATTGCAAATATATTTCGATCACTTACGGTTGATAAATAATCGCTGTAGCATATATTTTGAACAACCCTGTCTATATATTACACGCATATAAATTACGGGCACAGTTGTGCCGCATTCCACCGACATGAGTTGCGTGTATTTGGTGGAAGTCTTGATGAACGATCCCCCATCACAACATAACTGCAAACAAGATTCATCAAAGGGCCTGCACTCAAACAATGTTCAGAACATATGTTCTGGGGGACGCGTGATGTATAGGACAACTCCGTCGATGCTGATTGGCTCGGAATAATAACCCATTGTTTCCGAGGGAGGGGCATTTCTCACGTACGGTTGCAGTTACACCAACTACTCCAGAAATTCGATTTCTCAAAAGATTTCAATTTCAAGTGTTCCGATGGCTACGAACTTGGAGTATTTGCTGCAGGAAATTTGAGATTTGCGGTGAGTATCTATCATATATATGGCGATCGGCTGACAGGAATTGGAACTATTATTCAGTCTTGGGTTTTGCAATATATACATGCGCGTGTGTGGTTTGTAATTATCTTGACAAAATAGACCGAATCTAACAGAAAGAGTAAGGTTGTTGTAGAAATTAAATGCATTACCCGATATAGTTGCATGTTTTATGTAGTTGCATTAAACAATTTACGCAAATACACTATCTGAAATGCACAGGGTAGTGTGACAATTATTTGTACAGTAAGAGCATTGTGCTTGCGTTTTCTGTGTCTATGTATCATATCGTAATCGGCTGACAAGAATTTGTACTATCCAATCTTGAATATTGAAATATGACAGGTGATTCAAAACAGATGTTACAACTACGTAAAAAAAAACACTCAAAATACTGGTGATAAACGATAAAATAAATAAACACTTTGTGAAAAAAAACACACATAAAATGTAACATATAATACGTTACGATTGTTTCGACCAAAAAATTCTTTCGGTATTCATCAGACAAAGCCCTTCATCTCAGTAAGTAGAGCGAACTAAAAAGATCAACAAACAAGCATGTTGCCTCTTGGAAACAAGAAAAGGCGAACAAAACCACGGAGAGGGTAAAAAAGGGAAGGGACAAAAAAGAAAAGAAAAGGACAAACAAAAATACATAAAAAAATAATAACAATAAAAAGCAAAAAAGAACACACAAAAATGAAAAACAAAAGAAAACAGAACAAACAAAAGAACAGAAAGCACAATATATATTTTTTACAAACAGTTTTTCCAGATTTATCTTACAAATAAAAATGAAATTTTGTTTGTTTGTGGATTTGAGTTGTATACAAATCCACAAGAATGGACCTATCAGCCTGAAATTTTGCACAGATATGTAAAATAATATAGAATAAATCATAGTCCACTTTAAAACTTTGAAAGTCCACCCGTTCCCGGAATTTAAGAGATTTTTTATGCTCTTCACGCAAAAATCTTTCCGTAATTGTAACCCCTGTAGTGAAAAAAGTGTGAAATAAGGATCGTGGTTGCCATGTGTGGCAATTTTGCCGAATAAGATGTTTTAAATTCTCAAAGTAAAAATAAAAGAATAATAATGATTTTTTTTGTTAGTTTATATTTGTAAGATTATTAATCTTTTATTATAATATCGTGTGCATGGGAAATCGGAGCAGGAATGAAATGTTTTATACTCAAAACAATAAGAATTGAAGATTTCCGAGGCTAATATGTTAAAATTTTTTAGTTTGGCGAAAAAATAAAATGGCTCAAATGCTGATTTTGAGAAAGTGAGTTTTAGCGGTTTGCACTGTTTTCGGCTTGGCGCAATTTATTGAGAGCTTAAGGAAATAGATTTTTGAAAGCAAGTGCAAAGGTTTTATTAGAATACAGCGTTAAATTTTAATGATCCGTGAAGAAATAATGCAGTTATTAAGGGATTTCAAGCGATCTATCTTCAGAATTCTCGCCAATTGAGTACATTGATTTAAGTTGGGGGAATTCCGCCAAATTTCAGAAAATTGAAATATTCTCATTTAGTACATCGGAGAAACGATGAATAAAACACGTTATAGTTGATAATTAAAAAAAATTCGGTTGTATTAAGGGATTCCCCTTTTCAAATAAATGTGTGCTTTACTTTTTGGCGCCCGAACCATTTCCCATATTGATTGCTGCTAAGTCAATGTTTCGAATGATTTCCTGAAAAAACGCTTGCAAAATGGCGTATGTTGGCACTTTGGCGAGGCTTAGATTTGAAACTGGATTTTATTTGAGACTGGGATATATAATGATACTGGTTATAGATAAAAATGAATGTTGGTATGTGTGTATGAGGTTGAAAAACTCCAGCACCGTTGCACCATGAAATTTGGTTCACCTAAGTCTTTTATCATTGAGAAGCTTTTTATGCTATCCGTTTTCGTCTAACTTGCCACTAGGTGGCGCAGCAGAACGTCGAATTCTATTCCTTTTAGCCGTTTACTATGCGAATATCGTCCAACCGATTTCGATTAAATTTGGTACACGTGGATATTAGAAGACTGAGAATATTTTTCAGTATCCATTTTGCTGTAACTTGCCGCTAAATGGCGCTGCAACACATCAACTTCTATACCGTTCGACCGGACGGCATAAAATTTCTTACACTTACACATTTCAGCACGAAGAATATATTCTAACTGTGTTCCTTTTGATGTTACTCACCACTAGATGGCACTGCAATGCATTATTATTTTAACTCGCCACTAGATGACGCTGCAGCAGGCCAAATTCTTGACCATTCAAACGGTCGCTATGAAAATCAGTATACATAGCTATTTGAACAATGAGAATATTTTGGCGTTATCCATATTGCTATAACTCGCCACTTGACGGCACTGTAGCAAATCTTTACTTTAATTAACCACTAGATCGCGCTGCAGTGTATCACTTCTTGACTGTGCAACTGATCGCTATGAAAATAGGTATACTTAGATATTTGAACACGGGGAAGAGTTTGGCGCTATCCATTTTCCTATATAATTTGCCACAAGATGTCGCGTCGTCAGGGCTGTCCAGCCGATCGTCCTGAAATTTCGTATTCATCGATATCTGAATGCGAAGAATATTTCCGCCGTATCCGTTTTGCTAAATCTCTCCACTAGATTGCGCTACGCCGCATGGCCTTCTGCACCGTACAAACGATTGCCTTGAAATTCGGTATGCATGGTTATTGAACACAAAATAAAGCGATGTCCATTTTGCTATGTCTCTTTATTACAATAAATAGTAATCCCCACAAATCGTAATATATCTTCGCACGGGAATGAAGTCCATTCATTCCCGTGCGAAGAACGGGTACTTCAGCTAGTTCTAAATATATTTGATAAGAAATAGGGGACGGTATAAAAACATTTCTATTGTAATATATATACAACCCCTCGTCAATGAATTACCATACCTGCAAGCTACTCAAAATTGGGCGTACTTTTCTAATTGCAAATATATTTCGATCACTTACGGTTGATAAATAATCGCTGTAACATATATTTTGAATAACCCTGTCTATATATTACACGCATTTAAATTACGGGTACAGTTGTGCAGCATTCCACCGACATGAGTTGCGTGTATTGTGTGGAAGTCTCTTTTGACGAACGATCACCCATCACATCATCGCTGCAAAACAACATTCATTAAAGGGCCTGCACTCAAACAATGTTCGGAACATATGTTCTGTGGGGGCGCGTGATGTATTAGGACAACTCCGTCAATGCTGATTGGCTCGGAATAATAACTCATTGTTTACGGGGGGGGGGGATAAGTTTCCGAGGGAGGGTCATTTCTCACGTACGGTTGCAGTTACACCAACTACTCCAGAAATTCGATTTCTCAAAAGATTTTAATTTCTAGTGTTCCGGTCTTGGCAACGAACTTGGAGTATTTGCGGCAGGAAATTTGAGATTTGCGGGGAGTATCTATCATATATACGGCGATCGGCTGACAGGAATTGGAACTATTATTCAGTCTTGGGTTTTGCAATATATACATGCGCGTGTGTGGTTTGTAATTATCTTGACAAAATAGACCGAATCTAACAGAAAGAGTAAGGTTGTTGTTAGAAATTAAATGCATTACCCGATATAGTTGCATGTTTTATGTAGTTGCATTAAACAATTTACGCAAATACACTATCTGAAATACACAGGGTAGTGTGACAATTATTTGTACAGTAAGAGCATTGTCCTTGCGTTTTCTGTGTCTATGTATCATATCGTAATCGGCTGACAAGAATTTGTACTATCCAATCTTGAATATTGAAATATGACGGGTGATTCAAAACAGATGTTACAACTACGTAAAAAAAAACACTCAAAATACTGGTGATAAACGATAAAATAAATAAAAACTTTGTGAAAAAAACACACATAAAATGTAACTTATAATACGTTACGATTGTTTCGACCAAAAAATTCTTTCGGTATTCATCAGACAAAGCCCTTCATCTCACTAAGTAGAGCGAACTAAAAAGATCAACAAACAAGCATGTTGCCTTTTGGAAACAAGAAAAGGCGAACAAAACCACGGAGAGGGAAAAAAGGGGAAGGGACAAAAAAAGAAAAGAAAAGAACAAACAAAAATACATAAAATAATAATAACAATAAAAAGCAAAAAAGAACACACAAAAATGAAAAACAAAAGAAAACAGAACAAACAAAAGAACAGAAAAGCACAATATATATTTTTTACAAACAGTTTTTCCAGATTTATTCTAAATATAATTGATAAGAAATAGGGGACGGTATAAAAACATTTCTATTGTAATATATATACAACCCCTCGTCAATGAATTACCATACCTGCAAGCTACTCGAAATTGGGCGTACTTTTCTAATTGCAAATATATTTCGATCACTTACGGTTGATAAATAATCGCTGTAACATACATTTTGAATAACCCTGTCTATATATTACACGCATTTAAATTACGGGCACAGTTGTGCCGCATTCCACCGACATGAGTTGCGTGTATTGTGTGGAAGTCTCTTTTGACGAACGATCACCCATCACATCATCGCTGCAAAACAACATTCATTAAAGGGCCTGCACTCAAACAATGTTCGGAACATATGTTCTGGGGGGGGGCGTGATGTATAGGACAACTCCGTCGATGCTGATTGGCTCGGAATAATAACCCATTGTTTACGGGGGGGGGGATAAGTTTCCGATGGAGGGTCATTTCTCAGGTGCGGTTGCAGTTACACCAAGTACTCCAGAAATTCGATTTCTCAAAAGATTTTAATTTCTAGTGTTCTGGTCTTGGCAACGAACTTGGAGTATTTGCGGCAGGAAATTTGAGGTTTGCGGGGAGTATTTATCATAGATATGGCGATCGGTTGACAGGAATTGAAACTGCTATTCAAGCTTGATTTTTGGAATATATACGTGTGTGTGTCGTTTGTAATTATCAAAAACACATCAAATATAACGGAAGGTGTAATGTTATACGTAGAATTTAAAAACAGCTATATGTACAACAGTCTATACAAACCATAGAGTTATGAATACAAGGGGATGGCATTAGCTATCGTTACTTATTCCCAAGAATGTTGTACAGAAATAAAAAAAACATCTTCATTTTCAAAAGAAGAAAAGCTTTCTTCATCAGAAACTTATTTCCTTTTATTAACATTTTAGAATCGTACTAAGTTTCATTTTTATTTTCCAAACATGTATCATGTAAGGAAAGTATTTTAATCATGAAAAAATTCGTCTTCGAGATTTTCTTGTATTGACACGTTTTGAGGTCTTCTGAATTCATTTTTGCTAGTTTTACGAGATGTATGTATGTGTGTGTGTGTGTGTTGTGTGCGTATGTGAGTGAACACGATAGCTCCCAAACGGAGCATTCGATTGAGGTCAAATTGGGTATATATGTTATAAACCACCGTCGCAAGACCGGTATTGATTTGGGTGTGTATAGGACTTATAGTTTTTCTACAGGACTACGACTAAGATTTCTTTTATATTGTGACATATGGGAGGAAATTCTTGACGTAAATTATTTGTTATGTGAATGTGGCTTTCCAAATCAAGCAGTAATTAAGTTGTATTCAAGCTTGACAGTTCAAATGACTTAAATTCGGCGGGAAATATTGGCTGACTTATTTTTTTGTAATCTCCAAGCTTGTTGCAAGCTTAAAATGAATTGAACTGTCAAGCTTGTGTTAATACGTCCAATTCAAGGAAATGTCAAGCTTTATTTAAGCTTATGTGCTGTCTGGGAGTGTACCGCATACAAAACTGAAATAAAACTCCGATTTTCTTGTAAAATATTAGACTATGTAAAATATTAGACTATATTTTTCAATCTATATTTTCCCAAATAATAAACACTAACATCACATATTTCAGACACAGAAAAAAAATTGAGCAAAATGTCATCGTTATTGCCTAGAAATCCTTAAGATTAAAATAAAAGAAAATTCTCGAATATTCTCAAGTTCTCATGGATTGGAAAACATTCTCAGAATATTCTTGTTCTCAGAGTATTCTCTAGAGAAAATTCTGAACTCACAACACTACAAGAATTCGACAAAAGTTTATAAATAAAATAAAGCGAGTCTGCATTCTTTACTTGCATTAGTACAATCATTTTTTACAGTACAAACAGTACGTCGTTTAAATTATTATCAAAGAAAAATATATTCTTTTATTTACGTACACGTCGAACTTTTATAACAAATAAACAAAATTGTCTCGAAGAAGTATACAAAACTTTAATAATGCTTAATGAGGCTTAAAAAGAAACTACTTCAGCGTCACTATATCGCAATTTCTTGTAAATTCTTTTACCTCCCACGCTTGATACTATGAATATATTCATGAAAAACACTGAAATCGCAGCTACTTATTCTTGAAAAATTCAAAAATAAAAGAAAACGTCTTTGCATAAACAATCTACGTTTTTCATGGATATTAGTTGTTTTGTTTTATTCATGAACTTGCGCTCTTTAATGTTTATTTTATGACGTCATTACATTTAGCTGCCCCGTTGTAACGTACGATGTTAAATGACGCGTAAACAATAGTCATTAAACAGTAACTTACGAAAAAAACTTATAAATACGATTGAAAAAGAAGTTTTCGTAGATTTTAATATTTATAAAAGTGTTCTTCATATGTATACATACCGATAAATACAGTGAAGAATCGTTTATACGTTTTTTTTAAAATCATTTATACGTTTCCCTGAATGGTCCCGGCGAAATTCATGGGATTTTAATGTTAAATAATTTCATTTATACGTTTTCCTGAAATCGAAAACTTCATTTATACGTTTTCTAAGAACTGAAGATGGGAGAAGCTGCACGCTTAACCCTTTGAGGCGCAACCCTTTCCCAATGCTGAAAAAAGGGCAGCCGTTGCCATCGCTCGACTTAACTACCAGCAAGATGGCGGACGATCGAAACGTTCATCGCGTGCCACCGATCTAGAGACCCTTTTTTGACGACAGCTGGCTGTGCTCGCGCACAGCCAGCTGCGTCAAAAGTTGCTGGTAGTTAAGTCGAGCGATGGCAACGGCTGCCCTTTTTTCAGCATTGGGCAATCTTTCCAGCTGTTCTCGTGTTCTTCCATCTTTCAGCAGATGTCAGTGCTGTTAAAAATAATCGTGACCATTTTTTACGGGAAATGAACGTGCTAAAAAGTAAAGGATTCTCGTGGAGCTATGTCACTCGCAACTATTTTTATAGAAATCCAATCTATTCTTCTTGACTGGCAACAGTCAAAACGTCAGAGTTTGGTGATCCCAGAGCGGGATCACTGCGCGTTAAAGGGTTAAACCAAACGAGCGAAATTCGATCAGTCGGAGAGAAAAGTGAGCTTCTCCTTTAGGAGCGTTTTTCGATCACAAGAGCGGAGCGGAATAGAACAATGAGCGAGGAGGGGGAAAATCTCGTAAAAGATAGGAAGCGAGGAGAGGATTCTCAGAAAAAGGACTACGTAAAGAGCCCTTTCGTGGAAATACCGGTCGGTTTCCAAGGAAACAAATCGCTCCGCAATGTATCGCTTTTTTGCTCGTTGGGTTTAAGCGTGTGTGCAATTCAAAAATTTGACCAGGTTTGCCAGGTTTTAACTTCATGAAAGTATACCTAATGTACGCGATTCAGTGGCGTAGCCAAGGTGGGGGGGGGGTAAAAACCCCGCTTCCCCGAATGAGGAATTTTTTGCCACACAAAATGTATAATCTTCACTCCCTTATCACACACACCTACACATATGAGTTGAAAGTAGTCGTATTCCCCCCCCCCCCCTTGAAAAAATTCTGGCTGTGGAGGCGATTTAAATGATAACGTTAAACAAGCACTTTTAACTACGTTTACAATGAATTTTTTTCTGTGCATTTCCATACTGCCATACAGCCGAAAATTAAAAAATCTGGAGTGACTCCACTCGACTTTCCGAACACTTACGATTAAGATCATTACCAAGCACTTAAATAAATTTTAATCGATGAATCATTCAAACATAGATACCAAATTGAAACTCAATCGAATGCACCGTTTAAACGCTTGCGCACTTTCAAGAATTTCTCCCCATATGCCATTATGCCATAACATAAAAGAAAGTTTTGTCGTAGCCCTGTAGGAGAACTATAAGTCCTATACACACCAAAATCAATACCGGTCTTAGGATGGTGGTTTATAACATGTATACCCAATTTGAGCTCAATCGAATCTACCGTTTAAACGCTAGCGCACTTTCAAGAAATTCCCCCCATAGGCCATAATATAAAAGAAATCTTTGTCGTAGCCCTGTAGAAAAACTGTAAGTCCTATACACACCTAAATCAATACTGGTCTTTCAACGGTGGTTTATAACATATATACCCAATTTGAGCTCAATCGAATCTACCGTTTAAACGCTAGCGCACTTTCAAGAAATTCCCCCCAAATAGGCCATAATGTAAAAGAAATTTTTGTCGTAGCCCTGTAGAAAAACTATAAGTCCTATACACACCGAAATCAATACGGGTCTTGCGACGGTGGTTTATGACCTATATATGCAATTTGAGCTCAATCGAATGCTCCGTTCCGGAGCTATTGTGTTCACTCACATACACACAAACACACATACACACGCATACACACACACATACACACATACATACATACATCTCGTAAAAATAGCATAAATGGATTCAGAAGCCCTCAAAACGCGTCAAAACACCAAAATCTCGAAGTCGAATTTTTTCATGATGACAATACTTTCCTTACATGGTACATGTTCGGAAAGTAAAAATATTTTGTATATGCCGAGTGCATATTGTTACAGAAAACAGTGCTAGTTTCCTGATTTTGTCGTTCTAAAGTCCAGTAGGTGTAGAAAGTTCCAGTAAACAGTCCACTTGTCAGGATGGAACACAAACTTTATTTCTTCTAGAATTTCGTCGAACCATCAGCTATACAAAATTCACAAGCACAATTAGCCAGAGTAACGTGTTTATAACACAGTCCGCTTAGTACAGAAGCATTCACAAATGCTGTATTTCTCCCATAAAAATAAAACACATCCACAGGTAAAAATTCAGAGGAAATAGACGAGGGATATCACTAACAGTCCCTCAAGACTCAGAAGAATTGGCACACAGCACTTAAAAAAAAGGGTAAAAAAAGGCAAGCGAAAACACCGCTTCTATAGCGTCCATACAAACCCTTAAGCTTTCACGGACATCTGGTCTCGGCGGAAGCAGAAGGGAGACTGAATGAACTGGGCAATCACATCCCTACTAGCAATTTTGCTCGGGCCGTCATCGGCTGGCTGCGTGGCCAGTGGTAGCCCGAGCAAAATTGCTAGTAGGGATGTATTTTGATAGGTTACGATGAACACCGTAGAAGTCTCCAGAGAGAACTACCCGCGGAATGTACTACAACAGACTCGATTATGATTGCATAATAGAAGAGTAATATTGGGCTATTATGCATGTTATTGGAGAAAAAGTAACATTACAAGCCCCATTGGGAAAAACGAGCCCAATGACCAAAGTGTCACTAAGCTTGGCAATTTTTTGACGAAATATCGCCAAATTTGGCACCAAAAATAAGTCCCTTAAAGTTAAGTTATCGAAGGCCTAGAAATACGTAGAATACGAATTTTGAATTCTTTTTAAAAAACAGAACAGCGGGTTGCCCCGAAAATTCGTAACAATATCTATGAAAGACTAGCATAGACTTATATCTTTCAGTTTTAAGAATATTTATACATAAATAGCTACGATATCATTCAGGCTACTGTGCATAGAAGTCATTACTGTTCTCATTATTGTCAAAACTAACAGAAATTTAAACAATAAACTTTCGTACGTCATTTTCTTTATTTTAGGAAAGTAGCAAAAAACAGTTAGCAAAAAGACCAAAGTGACACCAAGCTTGGCAATTTTTTGACGAAATATCGCCAAATTTGGCGCCAAAAATAAGTCCCCTAAAGTTAAGTTATCGAAGGCCTAGAACCAATATTTCTCGAGATTTCTAGAAATACGTAGAATACGAATTTTGAATTCTTTTTAAAACTCAGAACAGCGGGTTACCGCGTAAAATTCGGAACAATATCTATGAAAGACTAGCATAGACTTATATCTTTCAGTTTTAAGAATATTTATACATAAATAGCTACGATATCATTCAGGCTACTGTGCATAGAAGTCATTACTGTTCTCATTATTGTCAAAACTAACAGAAATTTAAACAATAAACTTTCGTACGTCATTTTCTTTATTTTAGGAAAGTAGCAAAAAACAGTTAGCAAAAAGACCAAAGTGACACCAAGCTTGGCAATTTTTTGACGAAATATCGCCAAATTTGGCGCCAAAAATAAGTCCCCTAAAGTTAAGTTATCGAAGGCCTAGAACCAATATTTCTCGAGATTTCTAGAAATACGTAGAATACGAATTTTGAATTCTTTTTAAAACTCAGAACAGCGGGTTACCGCGTAAAATTCGGAACAATATCTATGAAAGACTAGCATAGACTTATATCTTTCAGTTTTAAGAATATTTATACATAAATAGCTACGATATCATTCAGGCTACTGTGCATAGAAGTCATTACTGTTCTCATTATTGTCAAAACTAACAGAAATTTAAACAATAAACTTTCGTACGTCATTTTCTTTATTTTAGGAAAGTAGCAAAAAACAGTTAGCAAAAAGACCAAAGTGACACCAAGCTTGGCAATTTTTTGACGAAATATCGCCAAATTTGGCGCCAAAAATAAGTCCCCTAAAGTTAAGTTATCGAAGGCCTAGAACCAATATTTCTCGAGATTTCTAGAAATACGTAGAATACGAATTTTGAATTCTTTTTAAAACTCAGAACAGCGGGTTACCGCGTAAAATTCGGAACAATATCTATGAAAGACTAGCATAGACTTATATCTTTCAGTTTTAAGAATATTTATACATAAATAGCTACGATATCATTCAGGCTACTGTGCATAGAAGTCATTACTGTTCTCATTATTGTCAAAACTAACAGAAATTTAAACAATAAACTTTCGTACGTCATTTTCTTTATTTTAGGAAAGTAGCAAAAAACAGTTAGCAAAAAGACCAAAGTGACACCAAGCTTGGCAATTTTTTGACGAAATATCGCCAAATTTGGCGCCAAAAATAAGTCCCCTAAAGTTAAGTTATCGAAGGCCTAGAACCAATATTTCTCGAGATTTCTAGAAATACGTAGAATACGAATTTTGAATTCTTTTTAAAACTCAGAACAGCGGGTTACCGCGTAAAATTCGGAACAATATCTATGAAAGACTAGCATAGACTTATATCTTTCAGTTTTAAGAATATTTATACATAAATAGCTACGATATCATTCAGGCTACTGTGCATAGAAGTCATGACTGTTCTCATTATTGTCAAAACTAACAGAAATTTGAACAATAAACTTTGGTACGTCATTTTCTTTATTTTAGGAAAGTAGCAAAAAACAGTTAGCAAAAAGTTTTGACCCGGAAAAAAATGTGCGTTAAGAGTTCGTCATACTGAGAAATAATTTGAACAAATCAAAACAAATGCTAAAAATGTTTACCGGAGGATTCAAAATAGATATGAAGGCGATTATTACATTCCGAACATGTACCAAGTAAGGAAAGTATTGTAATCATGAAAAAATTCGAATTCGAGATTTTGGTGTATTGACACGTTTTGAGGCCTTCTGAATTCATTTATGCTATTTTTACGAGATGTATGTATATATGTGTGTATGTGTGTGTGTGTGTATGTGTGTTTCTGTGTATGTGAGTGAACACGATAGCTCCTGAACAGGGCATGCGATTGAGCTCAAATTGGGTATACATGTTATAAACTACCATTGTAAGACCGGTATTGACTTTGGTGTGTATAGGACTTACAGTTTTTCTACAGGGCTACGACAAAGATTTCTTTTACGTTATGGCCTATGGAGGAAAATTTTGGAAAGTGCGCTAGCGTTTAAACGGTCCATTCGATTGAGCTCAAATTGGGTATACATGTTATAAACCACCATTGTAAGACCGGTATTGATTTTGATGTTTATAGGACTTATAGTTTTTCTACAGGGCTACGAAAAAGATTTCTTTTACATGATGGCCTCTGGGGAGAAATTCTTGAAAGTGCGCTAGCGTTTAAACGGTGCATTCGATCGAGCTTCCATTTGGTATATATGTTTGAATGATTCATCGATTAAAATTTATTTAAATGTTTGGTCATGATCTTAATCGTAAGTGTTCGGAAAGTCGAGTGGAGTCACTCCAGATTTTTTTTTAAACCGTAAGGGATCGAATTATACTTCTATTTAGAAAAGTTAGTCCAATTATGAGTATCTTTCAGATAGGGCATTTTTTAATGGGGATTGCATACATATTAAAATACGAAATTTAATTTTTATACTGTCCCTCCTTTCCTATCCCTTTATATTTAAAAGAATGTTGGTCTTTGCCCAAGAAAATAAGAAAAAAACAAATCCCGTGTCCCTACGTGGAATAGTTTCAGCGATAGGTTTGCCAGGTCGCCAAACCCAATAGCCGGACAGACCAGAGTTTGGCCAGACATTTGGGTAAAAAGGCCGGACAGCCTACAATATTGCGGATTTTGTCTCAGTATTAATAGGTACAACAACAACAAAAAAAAAAATCTGGAGTGACTCCACTCGACTTTCCGAACACTTACGATTAAGATCATGACCAAGCATTTAAATAAATTTTAATCGATGAATAATTCAAACATATATACCAAATGAAGCTCGATCGAATGTACCGTTTAAACGCTAGCGCACTTTCAAGAATGTCTCCCCATAGGCCATCATGTAAAAGAAATCTTTGTCGTAGCCCTGTAGAAAAACTATAAGTCCTATAAACATCAAAATCAATACCGGTCTTACAATGGTGGTTTATAACATGTATACCCAATTTGAGCTCGATCGAATGTACCGTTTAAACGCTAGCGCACCCTAATAGCACAGATGGTCACAAAAGAGTCGCTTTGACGTCACAGAGGGTCGCAATTGTCGCAGGACTCTCACATACTACTCACATTGTGACTTGTGAGTGATGTGACTCTACTGTGTGGTCAGTGTGAAGTTTATTTGTGACCAGTCACCAGGTGACGTCTCCGTGAAGTCACCATGTGTGTAGTATGTGATCGGTCGCTAAGTGACTCCATAGTGAAGTCACCATGTGACTAGTATGTGATTGGTTGCTCAGTGACTCCACTGTGAAGTCTCCATGTTACTAGTATGTGATTGGTTGCTCAGTGACCTTAGTGGTTGCACTGTGAAGTCACTGTGTGACTATTTTGTGACTACTGATTTTTTTGGACTTCAAAATGACGTCACACAGCCGGTTTTGCGACTTTGGAAACAGACTCATTTTTTCTAATATTTTGTGGAATTTCTTTCGTGAAATTTTAATAAATAAATCCGAAAATAGTAATTAAATAAAACCTCGCAGTTATGTAGTAATGGAATTTAGTTTAATTTATTAATTTTTAAATTAATTCGTTTAAACAAGACAATATTATTTATAAAAAAAATATTATTCTTAAAAATATTAGAGTTGAGAGTTCTAATCACAATGGTGAAAACTAAGAATCTGTGAGTAAAATTAACAATTTCTTCCATATCCCCATGGCATATATGTTTCGATAGCGTATGTAAGGTTTAAATTTCGGATGGGGGGGGGGACTATCCGCTATTTTCAACCTTATTGTTACTAGAGTAAATACAAATGTCTCAAAATTGCTGTTTTTTAATAATTGCTTTAAGTTTTCAGATCCCCCCCCCCTTAAATACGTCTCTGGTATGTTTGAAAGTTCCACTACGAAAAATTTGAGGTAAAACTATGGATCTAAGTCAAAAATACTTTATTTATTTTATCTAATGCATGTTTTTCCAATTAATTTTATTTATATTTATATAAAATACCTTTTAGGCAAAATATAGCAAAAATATAAATCTTATCCCTCATACTTTAATATATATCAAACCCCACATGTCGCACATTACAAATTTATTTCATAACCGAATAAAAAATTTAATAAATCATTAATTTTTTCGGATGAATACTTAAATAAAACAGCACATTATCTCCTGAAAATAATTTATGTAAAAAAAGAAAGATTTCCAAGATTTTTAATTTATATTTATCAATAATGATATCTTTTATATTATTTATAAAATACCCACAGAATATAAAATTTATTTATAAAAGAAATATATATATTTATATATAGAACTTATTTATAAAATACTCACAGAAAAATTTTAAATTTCCAAAATAAGCCGTCAGAACTAGCTTTTGCAGCCATCACTTTACTTTTAAAGGATACCGAGCAAGGTAGTAACAGCGGTGCGGTAAGATGCTGGGCTATTAACCATTAGATCCAGGGTTCGATTCTGAACGTCAACTTTTTCTTGCCTGAGAGTTTGGTGCTGCCATCTGGTGTATATTTTCGGTAACTCTTTTTCCCCGAATTTTTTTCGCTGTCGCAAAACTGTCCCATCGTGACTTCTCTGAACGGTTGCAATGCGACTACACAGCGAGAGGACATAGGGACTCTGGCGTGACTTTGCTGCGGAGTCGCGGCGACTGTTTGTAACTCTATTGTGACTGTATTGTGTGGTCGCATTTCAGTCACAGGGGACTGTTGTGCTATTAGGGCACTTTCAAGAATTTCTCCCCATAGGCCATAATGTAAAAGAAATATTTATTTTATCCCTGTAGAAAAACTGTAAGTCATATACACATCAAAATCAATACAGGTCTTGCGACGGTGGTTTATAACATGTATACCCAATTTGAGCTCAATCGAATGTACCGTTTAAACGCTAGCGCACTTTCCAGAATTTTCCCCCATAGGCCATCATGTAAAAGAAATCTTTGTCGTAGCCCTGTAGAAAAACTATAAGTCTTATACACACCGAAATCAATACCGGGTCTTGCGACGGTGGTTTATAACATATATACCCAATTTGAGCTCAATCGCATGCCCTGTTCAGGAGCTATCGTGTTCACTCACACACACACACACACACACATACACACATACATACATACATCTCGTAAAAATAGCATAAATGAATTCAGAAGACCTCAAAACGTGTCAATACACCAAAATCTCGAATTTGAATTTTTTCATGATTACAATACTTTCCTTACATGGTACATGTTCGGAAAGTAAAAATTGTATGTAAAATCAAGCTTTTTTGATTATTACCATGAATCTTGAGAAATTCTAATGAAATATAAATAAAATCGAATGCCAAATCAGTTCAAGTACTTAATGACTAATCAGCCAAAGTCACCAGTAAAAAGCCGGACACCGGTAAGTTTGGCCGCACACGCAATCAAAGGGTGGAATTCTCCGCCGGTGGTTCACGAAATCGTCGGTTGTTAGCTACCAACTGGGCAGAACCAGTTGTTTGGTTACCGACTGCGATAACAACTCCGGAGGGAAACGGGAGGTCTTTTAGCCAATCACATGAACCCCTTGACGCTCCTCCTTAAAACTCCACCTCAAAGCGGGGCAAAGTTAACGACTGCGAGAAATTAACGACGACGCCTGGCAACGCTATTCCGAGATATATGAATTCGAAAATTTTCGCATTTGTCGCCAAGCAATAAGGGGATGTCTCCAAAGTGAGGGAAATGTGATTACTTCTCAACTGACCTTAACTTATGTTAGTTCACTCTATAGATTCCCTAGAGTATACACTCCCCAATATTTCACGTATTTTGGACATGCCCAAAGCAATGAGCATCCACATTTTTGTTAAAGATGGATGCCGATTATAATGTTTTGTCTTTTTGGTGACCCTGTAAATAAACTGCAAAATGTATTGAGTCGTAAATGTGGGTAAATAGGTTGAGTCGATCGCTCTCAAAGTAAGTTTCATACAGTAACATCGACCCGTTCAACTAAACTAAACCTGTTCATTTCACGAATTTCAACGCACTTAATTGTCAACAATGGGATCGTTGTTTTTAATTTTTTCAGCTCATAGTGGGTCCCCCAAAGTAAAGATTTTTTTTTTGCTTGAAAACCGACGCCAACACAGCAGGTAAAGTGGTGTTAGTCATCATTTTTAAAATTAAGTTTTTTGCTAACTATTCCACCTAGAGACACGGGATTTGTTTTATTCATTTTCTTAGGCAAAGAACAGCATTCTTCTAAAGATAAAGGGTAGGAAAGGAGGGACCGTATATAAATTAAATTTCGGATTTTAATATGTATACAACCCCCAGTAGTAAAAAAAAATGCCCTATCTGAAAGCTACTCATAATGGGACGAACTTTTCTAATTGTAAGTATGTTTCGATCCCTGACGGTTTAAAAAATAATTGCCTTAACATCTACTTTGAATTAACCGGTAATCAAAACTCACAGTACTGCATACAGAACTGAAATAAAAAATCTGGAGTGACTCCACTCGACTTTCCGAACACTTACGATGAAGATCATGACCAAGCACTTAAATAAATTTTAATCGATGAATAATTCAAACACATATACCGAATTGAAACTCAATCGAATGCACCGTTTAAACGCTTGCGCACTTTCAAGAATTTCTCCCCACATGCCATTATGCCATAACATAAAAGAAAGTTTTGTCGTAGCCCTTTAGGAGAACTATAAGTCCTATACACACCAAAATCAATACCGGTCTTAGGATGGTGGTTTATAACATGTATACCCAATTTGAGCTCAATCGAATCGACCGTTTAAACGCTAGCGCACTTTCAAGAAATTCCCCCCATCGGCCATAATGTAAAAGAAATTTTTGTCGTAGCCCTGTAGAAAAACTGTAAGTCCTATACACATCAAAATCAATACCGGTCTTGCGAAGGTGGTTTATAACATGTATACCCAATTTGAGCTCCATCGAATGTACCGTTTAAACGCTAGAGCACTTTCAAGAATTTCTCCCCATAGGCCATAATGTAAAAGAAATCTTTATTTTATCCCTGTAGAAAAACTGTAAGTCCTATACACATCAAAATAAATACAGGTCTTGCGAAGGTGGTTTATAACATGTATACCCAATTTGAGCTCAATCGAATCTACCGTTTAAACGCTAGCGCACTTTCAAGAAATTCCCCCCATAGGCCATAATGTAAAAGAAATCTTGGTCGTAGCCCCGTAGAAAAACTATAAGTCCTTTACACACCCAAATCAATACTGGTCTTGCGACGGTGGTTTATGACATATATACCCAATTTGAGCCCAATCGAATGCCCCGTTCAGGAGCTATCGTGTTCACTCACATACACACAAACACACATACACACACACACACACACACATACATACATACATCTCGTAAAAAATAGCATAAATGGATTCAGAAGCCCTCAAAACGTGTAAAAACACCAATATCTCGAAGTCGAATTTTTTCATGATGACAATACTTTCCTTACAGGGTACATGTTCGGAAAGTAAAAAGTGACTTTCTAGCAAAATATTTGGTTAGTATTTTTAAAATTATTTTAACCAAATACTAATCACTAACATCATCCCATGTATCAATTTCCGATACAGAAGAAAATATCGAGCAAGTAGGTTTAAAAACTGACAAAAAGAGAGACCATCAGAATCATAAATGCTTAAATTTTTCTGGAAATCGTCAAATATACAATAATAACGATATAAACAATGTGGACTTACGTTTCACAAGCTCTTTTTGCATGCCCTGTAAAAACAATAACAATATTGTTAGAATATACTTTTAATAACATAAAAGAAGCCCGTTAAAAATGAACATTTCATTAACCCTTTGAGGCACAACCCTTTCCCAATGCTGAAAAAAAGTGCAGCCGTTGCCATCGCTCGACTGAACGACCAGCAAGAGGGCGGATGATCCAAACGTTCATCGCGTGCCACTGATCTAGAGTCCCTTTTTTGACCGTCAAAACAAAGGGTATCTCTGGCACGCGATGAACGTTTCGATCTTCCGTCATCTTGCTGGTCGTTAAGGGGACAGCCTACTTTTAAAATGCCCAAAAAATCGATTTTGAGATTTTTATCTCATTAAATAGCCTACTTTATTCTAAAAAGATTGATACCAACCATTTTTCTGTATGGCATTTATTTGTTGAGATAAAAAGGAAAATGTAAACGCAAGTTGGGCAGCATGCTGTAGAAGCTGCAACTAAGGTTGACACTCAAAGCATAAAAGAGGGAGAATAGAAATGTACAGAATTTAATTTAGAAACTCGAAGAGCCAGAAAAATGCTCATCAGTTCTCAGTTTGAGGCAATAAAAGAAAACGAAGGCATTGTGCATGAAAGCGGAAAATTTTAAATCGAAATTTCATAAAGTGAAATAAAATCAAATTTTTATGTTGCAAAGTAAAAATAAATATATATATATGGATATAATTATTAAAATAACTTTAAAACATGTACTTTACCAATATTAATGCCTTTATATCCTAAAAATGTATCTTT
Source organism: Cheiracanthium punctorium (assembly GCA_038373885.1). Classification (NCBI taxonomy): domain Eukaryota; kingdom Metazoa; phylum Arthropoda; class Arachnida; order Araneae; family Cheiracanthiidae; genus Cheiracanthium; species Cheiracanthium punctorium. The sequence goes on from JAWZYV010019245.1 coordinate 125,283, forward strand.
TGTTAAGGTATGTACATATATTTTCATATTTACCATTGTCGAGCTTTTCTTTAGACTGATGTTTCTTAAGCCATATTAAAACATATTTTGGGTTAATCATATTAAGTACTCCGTAAAATTATTCTTAAATAGTAAATGTTTCATTAGAAAATGTTTTTAACTTTTAAAAATTAAAATTTATGTTCCAAAACAACAATTTGAACTTTAATTGGCGTTTTCTCAAAACACTGTTTTTCAAGTTTGCGCGCATGATATTTTAAAAACTATTTAAGATATCAATTTGAAATTTTTCTCAGGCATTTATTCTAATATAATGAACAAAATGAACTAAAATGAAATGATTGTGTTTCATAGAAAAAAAGTTATGATTGTAAAACTATCAAAATTTTTATGGTAATTTAAATTTTCAGATTAAATGATTTTTTTAGATTTAAATTATGAAAATAATTAAACCATTTTAGTTCAGATTGTTAATTTGAATGTCTTGTTTAATTTAGAAAAAATTATGAGGTTCAAAGGAATTCTAATTGAGATATCTTGCGCGCAGTGGGAAGTACCCTTGAATTTTTTTTCCAATATTTTGTGGTAAAATAATATTTTTAAAATTATCACCTTTATAAAATACTAAAATAATATTTTTAATCAATAGAGTAATGTCATAGTAGTTAACTGAAAAAAAAGTTATGTTTCTGCATGCATTCATTATTTTTTTTTTAATTATGAAAGTTGATCTAAAATTTATACATTTTCCCATTCTTAAAAGTAGGCTGTCCCTTTAAGCCGAGCGATGGCAACGGCTGCACTTTTTTCAGAATTGGGCAATCTATCCGCAGCTGCTCTCGCATTCTTCCATTTTTCAGAAAATGTCAGTGCTGTTAAAAATTGTCGTGACCATTTTTTTGACGGGAAATGACGTGCTAAAAAGTAAAGATTCTCGTGGAGCTAGGTCACCCGCAACTATTTTTATAGAAATCGAATCGATTCTATTTTTATGGAAATAGAATCGAATCGACTAGAAATCGACTAGAATCGAATCTTCGAATCGAATCGTGACTGGCAACAGTCAAAACGTCAGAGTTGGGTGTTCCCAGAGAGGGAACACTGCGTCTCAAAGGGTTAAAAACAGCATTTAAAGAATAAAAACAAAACAGATCAAGCTATCAGATTCTGTTGAGACTGCAAGCAGGATGTATTAACATACAGTTACTTATAGTTTAAAAAGTTGTAAGGAGCCCGTAGTCGGTAAAGGAACCGTTCTTTGTAAGCAAAAATAGGGAGTCGTGGTGAACAAAGATGAAAATGCTTTTGGTAGGTAACCTAGCAATGGGACCGAGTGTGTATATTATTCCTTTAAAACCAACGCCGTAAGCGAGGTGATTATAAACAGAGCAACGCAATAAGCGGATTACAATATACTGCTGCAGAAAACTCTGCGTGTTTCCTGGGTTCGTGGTTCTAAAGTCGGGTAGGTGTAGAAAGTTCTAGTAAAGAGTCCACTTGTCAGGATGGAGCACGAACTTTAGGGCTTCTAGAACTTCGCCGAACCATCAGCTGTACAAAATTCACAAGCACAATCAAACAGTAACGTGATGATAACAGTCCGCTTTGTACAGAAGTTTTCACAAATGCTGTATTTCTCACACAAAATAAAACATTTCCACAAACATAAATTCAGTGGACACATATGAGGGAAATCGTAAACAGTTCCTCAAGACTCAGCAATGAAGAATTGACATACAGCACTTTAAAACTAGGCTTTTATAGACAAGCGAAAATACCGCTTCGATAGCGTCCATACAAAGCCTCAAGCTCTTACGGACATCTGTTCTCTGAACAAGAAGAAGCAAGACTGACTGAATGTACTAGGCAACCAGCGCTGCTTTATAAATGACGACGAACACTGGGGAAGCTACCAGAAATAACTATCCGCTGAATGTTGTAGAACAAACTCGATTCTGATTGCGTAATAGCAGTGTAATATTAGGCTATTATGCATGTTAATGCAGAAAAACTAACTTTAAGCCCCACTGGGTAAATCGCGCCAAATGTCCAAAATGAAGCCAAGATTTTTGACTTTTTGTCGAAGTATCGCCAAATTGGGCGCCAAAATAAGTCCCCAAAAGAAGGGTTAGCGAAGGCCTACGACTGATATTTCTCGAGATTTTTAGAAAACGCTCTATTAATCAATGGGGGAAATCCAGAACTCCATATCTCGCGTGCTAGTTGACCGTTTTCGATGCAACAGAAAGTAAAATTTAACTATTAGACGCGTAGAATACGAATTTTAAACCCCAGAACAGCGGGCTGCCCCGAAAATTCGTAACTATGTATAAATTCGTTGTTGTCGTCCCAGCGATAGGATCTAAAGTGGACCAAAATAAACGTACAAAAAACGTATTTTGAACGGCATAGAACGTGTTTTGTATGTGATTTGAACGTTTTTTGAACTAGTTGTACTACTAGGGTAACGACTAGGGTGGGATAAAGCGGAAATGGGTATTGTGACTCACTTTTCTGTTCCTGCATCCGCCTCTTGGTCTTTCTGATGACGACGACAGCTATTCCGGTGAGAAGCAGCACCAGCACCACCGACGACAGCACTACGACCATCACCTGGGACGTCAGTTGCCATCGACTGCCTCTAGGAAGACACAGAAAACACAAAACGGAACGAATCCTTTACTTGCACACGTTACACTCCTCTCACAAACAGGAAATCACTTGGTAGTAGATCTACGCCATAGGCCGCATTCGTAAACGCCAAACGAGTTTCTATCTAAGGTGTACGGAAAGGAAACTGAGTGCATTCCGTTTATAAACTAGAGCGTTCGTATGCAAAACTGAGTGCGAGTAGTTTCAAACTAAGTAAACGGAGCACGGAGCTGGTTCATCGAGTTCGTTGAGAAAAATACACTGGCTGCACGGTGTTTTTGTTTAGAAATGGCGTCCGTTGTTATGGAAAAATTATGTTGTTATGGAAAGTATTTTACGTTTGCTTAAGCTAAAAATATTATTTTTTCGAGGAGGAAATTCATGCACGTTTTAGAAACTACAACGAAGGTACATAATTTTTCAAAGGTAATTATTTTCTTGTATATGTCATCTTAGTAAATTCAAACATGGATATTTTAATATTGAGATTGAAGGTGATTGAAACCGATATGAGCGAAATTGGAACTTCTCTCGCTAAATACTTTTGAAAAAAATTCAAGTTTAAGTTGAAATTTCTAAATGTTGATCGCTGCACTTCAATGATGGCCACGCTTTCTTTTTAAATCCGGTTGATTTTATATTGAGTATGTATTAAACACTCCTCAATAAAAATAACAACGTACGCAAATTGTAAACAAACATGTCTCCTTGGCGACGAAACTGAATAAACTGAAGTTGTTCGTAAAGGCAAAAGAAACTGGCAGCACTAAACTGCACCGAACAAACGCATTCCAGTTTTCTTATGAAAACGCGTGCAACGACTTTGTCGTTTAGGAATACACCTATCGATTTAGATATAAAGGATAGACAACTTTTTGGTCACTCACACTCGGACTTGGAGCAGAGAACAATATGGAGGAGGCATGAGGGGGAAAAAGTGAAGCCACAACTGTAACCGGATGTCCCTCAGTCAACTAGAAAAATGAAGGAACGCTGCTTGTAGCCTTGGGGAGCGTGGCTCGGAGTTGAAGAGCCGTTTGGAGCTCATACATTCTATCGTGCCACGCCCACTAAGGCTACACGTGCAGCTACTTCATTTTCTCCCCCTACAGGAGCTATCGGATGCTTACTCCGTATTTACTATTCGTTCCTCCGAGCACTTGGAAGCGCTTCTCTCAGCAACTGACTTGTGGCAAGATCTCACTCGCACCATTACTGCACTTCCAACTCGCCATGATTTTCTATGGAGCGTTCTCATTTCCGTTTTCGTTCTCGTTCTTTTTTTTGCGAAGAAATGTTAAATAGCTGCTCTACCTATGGATGCAGTTTATGATTTATTGAAGTTTTTTTTTTATTTCTAATGGCCCGGGCAGCTGAATGACTGGAGGATTGACCGCTACGAGAGCCGCAGTTGTTGATCAGTTCATTAAGGGAGCACCTATAAGCCCCCCCCCCATGAGTGATCTCCTAATTCTTAACTGATTCCAGATGTAAGACCTAGCACCTGAAATCAGCACTCCCAGAGGTATCATCTAGACATGGAGGACATTGGAGCTACGTATAGATTTCACGTGCATCAGGTCCCATCAGTGGCGTAGCCAAAAAGTTTTCATGGGGGGGGTGTTACGACTACTGCAACCCACATATGTATACGTGTGTGAAAAGGGAGTGAAGAATATACATTTTGTTTGGCAAAAAATTCCTATGGGGGTTGTGAGCCCCCATTCCCCTCCCCCTTGGCTACGCCACTGGCTCCCATTAGCGTGCGTGGCTCCAGAGCAGCCCTGCTGAGAGAAGATTTCACCCTCCCAAGCACTTTCCAAGCTGGTGCTGCTTCATTTTCCGTCCTCTTATTGGAACGTAGATTAGTGACTAGGCCACTGTGTTACGGATTTTCGAATGTTTGCAATAACATGTCACAGGAGTATAGTTTACTTCATATTTTTGAAACGTACTTCTTATAAATGAAGACTATTGTAATACACCCACAAGCACTGTAAGCCTTGGCGATATATTTTTACGCCCAAAGGGGTTGTAATGCTGACTCTTCACAGTAGGTTGACAGAGGTTGTTCACACTTACTTTCGCCAAACGGGGCGATAAAGCACAAGTCTGGCCTCTCTGCACATTTTCTTGCCACAAGTCTACGTAACAGTTCATCCTCGCTTCCCATTTCCAATACGTTTTGAATGGTGATGCTCTCTGTGTTATATTTCTACTTTTTGGCCTGCATAACGTTTGCAGTTTTCTCAAATATTTTATGCGAATCTTTTAGTCAGTATATCTTCGTTGTTGTCAAGCCAATATCTGCTATGTACTCTTTTTAGAAAGTTCGACATTTTGACTATTATGACTAGTTTACTAACCAAATTTTCGATGTAAGGCTCGCTTGCAACAACCTCCTAATCCAAAAAGCATGATTTTTCAGGAAATGCATTAGAAAGTTCCGTGAAAGTGAAGGAACGTATATTCGGTAAAATGCTACTGCCGCCATCTCGCGGATTATTTTAAAAACACTGAAATGACACTCTGTCATTTAAACTTCACATCAATGCGATTGTCCGTACAGTATTACCTCAAAAAACCATTATTTTTGAGTCATGACGCTATGGCAGCAAATGAGTCCTTTCTTGGTAAACTAGCTGCTTTTAAAAATTGTTAATTGAATTTAGGAATTAATCGAAATTTGATTAATTAGAAAATTAAATAATTAAAACAATGATAAAAAGGATTAAGGAATATGTACGTTAGGAGCAAATTTTTGAGAAATGTGACAGGTTCCCGAAGGGATTTGTCTAAAAAAAATCTGCTTATGGTAGACCCATCAGCCCACGAAATATTCCAGGTGTAGAAGTAGGAAACGCCTATAGATGGCGCTTGCCAGCAGTTTTGTGACCTCAAGACCGCTTCTACTGCGCCGTTATCTCTCTCTAGCAGATTTTATACCATAGAGGAAAGTGGAGAGCGCTGCTGCTAAGCCTCCAATACAACGTATTCGTAACAAAATTGTATTCCTCCGCGCGAGGAAGATGGAACCATTGGAGACCAGAAAAAGCAGACGAACCCTATGTATAGTCTGTTCGCCGAGTCGAGAGAACGAAACTAAATAATGGCACATGTAAACTGGCGAGGAGTAAGCACCTGGCATTTTGCCAAAGCGCCAAACACAGTATGAATTTCTGCTTTCTTCCATTTACGCTGTTAGGCGCATTTAACCTTTCTTAACTCCAAACTAGAGATTGGTGAAAAAATATGTAATTCTTTGGTAACCCGTTTGTTTACTTTCGTTCTCTCGTTTCCGCGAACAGACTATAGATACTTTGATTACGGCGATTGAAATGACTATATTGAAGCTTTCTTCTTTACGAAAAACGGTTGAGAAACGACAACGGAAGTAGAATTGAAAATAACGGAACTCAAATGAACGTACAACAAGCATCTGAACAATTTTATTTTAAAGATAATATGTTTTGCACGTATATATAATATTGCAGGTGTTAGTTTCGTTTTCATATTTTCAGATTGGAGACGGATTAATGATATTTTATGGACGGTGGTGGTTAGAATCATATTACAAATGATATTCCTTAACATATGAATTACCCTAGCTTTCAAATATAAACAAATAAAATATGCAATCGTTGCAAAACTATCAGTTGTCATATTGTATAATAATATAATTTTTTAAAAATAATTTAGCATGCACATAATTCTAAGTTTGCAATTAAGCTATAAACGGTACCGATAAAAGTTGCTTTTCTTCATTACCTCGCAATTATCCAAAATTATTAATCAAAATATACGGATCCAAACAATAAAAACAAACTGAAAACATAATTAAACAAACCATACTTTATAAATTTAAAAAGCCGATTTTTCATTTTTCAATGTTTACAATACATTATGTATGAATATCAAAGAATTTTACAACCGCTTATGTAATCGAAATAAAAATTTTTGACATACCAATACATGAACATTACATTTGACATACAGGTGCAACTGTAGTATGTAAAAAAATTGCTACTCCTGATGAAAGTACATTAAAAATAATTATTTAACCTGTAAAAAATGTCACCAGGCTTCTTTACATTTGTTCTGTTAGTGCAATTAATAACACAACAGGCTACCATCTCTATTTTAAAACAAAGATTTAGTAAAACGAAGCTTTATCACCATACAGTAACAAGGGCTTCCCGCTAATCTTCTGGTCTCCAATCAAAAGAAAGTAGTTCAGCGGCGGAAACTTTCTGAAAACGGTATGTGCGTCGGTTGCTCCCTCCACTTTCCTCAGTGTTTTATACGCACAAAAACCCAAGTTCCATAAGCCGATTTTATTTTTGTTAACCCTAAACGGGACGTAGGGCTTTGACTGATGAAGACTGAAAACATTTTCAGTCTAAACGATCGTATCTTCTTATAAGTATCTTTTTATGTGTGTTTTTCACGAAGTTTTTATTTATTTTAACGTTTAACACCAGTATTTTGAGTGTTCTCTCCGTAATGCATCTTGCTATTCTGTAATATCTAGAAAATGAGATATTACAGAATAACAAGATGCATTATTAAAATCATTCACAGCACACATGTACAATATACATATAACATACAGTACACTATCACACACTATACAACACACTGTCTCTCCACTGTCCCTGTTTCTAATATATACCGGGTGATTCAGAATAGATGTTAAGCCGATTATTTTTTAAACCGTGAGTGATAGATACATACTTCCAATTAGACAAGTTCGTTCAATTAAAAGTAGGTTTCAGATAGGGCATTTTTTTACTGGGGATTTTATACATATTAAAATACGAAATTTAATTTTTATACGGTCCCTCTTTTCCTACCCTTTATATTTAGAAGAATGTTGCTCTTTGCCTAAGAAAAATAATAAAACAAATCCCGTGTCTGTACGTGGAACAGTTTCTGAGATATATCAGTTTGAAAATTTTGGCGTTTGTCGCCAAGCTTTAAGGCATGGGCGTAGCCAAGGGGGGGTGTTAGGGGGGTCATAACCCCCTCATGAGAAATTTTTTGCCATACAAAATGTATATTCTTCACTACATTATCACACACACGTATACATATATATTAGTTGTAGTAGTCGTAACTCCCCCGCCCATGAAAAATTTTTGGCTACGCCCCTGCTTTAAGGGAATGTCTCCAAAGTGAGAAAAATGTAACTACTTTTCCCCTGTCATTAATTTATGTTAACAGTCACTCGATAAACAGTTTGCTCATAAAATCTTAATCTAACTTCTTCTTCAAATCTTCATCTTATAGAATCTGCCCATAACACATGTGTTGGCAGTTTCTAGTGAAAGTCACCACTAGACACTTATAACGTTATTTTGTCATTCTCTTTTACACTTTAAAATTCCTTCTCTAGAAGCGTGATGTAATGAGTGGATGACCCCCTAAAAGACTACATTATCGCTCATTTCATAAAGCAGTACCGATCATTTTAGAATAAAAATTTTCATGTTAATTTCACAGATTTGAACAAGTTGAATTGCTTTTCCCAGTAATGGGATCTTTATTTATCTTTTATCAACACATAGTGGGTCCCCTAAAGTAAAGATTCTTCCACCTGAAAACGGACCCGAACACACAGCTGGATTCTCCGCTCGTCGTTAATTTTTCGCAGTCGTTAACTTTGCCCCTCCTGGAGGTGGAGTTTTAAGGAGGAGCGTCAAGGGGTTCATGTGATTGGCTAAAAGACCTCCCGTTTCCCTCCGGAGTTGTTATCGCAGTCGGTAACCAAACAACTGGTTCTGCCCAGTTGGTAGCTAACAACCGATGATTTCGTGAACCACCGGCGGAGAGTAGGTAAAGTGGTATAAGTCATCATTTTCAAAATCTTTTTTCTCGCAAACTATTTCACTTAGAGACGCATGATTTGCTTTATTAGCTTTCTTAGGTCAAAAATTTTCAAATTGATATACCTCGGGACGTATTTCACGCAGAGACAGGGGATTTATTTTATTATTTTTTTTTTTAGGCAAAGAGCAACATTCTTCTCAATATAAAGGGTAGGAAAAGAGAGACCGTATAAAAATTAAATTTCGTATTTTAATATGTTTTAAAACCCCCAGTAAAAAATGCCCTATCTGAAACCTACTTTTAATTGGACGAACTTTTCTAATTGGAAGTATGTTTTCATCACTTACGGTTTTAAAAATAATCTCCTTAACATCTATTTTGAATCACCCGTTATATTGGTTTTCTCTCCCCCTTAGTTTTTTAAGTAATATAGGAATAGTGTTTGCAATATACAGTAATTCTTAACATATTTCTCCTAACATCTAAGGGAGAATAGGACCAAAGGCCGTACCCAGGGGGGGGGTGGTCCTATGGGTCCGGACCATTCCCGAAATTGTCAGATTATAGATGTATTTATATGTGTGTGAGAGTATATTTATATATAATATGGAGATATTCAATAAGTCTGACCCCCCCCCTGAAATTATTTTCTGGGTACGGACCTGATAGGACCCCTGGAAATCCCTTCCGAAATTTGCATACGCACCTCTTCGTGTGTCCGCCTGCCGCGCGTGCGCAGTGTTGACCCTCAGCACCACGGCCTGGCTCCTCCCCTTCGCGTTGAACGCGTACACCACCACGACGAAGGAGGTGTCCGGGGGCAGGTCCCTCGCCAGGAAGAAGGGGATGTCCGCCGTCTGGTTGCCCCGCAGCCTGTGCAGCGCCGTGTCGTGCACCTCCATCGCGAACTGCTGCCTCAGGCCGCCGTTCGAACCCTCGGAGCACTCGAGCCGGAACGAGTGCTGAGTCACGTTCATCACGGTGCAGTTCTGGACCGGATCCGGAGGACCTGGGGGATGAAAAGGAAAGAGGAGGTGTAGAAGACGGATTGTGGAGGGAGTTGTTCCTGGTTTGGCTATTTTGACACTAGAAGAAATAGCTCCGTTGTGGAGCTATTACAACGGACGTTAGAAAAAACATTTCACGAAAATACGTCTACACTCAATATATATTGAATCTTCTTCCACCTAAAATAAATAACTTCATATTCAATTTTTATTACAATTACAATTTTTACTATAGGTTCGTCATTCTAAAGTCCAGTAGGTGTAGAATGTTCTAGTAAAGAGTCCATTTGCAGTATATCTTAGTCACACTATCATGACTATCACTATCTGACACTATCACTCGCTATCTATCACTATCATGACAAGTCACTATCTTAGTCACACTTAGTCACATAGTCACATCATCACATTCACACTATATCTTAGTGTGACTAAGTCGTCGTTCTAAAGTCAAGTAGGTGCAGAATGTTCTAGTAAAGAGTCCACTTGTCAGTATATCTTAGTCACACTACACTATATGGCACTATCACTATCATGACATGTCACTATCTTAGTCTCACTTGGTCACACTATATCTTAGTGTGACTAAGTGTGACTAAGTCGTCGTTCTAAAGTCCAGTAGGTGTAGAATGTTCTAGTAAAGAGTCCACTTGTCAGTATATCTTAGTCACACTATCATGACCATCACTATCTGACACTATCACTCGCTATCTATCACTATCATGACAAGTCACTATCTTAGTCACACTTAGTCACTTAGTCACATCATCACATTCACAATATATCTTAGCGTGACTAAGTCGTCGTTCTAAAGTCCAGTAGGTGCAGAATGTTCTAGTAAAGAGTCCACTTGTCAGTATATCTTAGTCACACTACACTATATGGCACTATCACTATCATGACTATCACTATCTGACACTATCACTATCTATCACTATCATGACATGTCACTATCTTAGTCTCACTTGGTCACACTATATCTAAGTGTGACTAAGTCGTTTTTCTAAAGTCCAGTAGGTGTAGAATGTTCTAGTAAAGAGTCCACTTGTCAGTATATCTTAGTCACACTACACTATCTGGCACTATCACTATCATGACTATCACTATCTGACACTATCACTATCTATCACTATCATGACATGTCACTATCTTAGTCACACTTAGTCACACTATATCTTAGTGTGACTAAGTGTGACTAAGTCGTTTTTCTAAAGTCCAGTAGGTGCAGAATGTTCTAGTGATTAAGCCTGTTGTGGAGGCCATTAATACGGGAGCTAGAAAAACAATGGAGGAAAATATGTCTACACTCAATATATTGAATCTTCGTCCACCTACACTGGTGGCCAAAATTGTGGACACTTTTGGAAATGTTTAGGTTTTCTAACTTTGCGTGCTATACAAAGTGCAAATTGATATAGCATTTAAAAAAAATTTAATACTGATTTCAATGCACAAAACTAAATTTAAATGTGTGCAATAGAATAAAAGTTACAATTACTTTAATCTGATGAACAAATACAGTGATTTAGGGGATTGTTATTTCTATTTTTCCAGGTCAATTTCTGTTATTTTTCCGAGCTTAAAACTCTCGTCAGCTCAATGAAACATCTATGTGAAGATGTCATAAAAATTGAAGGCTATCCTACAAACTGCTGATCACTCACTGCGATCTTGAATATCTAATGCATCTCGATAATTATTGCTGTTTAACATTTTTTTTTTTTTCATTGCATATATTTTAATTTTGATTTATGTATTGAAATCAGTATTCAATTATCTTTAAAATGATATAAAAGAGTTTGCATTTTGTGAAACATAACATTTTTTATACGTATACAAATATATAAATATAATTTTTATACGTTTGAAAAGAAAAATTCGTTTCCAAAAGTGTCCACAATTTTGGCCACCACTATAAAATAAAAATATTCATATTCAATTTTTATTACAATTACAATTTATATTATAGGTCCGTCGTTCTAAAGTCCAGTAGGTGTAGAATGTTCTAGTAAAGAGTCCATTTGTCAGGGTGGAACACGAACTTGATTACTTCTAGAACTTTGTCTAACCATCAGCAGTACAAAATTCACAAGCACTGTCAGCCAGTAATGTGCTTATAACAGTCCGCTTAGTACAGAAGCGTTTCGCAAAATGCTTTATTTCTCACACCAAATGAAACACATCCACAGGCAAAAATTCAGTGAAAACTGACAAGGGAAATTGTAAACAGACATTCAAGACTCAGCAAAGAAGAATTGGCACGCAGCACTTTAAAACAAGGCTTTAAAAAGCAAGCAAACTATAGCACGATTCACAGAGCAAAGCACGATAACAACTGGCTGGAGAAATGTCATGCCTGTATTTATAGGTGCCGTAGATGCTATTAGAAATTTGTTTAAGAAACCATTTCTCGAAAGATCCCCTTAAAGGTCGAATTTTGATCTCGTTATAGAGTTATATTAAGCTATTTTGTGATGTTAAAGCAGTAAAACTACTCTTACAGGCCCCAATGGAAAAATCGCCTTAAATGTCCAAAATGTCGCCAAACGTCGTTACTTTTTGGCAAACATCGCCAAATTGGGCGCCAAAAATATGTCCCCAAAAGTGAGGGTAGCGAAGGCATCGGACTCGTATTTCTCGAGATTTCTAGAAAATTCTATATTAATCAATGTGGATACCCAAACCAACATATCTCGTGTTCTAGTTAACCAATTTTGATGAAACAAAATGCAAAATTTAACAATGGGACGCGTAAAATACGAATTTTAAAATACCCTCGAATTAACGCATTGATTGAGACACACAATTCCGTTCGTTAAATCGAAGTAATTCGTTCAATCGAATATCCATTTTTGTAAAGAGTACGGTATAAAAATATCAATGCAAAATACTCTTAGATATAGATATGAAAAAAAGAACGATTATTGTTTACTACGAGCTTAAAAATTATAAGGTATACGTTAAGAGATCCGCTTAAAAATTATCCAAATTCTTTAATGTTACTTGTTCTTAAAACTTAATATATACCTATACATACTTATTGGCACTTTCGAAATAAATCCTTGATCCTTAGAAATAAATCCTTTGTTTTTGTGGCTGTGTTTAGATTTTCCAAAGCTTTTTGTCGATACTCATTTTCTGTGCGAAGTTTTAGTTCAATGTGCGAATTTTATTTCAGCGATGGTTGTTCGTTTAATCAAAGCTAAAAATTCGTTCAATCAGAGCATTTTAGCACCCTTTTTGTCAGGACAGAAAAAAATACTCGTTAAATCGGAGTTGTGTGTTGTGTGTGTTAAGGCAAACCTGCACGCGGGGTATCTGCCTAGCATGGGGGGTGCCTTGGTAGGAGGACTTTCTAAGGGGTTCTAACGCGTATTCAAGTTACATCTGGAGAAAACCTACCAAAACTCCAGACCGTTAGATCGACAGCCGCGCGATGGGACCCGAACCCGGGACCTTCACACCTCAGCCGTCTACCATTTTCAGTGGTATGACCACTGTGCCATGGTGAGGCGATACTATCATCACTATCATCAGAACGTGACACAATAGGAGGGGGGGGGGGCACCGGTTGAGCTACCCCCTTTCCAATGGAAAAATACTTTTGGAAATATGTTCAAGCATTGAAAACTATCGCGGTATATACATAAAAAGAGGCCGTTAAATCGGAGAATTCGTTAAATCAAAGTATGTTAACCCTTTAACTCGCAGTGTTCCCACTCTGGGAACACCCAACTGTGACGTTTTGACTGTTGCCAGTCACAAATATTAGATTGGATTTCTATAAAAATAGTGGCGGGTGACCTAGCTCCACGAGAATCCTTTACTTTTCAGCACGTGCTTTCCCGTCAAAAAATGGTCACAATTATTTTGAACAGCACTGACATCTGCTGAAAAATGGAAGAACGCGAGAACAGCTGTTAAGATTGCCCCATGCTGAAAAAGGGGCAGCCGTTGCCATCGCTCGACTGAACGACCAGCAAGAGGGCCGACGATCGAAACGTTCATCGCGTGCCACAGATCTAGAGACCCTTTCTTGGACGACAGCTGGCTGTGCGGCACAGCCAGCTGTCGTCGATAAGTCGTCGTCGCTGTCGTAGTTAAGTCGAGCGATGGCAACGGCTGCCCGTTTTTCAGCATTGGGAAAGGGTTGCGCCTCAAATGGTTAAAAGAAATTATTGAAGCATAAACTTATTACAATAATGGCTGGTGGTGGCTCAGCGAAACCAAAATGCATCCTACAAGGACACTGATAATAAGATGGAATGACTTGAAAAATTACGCCTACTCACAGTTATTCGTTGGCGAGAACAAAAACTTGGCTGCCATAAATGACGCCAATCCCAGATAGGAAATGTAATCCCGATCCCGCAGAAATGTTTTCGGGACTAGTCATGTTATTAGAACTCCGTGTCGCTTTTCAAATCGTCAATTGGCTAGACTATTTTGCATAAGATGAACAATAAGTATCATCGGCGCTCCCTATATTACCTATTGGTACAAGGCAAAAGTGCTTCAGCATAAAATATTGTATCTTTCTGGGACAAGACATTTGACTTGACGAATACTATTCAAATGCAAAAATCTCGAATATTCACCATTCGATTGATTGATAATTAATAGACGCTTAAACCCAAAGAGCGAAAAATGCCATGGATTGGAGAGCGAAAAAGAAAATTCAAGGATTCGATCCGTTTGCATCGAAACCTACCGGTATTTCCACAAAAGTGCTTTCGAAGTAGTCTTTTTTTCTTGAGAATTCCCCTCTTCGCTCCGTCTTTTTTTCTGAGAATTCCTCTCCTCGCTTCCCTGTTTCTCCAAAATACTGATAACGTTAGATTCACGAATATTTCGCTCCGCTCTTCTGATCGAAAAACGCTCCTAAAGGAGAAGCGCACTTTCGCAAACTGCGCCAAACATCGCTCCGGCTGATCGAATTTCGCTCGTTAGGTTCAAGCGTGGTTATTCAAAATCGATTCATCGATTTCGAATAGCGTCAGTAGTTGGGGAACTTTCGCAGAGAGGTAGCCTCTCCAAAATGCCCTATTGAAAGAAGCTTATTAGAATTGCTGCTCTACTACCTTTCGGGGGACTAATGTTGTCCTACAGGAGTAACAACAATGTAGTCCTAAAGGGTACTAATGTAATAATAATACAAACCAATAATGCTACAAGCAATACTACAGAGTTACCAATAATAATACAGTTTACTTTCGGGTTCACCAAAGTGCTGCCCTCTTTTGTTTTTGAAATAAATTAAAATATACTTATGGACGTCAATCAGAACACAACTTTAAGAACTAAAAATGAAAATTGAAGTGTTTTACAATGTCTAGAATGAGAATTTAAGTATGAGAACAGAACCCCCCTCCCAATTTTTTTTTTGTTGACCAGTATTATTGATGCTATTCGAAATCGATTAATCGAATTTGAAAAGCATCACTAGGTGGGGACCTGTCGCAGAGAGGTAGCCTCGCCAAAATGCTCTATTGTGAAAGAAGCTTATTAGACTTGCTGTTCTTCTGCAATTATTTGTTTCAGAATATCTAAGTAACCCCAATGCTTACTGGTGTCAAGCAGATAAATCTGCGATACTTTCTTCTTATTAATATTTCAGTTTTCTCACTTACATTATTTATTCTTCGCTGCGTAAGTGCCTTAGAATAATAAATGACAGTTTGAATGCTCAAAGAGATTACGAAAAAAAGACGGAGTTTACTGGCCTATAGAGAATTACGCCATGTTAGGACGACGTCAGTTTAATGCTTTTTATGCAAATAAGGTTTACGAGAGCAAATCACTCTGGGGATTTACGATTTTTAGGAAGATGGCTTTGAACGTGTTTTTCCTTTCACATTTTTTTAAAAGATATGCGTATTTCTTCCATGGATATTTTTTTTTATACTTGAAAAAAAATGTAATGACTTTTCTAATTAAATATACGTGTTTTTGACGCAGTTAATTTGAACTTCAAACTTCATTTGAACTTTCCGTCAAATGTCACATACGACATCTAACATTTTTAGTTTCCGAACATGTATCATGTAAGGAAAGTATTGTCATCATGAAAAAATTCGACTTCGAGATTTGGGTGTTTTTACACGTTTTGAGGGCTTCTGAATCCATTGATGCTATTTTTACGAGATGTATGTATGTATGTGTGTATGTCTGTGTGTGTGTATGTGTGTTTGTGTGTATGTGAGTGAACACGATAGCTCCTGAACGGAGCATTCGATGGAGCTCAAATTGGATATATATGTCATAAACCACCGTCGCAAAACGGGTATTGATTTGGGTGTGTATAGGACTTATAGTTTTTCTACAGGGCTACGACAAAGATTTCTTTTACATGATGGCCTATGGGGGGAATTTCTTGAAAGTGCGCTAGCCTTTAAACGGTCGATTCGATTGAGCTCAAATTGGGTATACATGTTATAAACCACCGTTGCAAGACCGGTATTGATTTTGGTGTGTATAGGACTTATAGTTTTTCTACAGGGCTACGACAAAGATTTCTTTTACATTATGGCCTATGGAGGAAAATTTTGGAAAGTGCGCTAGCGTTTAAATGGGAGATTCGATTGAGCTCAAATTGGGAATACATGCTATAAACCACCGTTGCAAGACCGGTATTGATTTGGGTGTGTATAGGAATTATAGTTTTTCTACAGGGCTACGACAAAGATTTCTTTTACATTATGGCCTATGGGGGTAATTTCTTGAAAGTGCGCTAGCCTTTAAACGGTAGATTCCATTGAGCTCCAATTGGGTATACATGTTATAAACCACCATTGTAAGACCGGTATTGATTTTGATGTTTATAGGACTTATAGTTTTTCTACAGGGCTACGATAAAGATTTCTTTTACATTATGGCCTATGGGGAGAAATTCTTGAAAGTGCGCTAGCGTTTAAACGGTACATTCGATCGAGCTTCCGTTTGGTATATATGTTTGAATGATTCATCGATTCAAATTTATTTAAATGCTTGGTCATGATCTTAATCGTAAGTGTTCGGAAAGTCGAGTGGAGTCACTCCAGATTTTTACTAGATGTATGTATGTGTGTTTGTGTGTATGTGAGTGAACACGATAGCTCGTAAACGGGGCATTCGGTTGAGCTCGAATTGTGTACATATGTTATAAACCACCGTCGCAAAACCGGTATTGATTTGGGTGTGTATAGGAATTATAGTTTTTCTACAGGGCTACGGCAAATATTTCTTTTACATTGTGGTATACGGGGAGAAATTCTTCAAAGTGCGCTAACGTTTAAACGGCGCATTCGATGGAGCTTCCATTTGCTATATATGTTTGAATGATTCATCGATTGAAATTGATTTACATGCTTAGTCATGATCTTAATCGTGAGTGTTCGGAAAGTTGAGTGGAGTCACTCCAGATTTTTATTTCTTCTTTTAGTTTATTTCTTCAAAAGTCTTACAAATGTTATACATGCGTTTATACAGAGTGTCCCAAAATGGCAAACGGGTGTTGCTCTACTCAAATTGATACATCGAAATGTTATTACAATAAGCGCCCTAACAGCACGGAACGTCACAATGAGGTCACAATGACGTCCCAGTGAGTCACTATGGTCACAGTAACACTAATGACCATAAGTGACGTCAACTGGAAGTCACAGTGTGACGTGCCAGTGACAATAGCTTGTGACTTCTTTGTGACGTCAACGTGACGGATTGTTTGCGACGTCTTGTCAGATCTTGCGACTTTTCGCAATTTGTGCTGATTTTGAAAGCACCATGCGACTAAATTTTATGATTTTCCGATGTAGCTTTTTTCTTGCTACTTTTCTGATTTTGTTAATTTTAAGTAATTTTGCGAATTTTTCAAAAAAGAGTGTTTTTCAGTTTTAAATCAGTGAAACATATAAGTCACAGTGCTGCGAATGTGACGGCGCTGTAACGTCGTATTGAAGTCACAATGTCATGCACAAGTCACAGTGTGACTTCATGGTGACGTCACGTTTTGATGTTGTCACAGAAAGACATTAGACAGTCAATGCGACTTATTTGTGATTCATTCGCAACCGACACGTGACGGTCTGGCACGTCGCATTTAGATCACGTGCTATTAGGGCGGATTCCTGTCGCTTAAACCGATGTTCCATTAAGCGGTCTGACCCCCCCCCCATGACAGAGTGGATAAGACACTGAACGTATGATAGAATGGCAGAAGTGTGTAGATCTTGCGTTTTGGCCTTTCCCTCAGCTGTCGATCTAACAGTCTGGTTTGGCGCAATTTCCCCCAGATGTAAATTGAACGCGCATTAGAGTCCCTATAAAAGACCTCCGTTAAGGGCATGCACTCCCCTTACCTGTAGGCAGATGCCATTCAAGTACGTTTGCTATGACACAAAATCCATTTAGTGCGTTTGACTGTATAATAATTCTTTTTTGTACACGCGTCTTTAAATGCCTCGAACACTGCTCAATAAGCGATGTTCTTTTAAGAATCAAGACCAGAGTTGCCAATTTAGACACTTTGTGGCTAGATCTGGCCATTTTTTTAATCTTAATCTGCCAATTTAGTCACTTTGTGGCAAGATATGGCCAACTGGCCATACCGAAGTATTTTGTAAATCGAAAATGTGAGTCAAAATGACTCAAGAAACGCTTGCAGACAAGCGTATTTCAGCAGCACAAGCACATAGAAGTAAACTTAGAAGTAAACGCTAATAATTAATTAATTTTTTTGTCCCTGAGTGTGAGGATATAGTATGTCCAAAAAGTCCTTGACGCGTTTCAGGACTTTTTGGACAGTCCAAAAAGTCCTTGACGCGCTTCGCAGAATGAAGAATTTATTTTTTCATCTCTAAACAAATTACTTCCGAAATGTGTTCATAGATGGCGCTGCATCTCCAGTTTTAAGCCGTGAGAGCCAATAGAGACTTTTCGTCAGTTTCGAACAGCGCGGACGGTGCTGGAATATTCATTCTAGCTAAGGCGACAGCAACTGAGAAAGCGCTTTGCGTAGGTTGGTATTTCGAATGAAAATCCATAACTACATTTCAGAGAAAGTTTTGTGACATATTTAACCCGTAAGCAGGCGCGCTGGGGTAAATCTCACCCCAGCGACATTTTTTCTTCGTAAAATGGGAGACATTTTTTGAGAACAAGTTTGCCCGGTCTTCTACTTTTCAAAGTCAAGGTCTAGTTGGAGTGGGTGAAGGAATTTCGTTTCTTTGTTATCCGGAAGGGAGGAAAATTCCGCTTTGGAATTCAATACTCCCGTGCGACTAACAACGTTTCATTACGTTGTTAACTAAGTATAAACTAAATGTAAATGAACTATAAATGGACGTTACACTACTGGTATGTATTGACAAAAGGCTATTAAATGAAATCAATATCCTATTAATAAAGTAATTAGTGTTTTTAGGTATAAAGCTGTTTGCTTTTCAAAGCATTTTTTTAGTCTTTCTTGTCACTGCACTTAATGCAAAAACCTTTTTTTTTCAGTAATTACACTTCGTGATTAACGTAATAGTCTAAGTTCCGTAATTTCCCTTTAAACTTTGAAAATTATCGTACTTTGCCGTATTTTAATGGCGGCAGTACTTCTGGCAAATCTAGAACCTTTTGAATCATCTTTATTAAATCTCAAGCAACTCGTAACGGCGATACCGCTATTCAAATTGCGTTAATCTAACTACGCACTTTCTTTCGGCTGTTAAAACGTGCAGTGATGCTAATTTGCAGCCTTCTTACGTCACTATATGACGCTTTTCCCTCTCGGCGAATGACGAGTAACGTTTTGTTTACTCGGTCGTCTGCCAGGGGCCTTTAAATGCTGTTACATTTAGTGAAGCTTTCTCTTGCCGGTCAATGGCTTACTTGCACGGCAACTGGTTAGCCGTTTTTGTTCCAGTCTGCAATTATGTTTTTTTGTTTGCTGTGATTCCCTCCGGAGTTGTTATCGCAGTCGGTAACCAAACAACTGGTTCTGCCCAGTTGGAAGCTAACAACCGACGATTTCGTGAACCACCGGCGGAGAATTCCACCCTTCGCCGGTGGTTCACGAAATCGTCGGTTGTTAGCTACCAACTGGGCTAAACCAGTTGTTTGGTTACCGACTGCGATAACAACTCCGGAGGGAAACGGAAGATCTTTTAGCCAATCACATGAACCCCTTGACGCTCCTCCTTAAAACTCCACCTCAAGGCGGGGCAAAGTTAACGACTGTGTGCGATAGAACCGGTATTTTCGCTTGCCTTTCTTAAGCATTGTTTTTGAGTGCTGTGGGTGAAAATTCTCCTTTGTCGAGTCTAGGGGGACTGTTTACGATATCCCTCGTCTATTTCCACTGAATTCTTGCCTGTGGATGCGTTTTATTTTGTATGAGAAATACAGCATTTGTGAAACATTCTGTATTAGGCGGACAGTTAAAAGAATTGTACTGGCTGATTGTGCCTGTGAATTTTGTACAGCTTATGGTTCGACGGAAGTTCTAGAAGCAATAGAGTTTTTGTTCCATCCTGACAAGTGGACTCTTTTCTAGGACTTGTTATACCAACTGGACTTCAGAACAACGAACCCAGGGAACAAGCCGAGTATTCTGCAACAGTATGTTTGTGAGTGTGTGTGTGTGTGTGTGTGTGTGTAAGTGAACACGATAGCTCCTAAACGGTCCATTCGATTGAGCTCAAATTGGGTATATATGTTATAAACCACCGTCGCAAGAATGTTATTGATTTTGGCGTGTATATGATTTATAGTTTTCCTACAGGGCTACGACAAAGATTTCTTTACATTATGGCATATGGGGAGAAATTCTAGAAAGTGCGATAGCGTTTATCCTTTTCGCTCCGGCTCACACATGAGGATTTTTGTACCAGAAAGCGGCGGAATCTATAAGATTTCAGTCCCCTACTTCCCAGCTGAAGAGAGCGCCTTGCCTTTTGTTTGGTAATTGGGGGCAAATATCACTGACCACAAAGGTCCGCAAACAAAATACAAATCTGTATGCTCAATGCCGGTCAATTCATTACCCCTTTCTCCCCAGTCAATTATCTACTAATCCGCCTGACTCTCGTCACAGCATAAGAAAAGGACTTTCTAGAGACGGGAATCTCTTATCCATCTTCCATGAAGGGTGAATGGATTTCCTGTCAAAAGAGGGGAAAGAAGTCCTTGGTAAGGCATTTGTAGCAGCGCCGTTCTTCAGTCAGATTTGGTACAACTGTTGTACCGCCGGAGTGAGAAGGTTAAACGGTGCATTCGATTGAGCTGAAATTGGTTATATGTTATAAACGACCGACGCAAAAACGGCATTGATTATGGTGTGTATAGGATTTATAGTTTTTTTTACAGGGCTACACGAAAAAGATTTCTTTTACATTATGGCCAGTGGATGTTAAATTCTTGAAAGTGCGCTAGCGTTTAAACGGTGCATTCGATTGTGCTCGAATTGGGCATGGATATAAGAGGTCACAGTCACATGATTTGCATTGATTTTGATGTGTGTAGAGTAGATAGTTTCTTCACGGGAGTACAAAAAATAATTCTTATACATTACGGCCTATGGACGCAAATTATTTAAAGTGAGCAAGCGTCTAAAGGTTACGTTCGAAGAATTTTAAATTGGGTATGTATATTGTAGGTCACAACCACAGATCACGTATAGACTTTACTGTGTATAGGACTTAGTTTTTTGACAGGGCAACCAATGAGTGTTCTTTTACATTATAGCGCAGCGCTTCTCAACCTATGGGGCGCGATCCCAAAGGTTGCGCAGAGCGTTTGCAGGGGAGCGGGAGAAAAAGCAAAGAGTAAGTAGTGATGCATGTTTTTTTTTTTTTTAAGTCATCTTGTTTATTCTCATTTTTATTCAAAAATATATCTATTTTCGCTTAAAATATTCATTCAAACTTTACTGATGACATCATTAAATAGAAAATTCGACTCAATGTTCATTGTTAAATATTAGAAAACTGAATGTATGGTGAAAAATGTAAGGGGGGGCGCGACGTTAAAAGGTTGAGAACCGCTGTTATAGCCTATAGACGAGAATTCTTGAAAGTGCACTAGAGCCTAAACGGTGCATACGATAAAACCCAAATTTGGTATGTACATTATAGGTCACGGTCTTATGACCAGCATAGATTTTGGTGTGTGTAGTGCTGATAGTTTGTACACAGGCTTGCAGAAAGTAATTCTCTTATTTTATGGCCCAAGGAGGTAAAACATTTAAAGTGAGCTAGTGTTTAAATGATGGATTCCATTGACATCCAATTAGTTACACATATTTTAGGTCACTGCATAAATTTTAGCAAGTGTACGCCCAACAGTTTATTACAGGAATAGAAAAAAGTATTCTTGTACATTGCGGCCTATACATTTAAATCGTTTTAGCTGCACTAGTGCCGGATGCCTATATCAGATTAATGAAATTTATTTAAGCGCTAGGTAAATATCAACTGTTCGGAAAGTCGAGTGGAGTCACTGCAAATTTTTACTACTTGAAGGGTATTCGCGATTTCTATTCGAATAATATTTACGTTTTCACTATCCGAATGGTACCCACGATTTTTACTATACAAAAAGTATTCGCGATTCGATTATTCGAGCAGAATTCGAGATATCACTATTTGAATAGTATTCGTGATTTCACTATTCGAATAGCATCCGCGATTTCACTATTCGAATAGTATTCGAGATTTACTATTCCAATAGTATTCGCAATTTCACTATTCGAATAGTATTCGTGATATCACTATTTCACTAGCATTCGAGATTTCCCTATTCGAATAGCGTTGGAGATTTCCCTATTCGAATAGCGTTCGAGATTTCACTATTCGAATAGCGTTCGCGATCTCACTATTCGAATAGCGTTCGCGATTTCACTATTCCAATAGTATTCGAGATTTCACTATTCGAATAGCATCCGCGATTTCACTATTCGAATAGCATCCGCGATTTCACAATTCGAATAGCATCCGCGATTTCACTATTCGAATAGTATTCGAGATTTACTATTCCAATAGTATTCGCAATTTCACTATTCGAATAGTATTCGTGATATCACTATTTCACTAGCATTCGGGATTTCCCTATTCGAATAGCGTTCGAGATTTCACTATTCGAATAGCGTTCGCGATTTCACTATTCGAATAGTATTCGAGATTTACTATTCCAATAGTATTCGCAATTTCACTATTCGAATAGTATTCGTGATATCACTATTTCATTAGCATTCGAGATTTCCCTATTCGAATAGCGTTCGAGATTTCCCTATTCGAATAGCGTTCGCGATTTCACTATTCGAATAGCGTTCGCGATTTGACTATTCCAATAGTATTCGCGATATTACTATAGCAATAGTAATCTCCATTAATCATAGCCTTTTAATCAGAATTCCATTATCTGGACTGGATAATAATTCTTTTTGGAACACGAGTCATTAAATTCCGCGAAACAATAATTAATCAGCGATGTTCATGTAACAATCAAAACTCTATTAAATTCATTTTAAATTGCGAATATTACTTGATGGATTGGAAATGTTTAAATGAAAATTAATTTGGGAAGCAGAGATCAACAAATCCTATGCGAATAAGACAGTTTACACTTGTTTCGTTTGATAAATTTAATTAGGAATTCCAAAATATTCCCGACAAAACAAATACGTTTATAGCGTCCCTTTGATGATAGCAAGTTCATTCCCCCAAGCACTCGTAATTTTGCATAAGTAATTATATATTGCCCCAGTGAATGATATCCGGATTTAAATATTACGTAATTCTGACAGTTCGACATGGAAATAAAAGTTCTAATTAATTAAGTTTTCATTGAGCGTTTATTGAAATGTTTGTTGATTAAAATGAGATAGAGGAATGGAGGAAGTGGGTGTGAGATTTCATTGCATTGACCCTTTAACGCTGAGTGTTCCCGCTCCGGGAACACCCAACTCTGACGTTTTGACTGCTGCCAGTCACGAAGAATAGATTGAATTTCTATAAAAATAGTTGCGGGGGACCTAGCTGACGAGAATCCTTCACTTTTCAGCACGTCATTTCCCGTGAAGCAAATGGTCACGATTCTTTCTAACAGCACTGACATCTGCTGAAAAATGGAAGCATGCGAGAACAGCTGGATAGATTGCCCCATGCTGAAAAAAAGCAATCGCTGCCATAGCTCGACTTCACTACCAGCAAGATGGCGGACGATCGAAACGTTCATCGCGGCCACAGATCTAGAGACCGTTTTTTGACGCAGCTGGCTGTGCCACACAGCCAGCTGCGTGTCAAAAAAGGGTATCTAGATCTGTGGCACGCGATGAACGTTTCGATCGTCCGCCATCTTGCTAGTGGTAAAGTCGACCGATGGCAACGGCTGCCCTTTTTTTAGCATTGGGAAAGGGTTGCGCCTCAAAGGGTTAACTGACTCACTGTCGAAGTAGAAAAATTAAACTAATCTAATTGTGCCAGTGGCTCGGAAAAATTCAGTATGATTCCTTCTAAGCTGTACTACCCATCGTAATAAATGAAACAACAGTGCTTTATATAAAACTTCCGGAAAAAAAAATTCTTCAGCAAGGAAACATTTTCAAAAAATGGCACATCCTGCTGAATTTTCAATTTTTGAGAATTTTTTCTGAAAGTGTCGCTATTGATACAGGTTTGTCGCTTATTGTAGTGTATAGTAAAGCTTGTAAAGAGGCATTCTAAAAATTTTGAAGTGCATGACATCATTACTTCATTTTTATTTATGTACTAAATTCACATGTTTTTTTCGAGCTATACCGTTAAAGCTGTATAAAGTAATCATAGTCTACTTATATAATACGCTAACGTATGCGGTACCAAAATCGACGCTATTCCAATGTGGGGAACCCCAACATCTAGATGTAAACATTAGCGTAATAACAATAACCAACGCGCAAAAGTCAAAATGGATAGTTCAATGACGTCACCGTCGAAAGAACGGTACTGATTTGGGTTTGTATAGGACTTAATACTTTTTCTACAGGGATACGACAAAGATTTCTTTTACATTATGACATATGGTGGGATATTCTTCAAAGTGCGATAGCGTTTAAATGGTACATTGGATTGAGCTCAAATTGCGTATACATGTTATAAACCACAATCGTAAGAGAGGTATTGATTTGGGTGTGCATAGTACTTACTTTTTGATGTTTATAGAACTGATTTTCATGTGTGGAGGAGTTTTCTACAGGGCTACAACAAACATTTCTTTTACATTATGGCCTATTGGGGGGAATTCTTGAAAGTGCGGTAGCGTTTCAATGGTTCATTCGATTGATCTCAAATTGGGCATATATGTTATAAACCACGATCATAAGATCGGTATTGATTTTGGCGTGTTTAAGACTTATAGTTTTTCTACAAGGCTACGACAAAAATTTCTTGTACATCATGGGCCTATGGGGGGAAAATTCTTCAAAGTGCGCTAGCGTTTAAAGGGTAAATTCTATTGAGCTAAAATTGGGTATACATGTTATAAACTACCATCGTAGGACCGCTATTGATTGTGATGTGTATAGGACTTTTAGTTTTTCTACAGGTTTACGACAAAGATTTCTTTTACATTATGGCCTATGAGGGGGGGATTCTTGAAAGTGCGCTAGCGTTTAAACGGTACATTCGATTGAGCTCAAATTGGAATATATGCTATAAACCACCGTCGTAAGACTTTTATTAATTTTGGTTTGTATAGGACATATAGTTTTTCTACAGGGTTACGACAAATATTTCTTTTACATTATGGCCTATGGGGGGGAATTCTTGAAAGTGCGCTAGCGTTTCAACGGTACATTCGATTGAGCTCAAATTGGGTATATATGCTATAAACCACCGTCGCATGACCGTTATTGATTTTGGTGTGTATAGGAGATATAGTTTTTCTACAGAGCTACGACAAATATTTCTTTTACATTATGGCCTATGGGGGTGGATTCCTTAAAGTGCGCTAGCGTTTAAACGTACATTCGATTAAGCTCAAATTGGGTATATATATTATAAATCACCATCCTAAGATCGGTTTTACATTGTGGTATACGGGGAGAAATTCTTGAAAGTGCGCTAGCGTTTAAACGGCGCATTCGACTGAGCTTATTGCTCGACGAAATTCTAGAAGCAATAAATTTCGTGTTACATCCTGACAAGTGGACACTTTTCTAGAACTTTTTGCACCTATTGGACTTTAAAATGACGAACCCAGGAAGCTAGCAGAGTATTTCAGTAACAATACGTGCTTACAGACGTCAGGGAAAAACTGGCGAATATGGACTTAAAGTCGATTAAAATGGGTTGTACATGCATTTATACGAACGTGAATGCATGCGTACGATGAGATGCATGGCAAAATTTCTTAAATGCAAATTGAGAGGAAGTCTAAATATGGCTACCGAAATTTTTCGAGATCACATTACTTCTTTGGACGTCGTACAAGGAATTTCTAACCAGTTTATTAAACTCTACAATATAAACGTTTAGGTCAATAATTTGCACATCGTCACAAAACTGGAAAATAAAATATTTCAGTATGTTTATTAATTTGCTTCTGTAGAAAACTCTGCTATTCCTGGGTTCGTAGTTCTAAAGTCCACCAGGTGTGGAAAGTTCTAGTAAAGAGTCTCCTTCTCAGGCTGGGACTCGAACTTTACAACTCGAACAATCAACTCGATCGAACTCAATCGAACTCGAACAATCAACTGTACAAGACTCACAAGAACAATCAAACAGTAACTTCACTTTTGGGGACTCATTTTTAGCGCCCAATTGGGCGACATTTCGCCAAAAGACGCCAAGCTTGGCGACATTTGGGTCATTGGGCGCGATTTTCACAACGGGGCCTTTGAAGTTAGTTTTGCTGGATTAACTTGCATTATGGCCTAATATTTCTCTTCTGTGACGTCAATCAAAATTTCCGCGTTATGTGAAATCTTCGAGAAACAGATTCTTCTGGGAGCTCCCTGTAGCTTCTGCCTCTTCTATAAATATAAGTGCGCTGTCCCGATAGAGTCAGTGTGAATCGAGATCTCGTGGAGTGAGTTTGCAGTGTTACGCTTTGAAGCAGTGTTTTGGCTTGCTTTTCGAAGCTAATTTTTAAGTGCTGCGTGTCAATTCTTCATTGCTGTGCTTTAAGGGATTGTGTACGATATCCCTCGTATTTTCAACTGAATTTTGGCCGTGGAAGTGTTTTATTTTGTGTGAGAATGATAGCTTTTGTGAAAGCTTCGGTACTGAGCGGACTGTTATAAACGAGCTACTGGCCATGAGTGCCTGTGGATTTTGTACAGCTTATTGTTCGGCGAAGGTCTAGAAGCGATAAAGTGTGTGTTCCATCCTGACAAGTGGACTCTTTTCTAGAACTTTCTACACCCACTGAGATTTAGAACGACGAACCCAGAAACAAGCAGAGTGTTCTGCAACAATACGCTCTTACAGACGTCAGGGAAGAAGTGGCAAATATGGGCTTGCAGTCGACTAAAATGGGTTGTACATGCGTTTATATGAACGCGCATGCGTGAGTACGATGAGATGCATTGAAAAAATTCTTAAAAGTAAATTGAGAGGCAGTCAAAATCGGGCTACTGAAATTTTTCGTGATCACATCACTTCTTCATGCATCGTACAAGGAATTAATAAACAATTTATTAAACTATGCAAGAAAAACATTTTGGTCATTAAATTGTATGAGTTACAAAACCGAAAAATAAAATCTTTTAGTATGTTTATTAATTTGCTTCTGTAAAAAACTCTGCTATTACTGGATTCGTAGTTCTAAAGTCCACCAGGTGTGGAAAGTTCTAGTAAAGAGTCTACTTCTCAGGCTGGGACACGAACTTTACAACTCGAACAATCAACTCGATCGAACTCAATCGAACTCGAACAATCAACTGTACAAGACTCACAAGCAAATCAAACAGTAACGTGCTTCTAACAGTCCGGTTAGATCTGAAGCTTTCAAAAATGCTGTATTTCTCACACAAAATAAATCACTTCCAGAGGTAAAACTTCAGTGGAAATATACAAGAGATATCGTACACAATCCCGTAAGACACAGCAATGAAGAATTTACACACATCCAGGCCCGAACTGGGAGGGTAGGGGCCCATCAGTCTCAAGAGAAGGGGGACCCGGGTTATTGTGTAACCGATAAATAATAGGATGTGTTAATTTTCAGGGTAGGAATGGTGTTATTATTCATTAATTATGATTGATAATGAATGCATTCATAAAATATTGATCTATTAATTAATATGCGTCATTCCTATTAATGAATCCCTTGTTCATTCGGGAACCCTCTCTCAGAAAATTTTGAGAAGTACATTTAAAATGATGTGTTTTGAAGCCTTCTGGGGCGCCATTGCAGCTGCAAAACATTTTGTAAGTGTCAAACTTCATTTAACCCGTAAGCAGTCGCGCTGAGGTAAATCTCACCCCAGCTACTTTTTTTCTTCGTAAAATGGGACACATTTTTTGAGAACAAGTTTGCCCGTCTTCTACCTTTCAAAGTCAAGGTCTAGTTGGGGAGGGTGAAGGAATTTCGTTTCTTTGTTATCCGGAAGGGAAGAAAATTCCACTTTGGGATTCAATACTCCCGTGCGACTAACAACGTTTCATGACGTTGTTAACGTAAACTAAGTATAAACTAAATGAGAATGAACTATAAATGGACGTTACACTACTGGTATGTATTGACAAAAGGCTATTAAATGAAATGAATATCCTATTAATAAAGTAATGAGTGTTTTTAGGTATAAAGCATATCCTATGCGATTTTCTTCTCAGAAAGCATGGCATTTAAAGAAACTGCCAGAAAATCTCTCAATAAATATAAAAAGCACGATTTCTACCCATGAAACGTAACAGAACGGATGTATTTTATGTTATAAGTCCACAAATTTGTTTTTAAAACGTTTTTAGTCAGAAATATAAAGAAGACAAAATGGGGTAAGATTTACCCCATGCGACTGCTTACGTTACAAAAGTAGACGCGCGGCGTGCTTAAGGGTTAAGGGCTATCAGTATAGCACTTTTTAATATTTTCTTTCATTTTTCTGTTTTGGGGGCCGGCCCTGAGCAGGGGGCCGGCCCACCCGTCTGCAGACAGTCGGACACCCTGGCCAGTCCGAGCATACCTTTAAAAACAGCCTCCAAAAGCAACCCAAAACACTGCTTCTATAGCGTCAATACAAAGCGTAACACAGCAAACTCACTCCACGAGAGCTCGATTCACACTGAGCTGGGGCTTCTGAAATGCTTATATTCATAGGTAACGCAGAAGCTACAAAAAGGTTCCAGAAGAATGCATTTCTCGAAGATTTCAGATAAAGCTGGAATTTTACGTCTAGAAGAGAAATCCTAGGCAATTATGCATTGTAATGCAGGAAAAGTATCCCCACAAGCCCCATTGGGAAAATCGCGCCCAATGACCAAAATGTCGCCAAGCTTGACAACTTTTGGCGAAATATCGCCCAATTGGGCGCCGAAAATAAGTCGCCAAGAGTGAAGTGACCGAAGGCCTAGGACCCATCTTTCTCGAGATTTCTAGAACCGCCATAGGAAAACAATGGGGAAACCAAAACCTCCGCGCCTCCGGTTCTAGTAGACCCGATTTTGATGCAACAGGAAGCAAAATTTAACTATTTGAAGCGTAGAACACGAATTTTGAGCTATTTTAAGCCCCAGAACAGCCAGTTGCCCCGAAAATTTCTACAGGAAAATATTTGAAAAAATCAAGTTGTTGAGATATAAACGGTTAGTTAGGAAGGCTATTGGACTCCAAAACTAGAAACAATAATTTTTATTGGTACAAAAGTCATTAAATTACCCAAATATTAATTAATAATCTACGTGTATGTAACAATCAAGACTTGGGTAAATTCATTTAAAAATTGCGAATTTAACTTGATGCATTGGGAATGTTCAAATTAAAATCCCTCAATTATTTTGCAAAGCAGTCGAATGAACAAACGATGTTAGCTAAAGAGAGATTACACTTGTTTTCTTTGATAAATTTAATTATGAATCCCAAAATATTCCTGGTAGATTATGGCCAAATATTATTAGGTTTATACGTTACTTTTGATGATGCCTAGCGATTTTAATAAACTCATAATTTGTATGAGAGAATTATATTGTAGCAGTGCCTGTTATTTGAATTTCGATATTACAAAACTCTGAAGCTAATCATTCGATGCGATGTGGAAATAATTGTTTGAAAGTTTTCATTGAGAGTTTATTGAAATATTTGTTAATTAAAATAAAATCAGGAAACGTAGGAATAGGGAGGGGGGGAGTATTTTGATGCACAGTCTTGACATCACATGAATTCACCAGAAGCTTTAACGCCATCATTAAGTCTTCTAAGATGACGTCATTACAGTTTTCCTTTCACAAAGTAAAACTATTAAAATTCCTGGTGAATGATACAAATTTTAGAAAATATCTTAAGATAAAAATTTAAATACCTTTCTGAAAAAACAAATTATTATGATCTATTTGTATATCATATTTGATAATGAGTGATAGTTAGAATTACGAGTTTGTCGTAAAATTAAATTTTCGATCTGAAATCATTAAAATGTTTTGTGTAGGAGGCAATTCACAACAAACTTTGAATAGTTTTACTTACTGAAAATAAATGTGGGATGGCGTCATTTTAGCGGACCTAGTGATGACGTAAAAGTTTCTGTTCTCAGGCCTTCTATATGTAGGAGGTGCTGGTTAAAGTGGCAAACGTAGTAAATCAAAAATAAGATATCAAAATATACAGGGTGGTTAATAATTAACGTGAGGTGTTAAGAGCCCTCTAGGGAGTAAAGTATTGGACGAAATCGCACCAAATTTGATGAGCATGCGTAGTAGACCATGGGATTTTGATTTTAAAAAAAAAGTTCAAATATTTGCCACTGAGGATATTTTGGCGCTGCAAAAGTGTATTAGTGTAAATATTGAATGATTAATTGACAAACAATACAACAGACATCAATTTTACTTACAAATTCGAGCACCAATGGTAAATTCCAAGAGCTGCATACGATGCACGACATTTTCTACTGCCGCTCTCAGCATATCCGAGTTGATTTGCCTCACGTGTAATGTTATTCGATCCTTTAATGCTGCGATATCTGAGACATGTCGTTGATAAAAAAAAACCTTTAAGAAATCCCCATAACCAAAAATCGCAAGGATTGACATCGGGGGACCTCTCGGACACTTTTGCAGTGCCAAAATTGCCCCACAGGCAAATTTTGGAACTATTTTTTTTTTTTTTTTTTTTTTTTTTTTAATCCAAATCCCATGGTCTATTATGCATGCTCATCCAATTGGGTTAGGTTTCGCCCAATACTTTACTCGCTAGAGGGCTCTGAACACCTCACGTTAATTAATAACCACCCTGTATATAAAATGGAGAATCAACATAAGCTTTAAGTTTACCTTTACGTAATATCGTATTTCAAAATATTAATCAGTATTGCACAACATGCTTTTACATCATCCATTCTGAAAAATTGCAGATCAAATACTCAGTTTCAGTAATCCATTTCAAAGTTTTGCGTAATCTAACACCCTATATCTTTCCCTGCATCGCCTAATCTAATATTCAATCGACAAACATTTTAATTAACTTTCAGTGAAAACTCCCCAAGAATTATTTCCCAATATCAAAAAGAAGAATTATGGCTGCTTAGTAGAAATGTTTTGAATGATCAACAAGCGTATTTGCCTTGTAAAGGGAATTCGTTTGAAGCTGTTTGTTTTAGAAGGAATATTTTAGAGTTCATAATCGGGTTTATAAAATGTAATGCGTGTAACTTGATTATGGGCATTGTCGTGGATCTCCTATTAGCAGTTAATTGAGTGTCCATTTTTATAAGTGCTAGAAGATATAAAGCCTCCTGTGGAAGCAATTACAACTGGTTCTAGAAAAAAAAAAATCTGGAGTGACTCCACTCGACTATCCGAATACTTACGATTAAGATCATAACCAAGGATTTTTAGTCAGTTTTAAATCAGTGGAACGTTTGAGTTACAGTGCTGTGAATGTGACGGCGCTGTAACGTCGCATTGAAGTCACAATGTCGTTCACAAGTCAGAGTGTGCCTTCATGTAGACGTCACGTTGTGACTTTGCCCCAGAAGGACATTAGACAGTCAAGGCGATTTATTTGTGACTCATTTATTAGTGACTTATTAGTGTGATTTATTAGTGACTTCACATTTAGGTCACGGTGCTATTAGGGATGTTGCAAAGTTTCTTGAATGGTAATATACAGGTTCTTTACAGAAAATTTTGTGAAATACGTAAATGAAATACAAAAATTTAAATAATAACTTCGTAGAAATAAACGGATAACTATTTTATGTAAGTAAACACTTTTGTCTCCTCTTTTAACTCATTTGCGCCTAGATATTTCGCGAATTTCTTCGACGTTTGCTGATACCAGCAATAATAGATAAATTTCCGATGTCAACTTCTTGAAGAAGGGGTGATTTCTTTTAAAATCATAATGCATTAAAATTGAAATCTCAACATCCTACTGGGTCATGTTAAAATATATTGATGGAGTTGAGGTTTAATACTCGTGAAAAGGGGCTAGGAAAAATAACGTTTTCGACTGATAGCGAAAATACCGTCCCAAAAAAGGGACACTAGGCATACATGGGCTAAACATGTGTTGTAGTTTACGTTGATCTTAAACAGGTAAAGAATTAAAGCGAGTTTCAATCATTTTTGGGCTACCCTTAGTAATGTGTGATGGTGTAAAATGTGGGAACACTAGGTGAATTTATGTCTCAAAATATCTATAGGTCAATTTAAACCAAAGATGCCACTTGAGTTAAAATATATATATATATATATATATATATATATATATATACATACATATAGTGGAAAGGGGTACTGCTCAATATTGCCTCATCTCTGGGGCCGAGACTATAGCCTCATTCTAAAGTTTTCGGTGGTCTTTCTGAGTACATAAAAAAACCACATAAATGATTGGTGTTTTTAAATAAAATCTACTACGGGCTTAGCTATAGTCTTATGATCGGAGGGGTTCTATTCTTACTATAGAATTATATGGACAGTAAATTTTACTAAAAATAGCTGGTAAAAATTTTCAATAGCACTAAAAATTTTGAAATTCTTTATTGTAAATTGTGTTGGATACGCTCTAAATCATAAATTTGACAAAACATTAAGAAAAATTAATTTTAGTATAAAGTTTTAAAAATATAGGTAAAATTTAAATCATTTTTACCATAGATTATTTTGAGTTCTGGATTCAAAAGGTAAATTTTGGATTTCATTCGGTGCGTTTGTGCGTAAACTAAGGGGGGATGTCCAGACCCCCTAATTCATCCCCCTCTAATATACGTCATTGAAACTTACCATAAAATGTTTATTCTTATTTATGAACTCTCCGTCAGTGCACTACCACGTTAGTTCTATTAAAAATTACTGCGTTAAAAAGATCGTTATCTCGCTACATATACAAAAATATTACGCTACAGTACTAAATGAATTGATTAATGAGGCAGATCCAAAGTGGGGATGCACTACTCACAGATCATTTAAAAGTTCCGTTTGTCCTGGATCACTCATTTACTCGATTCATGGCCTGAATCGCTCGAAACTAAGTGCTGTTTTGATGCTGAGTTATCGAGATTTTGACCCATCCATAGGTGTAACTTACTAGGTGCAAGAGGGAGCAATTTCACCCCGAAAATTCAGATTTAACCTATTTGAAATTAGTATTTTCTGCAATAGGAAACATTTTCCCCCCCTCCCCCCTCAAGTTACCTGTCAATTTACGCTTGGGAATAGCCTTCGGAATGTGTATGCCTGGAAGAAAATCTCAGCAACAGAGAGACTTTTAACACCACGTTATGACATGAGTCGTATAATAGATACGATACAGTGACGATCCCTTTTGAAGCAGAACATTCTAATGATTCGTTTGTCTCGGATCATCTACTTATTCGGCCCTGTTGTTTAAATCGAAAAGATCTGAACCACATCAGATATCTACCGTGTTGAATAAGAGCTTAGTGGCACATTAGTTATTAGTGTGGCACGCTAACACTTTTGTCTCTGGGTGAGACATAGCAACATTTTAACAAATCAGTTATACAACACCCATGCACTTATCATGAACATGTAATGTGAAATAAAATTCTGATCTTACAGGCTGAAAACAATAAACAGCATATTTTTATATCCTAACGTTTTCGAATTCATTCTTTAATGTACCAGTAATACTTGTAACGCTATGTATAAATAAATGTAAGTTGTTCATACATGAAAGCACAGAGTATCTAAAATTTATCTAAAGCAAGTACTAATGTAATAGCACCTAATTTTTCTCGTTATTTACTAAGAATTGAAAAGGAAAACGTAATAAATACTGATAGCTACTGGCACGTGACACACTAACAGAATGTTATTTTAGCCGCTCAAACAATGTAAATAAACTACAGCTTCAAATGTAATTCTAAACATACCTATTGAAATAGAAGTAACTATATAAAACATTTATAAAGCAATAGTCCCTTCATATATCATGCATATTTATTAAGCATCTGTAATAAATGCAACTTAGCTGCTTTTTTTACGGTCTATGCAAACAAAAAGCATAATATATTGAGAGGCTATTGTCTAACATTTGCAACATTTATTATACAAAGTATTATTATACAGAGATAAAATACTCATGCAGTATGCTTCCTCAAATTGCACAGCTTGGTTTATTGAAAACTAATGTCTGTTTCTAACCTTTAATTTAAGTTAATGAGGTTTTTTTTTCTGTGTTTTTTAAGTAACTAACAAAAGGCAGCACTAATCATAGCCGTTAGAATAGGTTTTTATGTATATTTTTAAATGAATCAATTAATTGTTTCTAAAGTAATTAATAGATGGCGATACTAATCACAGGCGCTAGAATAGGTTTGTACTTTAAAATAGATGAATTATTTGAGTCTAAAGTAACAAATAGATGGCGTTACTAACCATAGGTGTTAAAATAATTTTGTATATCAGTTTCGAAATGGATGAACTGAGCGCTGTTTACGTAAAATTAGAACTTTATATCAGTAAATTTCGCGTTTTTAGCTTTTAATTATGTGTAAGGAACAAAATCAATTTTTTATATACGTACATTTGTTTTGATTTTTGTATCTTTGAAAAGATTAGGTACAGACACAACCATTTACAGAAAACTCTTCGCAAAATTTTGAGAAAGAACTGTAAAAAATAATTACAAATTCAGCATTGTACAGTTTCGTTCTCAATAAAAAGTGATGTAAAGCCCAAACATTTCATTTGTTGAAACATTAAAAAATGTTACAATATTAATTTAATGGTCTGCATTTCAACGTATTCTTTATAGGCTTGCTTGTAAACTCTAAATTGGGACTATAGTGTAAAGCGTTTATTTCGCTAATTTTGAAATTTCTGAATGCGATTTTTATCGCTTTCAAGAGTAGCAAATTTTTGCTTTTCTGCCAAATTTTTTATGGATTTATTCACCAGACAATCTGCATTTGAATAGCTATTTTTTTACAAAAATAAATAGTTGTTGCTAACCTCAATTTTTTTTTTTTTTGAATGATATTTTTATATGATGTGCAATTTGGGATATTGCTGTTAATTATCTGCAAGAAAAACAAAATTAAAGAGTACTAGAGAAATAAATAAAGCTTCTCAAAAGATAATTCCAGCATGCAATCAGAATACTACAAACAGAAATGTGGTACCTGATATATACAGGGTGTTTTAGAACTCAGAAAGAAACAAGTCAAAAATTATGCAACCGAGAAGCGCAAATTTGAATTTAGTACTTTTCAGGGATAGTTTTGAGCCATGTCTTTCCAGCGCTATTTGTGAATTAGTGAGGGAAGAAAACGTTTGCGACCCTGGATGAATATGTGAATCCGAATGAAATTCTGCAATATTACTCAGTGCATTCTTACTTGAAATTGGTCACACGATTTCTTAAACACCCTGTATATTAAAAATTTTAGACATGAGAGGGTGTAGCCACTGAGCCTCCAGAAACAGTGCGCTAATGCCAAATCGTTTCAAAGCTTAACTCTAAATATTTCATTTGGTTTTAGGTATTAAAATAATTCTATTCATAATCTCTATGTAGGATGGTATTTTCATTTTTTTATTTTCTTATTTTTGCTGTAAAATTTTTAAACGCATGTTTCAGAAAAGAATCATTTTATCTTCAAATTTTTCTAATAGATGGCAGCACTTTCTTGCATACTTTTTTCTTCTACTGCTAAAATTTCGTGTTTTGTAAACTATTTCATTTGAAACACCAAAAACATGGTTGCTTTGCAACTGAATCTTCTGTGTCTCTATAAGAAACAAGTACAAAGCCGAATTACTTGTTCAAGACTTTTAATTTTTTTCGTCATTTCTAAAATGACCAATAGATGGCGACTCTAGTCTTAGGCGTTAAAATAGCTTTTCAAGTACATTTTGGTAGCCAGGACTAAAGGTGATGGCCTTATGAAAGGTTAATACTGTCTACGGTCTTACACAGTGTTAATCGTACAACTGGTCTGACATGATCGCACTGGTGTCGAGGATACAGTGACGCGTCACCCCCTCTTGTGTGACTGTGAAGTACCCTACCCACCTGCTGTGATGACCGTATAGACACATGGCTCCCTCTGTGTGCCGACACTGTTAGTGCCCCAGCAGGAGAGGGTGCCGTAATCATAGTCCGTTTTGGCAGTGACGGTTGCAGTGCTACGCGTGCCCTCGCTGATATAGCTGACGTCCTCCATACTCTCGCCTGACTTGTTGAAGCTCCATCGGAAGGTGACGTCACTGGGATCCGCCTCTACCTCGCACAGCACCTTCACTTCCTCGTGCCGGGTTGCGCCGTACAGGATTTTCTGACCTGGCACGCACACGGGCGAATCTGGAGGGCAGAGACATCGCTTTCATTGGCAAGACAGAGGGGTGCGAGGGGGGGTATGCAAATTAGACACTATTATTATGCAAAGGAGGATGCAAAATGCGTAAAAGCCTCTATCACACTACGCACTACGAAATACACGTCAAACAATTTCGCACTGAAGTATTTGCCTGAATTTCTCTGTATCTTCAAGTTAGACTTCTTCCAAGTGCTTAATTTCGCTGCACAAGTTTGATGTGCAGGGCAAAAGTAGAATCAATCAGATTGTTAGACGATATCTCCAGCTTTTTCAAGATGGCTGCCTCCCCTGATGGTTTTGGAATGTGAAAATAAAAGATTTTATCCATGGAATGACACTAAAAATCGCCAGTAAAACATCCAAAATGCATATTACTGTGACAAAAACAAAATATAGGGTGGTTATAGTTAAACTTTGCCTACAAACAGCATTCTACATCTGTAACCGGTGAGCAAATTACTAGCAAATTTGGCAAATGGGCAGTAGATGAGCTGAAATGAATTTTTCATCTTGTTTAGTTAAAATAATGGCCACTAGATAGCACTTTTCTTAGTGAAATTAGCTCAAACATTACAAAAATGAGTGAATAATAACCAAAAGCTATTGAATAAATACTAAAATTATTTGTAGATTTCGAATTAGCCATGGGCCCAGGGCATCGATGGATTTGAATCCCCCCATCTATGAAATTTGTTTTATTTTTAATAAAATTGTGATATAAGAAAGAATATTTTAGAACAACATTTGAAATTGGGGGCCTTTTCGATGCGGGGGCCCTGGACAAAGTCCGGATTTGCCCATGTAATAATAAGCCCTGCTTGTTGTTGACTTATGCCAGTCGAAAATTCAGGGCGAAGTGTTTGACGTATATTTCGTAGGTCATAGGGCTGTCGTGTACCTAGTACTTTAGTACCTCGATGAATTCTTGCAGTCGTATAGTTTATGATGTATAAAACGTAACCCAATTTTTGCTACTAATATGGCTGCTCTCTGTGTAGAATGGGACATTAATTGCGTTTCTTTCTATGTTTCCTTCTGCGTTCTTTTTGCGTTTTCTTTAATGATTTTTTCTCGAATTTATTTATTTCTTTAGAGAAATAAATAAATTCGTTAAAAAATCATTATCATTTTAGCAACCGTCTTTATACTAGCGCGTATGCAATGAATATGTGCACCCGTGGCAGCTCTTGTTATCTTACTTTTTGATCCACCTACGTATTTCTTAAATTCGATTTACTGCACCTCGTTTACAAGGCCTTCGGAACTGCATTGCTCCGCCATCTCTAATATGTATAGACATCGCTTAAAGGTTCTTAATAACAGGTGTTCTGCGACCAACTTCATATGCACAAATTCTTTGTTGGCAACTTACAGGATTAGATGTGCAGATTTACCTAATTAATTGAATTTAGGAAGCATTAGTTGCGGGGAAGAATTTAATGGGCAGTACACTCCCAAAAATTACGTGACATCTTCAGTTTAAATTGTGGTAGGAAAGTCCCTGAGAAATTAATTTCTGAAATATGGATGTTATTTAATTGTATGTTTATATAAAGAAAAATATGCAAAAGACAAGATAAGCATGAAACATCATTTTTTAATTGTAATTACCGTTTCCATCTGTTTAACTGTATCATTTTTGATAGATCAGAATTAATGTTAAATATTTCATAAATTTAACATTTTATTCTCCGAAAAGCTTATAATGTTACGGGACGTCCAATAACGTCCAGATGGACATCCATAAGATGTCATATAACAGTTAGATGACAGTTTGACTAATTTTATGGGCATTCATAAGACGCCTTATGGATGTCACAAAATGCCTCTCAAGCGTTCACTTGGAATCACACGTATGGGTGTCGCGGCGTTACTATGGACATCCATCTGAAGTAATTTGGATGTCGCTTGGCGCTCAGATAACATGAATTCAACGAGAGGGAGGGAGAAATGTGGTTAATTACAGAACATGAGGCTGTCCACAGGACGTCTTTTGGGAAATGAATCCATAGGACTTTTGGTGAAAAGGCATTATAATTTTTTTTGAGAGTTCAACATCATTCGGTTTTCTAAGCTGTTCTAAAGTCATGTGATGTCTTTAGCTTTTCAGAAGTAGCACACTTAAGAGAAAGGTATGAATTACGACCTGGGTTTTGCGCAACCTGACAGAGCTATGCGAGACGAAAACGGCTTTATTTCTCGTCTCGCAGACATCTCTATTCAGAAAAAGTCAGACATTAGAGAAAAAAGCAATGAAATAGTCATATTTATACAAGTTTACACAACTATTCTATGCTATAAAACACTACATTGGATCATTCTCAAAAAAAGTTGCAAAATTGCGTCATCCGCATTCAATGACACTACGATATTTTTGCTATTTCTTATGAAAGTTTAGATAAACATGTAGAAAGCCAAGTCACGTAATATTTGAATATTAATAATTTCTTTCAACTTTTTACCTTTCTACTGTCAAGTAAGATTATGGACAAGATTTTCCTGGTGGTTATATCGAAATAAACGGTTTGCTGTAAAAAGATGGAACACATTTTACTAATTAAGAACTGTTTTGCATGGTGGCTATTTAAAAATTTAAATTTTCGAAATTAAATTTTAAAAATTTAAATTTAAATTTTAAAAAAATTAATTAGATCTAATCTACTGAAAATTTTAATCAAAACCCATTAAACTCTGTACGTTGTTTTTATATTACTTTATAGTTTATTGTTTGTCTGGGATCAATATTCGAAGAATAAAAGCATAGGTTAGTGTTATGGGGAGATCCTGCATACTAAAATAGAAGCCCTCCTTTTTAATTATTTAATTACAAAACTTTTAATTGAGTTTCATAATTTTAGATTTATTGAGGATTTATTTGGGGACTTCGGCGTCAAATTTGGCTATCAATCGACAAAAATGGGCCAACCTTTTTGACCTTTGATATTCACTGACATTATCTGGCGACCCTTGATTAAGTAGGCGCAAATCAGTGTCTGAAATCAATGGCACTCTATTGCTAACAAGTCTGGTTTGCCGTATTTTCAATTATTTTAAGAGAGCTTTTAGTACTAATATTTTACAACAGATGGCGGAACTTGTGCATGGTATCAAAATACTTTTTATTCAGGTTTTTAAATTCAAGGTTGAATTTTAGCTTAAATAAATTTTTGCTTGTGCTCAGTAACAAAAAGTAGGGCAATAATAATTATCGTGACTAATTATTATGATCAGCAACAGCAATTAAACCGTAAACAGATGCGCTGGGGTAAATCTCACCCCAGCGACATTTTTCCTTCGTGAAATGGGAGAAATTTTTTGAGAAGAAGTTTGCCCCGTCTTTTATCTTTCAAGGTCAAGGTCTAATTGGGGTGGGTAAAATGTCTTTTTTTTGTTGTTATCCGGAAGGGAAGAAAATTCCACTTTGGGATTCAATACTCCCACGCGACTAACAACGTTTCATTACATTGTTAACGTAAACTAAATATAAACTAAATGTAAATTAACTATAAATGGACGTTACACTACTGGTATGTATTGACAAAAGGCTATTAGGTGAAATTAATATCATAAAGTAATTAGTGTTTTTAGGTATGAAGCATATCATATGAAATTTTCTTCTCAGAAAGCACGATATTTAAAAGAACTGCTAGAAAATCTCTAAATAAATTTGAAAATTCCACTTTGGGATTAAATACTCCCACGATACTAACAACGTTTCATTGCATTGATAACGTAAACTAAATATAAACTAAATGTAAATTAGATATAAATTGACGTTACACTACTGGTATGCATTGACAAAAGGCTATTAGGTGAAATTAATATCATAATAATAAAGTAATTAGTGTTTTTAGGTATGAAGCATATCATATGAAATTTTCTTCTCAGAAAGCACGATATTTAAAAGAACTGCTAGAAAATCTCTAAATAAATATGAAAAGCACGATTTCCTCCCATGAAACGTAATAGAACTAACGTATTTTACGTTTTAAGTCCACAAATTTGTTTTTCAAACTTTTTTAGTCAAAAATATAAAGAAGGCAAAAAGGGGGGTAAGATTTTTACCCCACGCGGGAGCTGAAGTTACAAAAGTAGGCGCGCCTGCTTACGGTTTAAGCAGATGTTGAGGCTGGAAATTGCAACACTTTCAGAATGATCCTCCTAATTGGATCCTCGCACGATAGCACTTACACTGTATGAACATGTAGAGGGGCTTGCTCTCCCCCATGCCCTCCGAGTTGGAAGCGGAGCAGGTGTAGTGTCCCCTGTTGCAGTGCCCATTGAGTAGGCACAAAATAGTGTCTGAAATCAATAACATTCTATTGCTAACAAGTCTGGTTTGCCGTATTTTCAATTATTTTAAGAGAGCTTTTAGTACTAATATTTTACAACAGATGGCGGAACTTGTGCATGGTATCAAAATGCTTTCTATCCAGGTTTTTGAAATCAAGGTTGAAGTTTAGGTTAAAGGAACTTTTAATTGTGTTCCGTAAGATAAAATACGACAACCTTAATTATCGTGACTAACTATTATGATCAGCAACAGCAATTAAGCAGATGCTGAAACTGGAAATTGCAACACTTTGAGAATGACCCTCCTAATTGGACCTCGCACGACAGCACTTACACTGTATGGACAGGTAGAGGGGCTTGCTCTCCCCCATGCCCTCCGAGTTGGATGCGGAGCAGGTGTAGTGCCCCCTGTTGCTCCTCTGGACCCTCTGCAACACCAGGGACTGGTTGCTGATGATGAGGCCGGCCGATACGTTGGTGTGGAGCTCCCTACCTTCGAATGACCAGCTGATCTCGGTGACCCAGGGATTGGCCCGGATGTCGCACTCCATGTACACGTCATTTCCTTCCTGGATGTGGAAGTGACGCAGCTTGCTGCCCAGCCGAAGGACCAGCTGGGGTTTGTCTGGCGAAAAGAAAAGGAAAGAGGCATTGCCCACTGTCAGAGATTTTAAATTAAAAATTGAACTGTTTACGACAAAAAGAGGTGGCTCCATCTTACGGGAATTTGGAGTAGCATGTACACTAAATAATTTATACGGATTTTTTCCCCTTAACATTGTTTCAGAATAGCAAGGTATAAAAGTAATGACAAAAAACACTTTTTTCATTCAATTAGTTCACTCTCTACCTATATTTATATATCTAGTTCAAATTTTCAATCGTTCATAAAATACTTTTTATGTATCCACTTAAGTTCAAATACATCTTTTAAAATTTGTAGTGGATGACATTCGATGCTAATACAGTTTTTCAATTATTAATTCATACATTCAATTTAATTAATTAATTTTAGATCCTGCTACGTAGGATTCAAAATGAACGAAAACAATAAACTTAAACAAAAAAACTGGATGAACGTTATCGACCCTTACTTCACAAACGGTCCTGCATTAATTAATTAAATTTAATTAATTAATTTTAGATCCTGTTAGGTGGGATAAAATATGAATGAAAACGATAAACTTAAACAAACAAACTAGATTAACGGTATCGACCCTTGCTTAACAAACGGCCCTGCATTAATTAATTCATTCATTCATTAAATTTAATAAAAAGTAGCTAAAATAAAATTTTTCTTTAAACTAAGTAGGAAATGACTTAATTTTTTTTATATATTACTTGTTTATCTTTATTTTTTTAATTTTATACTATTCTTACTCATTGTCAGCAAAAAGTAAGGATGTCGCCAGCCTGGCGACAAAGAGACAATTGTTGCTAAATCGGAACAAATCGTCACCAAAATCGCAAACATGAACGACAGTTATGTCGCCTGCAGCCATGGAGCTAAGAACTTTTCCTTTTTTCTTTTTACATAAATTTTCAATTTGGTTTTATGTCTATTATTTATCAAAGATGATTTTTACGGCCAGGAATCTTGTGATGATTTTCAGCGGTTGTTAGGTTAGGTGAAACCATCGAAGAGAATTTACTGGAAAAAAAAATTTAAAGCAGCCCTTTATATGGACTAACGATGGATGAATCCACTCATATTGCAAGTCAGAATATTCTGTTGATGTGTAGTAAAGCTGTATGCTCTGGACCGTTAGTGTCTATTACTGGGTTACATCCCTGTGCAATCAAATGGAAGTGCGAATGTTTTACATAAAGGTTTATGCGAATTCTTTGATTTGAAAGACATTTATATGAAAAAATGAGGGTCTTGTAAACAGATGGAGCTCCAGTTGTACGTGTAGAAATGACGTTTTGAGGGAATTTGCATCTTCTAATGCGTGTAATAATGCTTCCTTAATTAAGTGGAAATACGGCAGTTTTATCTTGTGTATTCCACGTTTGTTTTTTAGACTACCAGTTGCTAAAATTGGTGGTAGTTTTGCACCACCAAATTTCCTTCGCTGGTGACTATCCTACCAATGAGAAACAGCTAAACTTCTTGTTTGAGAATTTTTACACCTGTGGTATATATTTACCATAACTCCAGGTCCGAGACACCAGCCAAATACTCATCAGGAGATCGAATTATTGGTCGATTTATTGGCCAACTTTCCACCTTTGCAGTTAAAAATTTTAAACATTAGACATAGACTATGTAAATTGAAATTTTAAACATCTGGTTTAGATCATTTAAGTTGAAATCAAAGGGGGGAAAAAGCATAAAGTGAAATTAATTGAAACCAAGTAAGTAAATAATATAAAATTAATAAGCAAATAATTTAAAAAATCAAATTTAAATTAATAATATATGGTATATATATATATATATATATATATATATATATATATATATTACATTTTAAAGGGTGGGCAGGTTGGAAAGAATTTGAAATCTAGAAATAAAAGTTTTAAAACCGATGACATTTAAAAAATCGAAATCCTGAAGCAACAGTTTTAAAACCGATGAAATTTAAAAATTTGAAATCTAGAAATAAAAGTTTTAAAAGAGAAAATCTAAAATTCGAAATCTAGAAACAGTGATTTTAAAACCGAGGAAATCTAAAATTCGAAATCTAGAAGCAACATTTTAAAAACCGATTAAATTTAAAAATTCGAAATCTAGAAATAAAACGAATAAAATTTAAAAATTTGAAATCTAGAAATAAAACAGATGAAATTTAAAAATTTGAAACAATTTAAAAAATCAAAATCAAACTGTACGAAAAACATGTATCATTAAATCTTACAAACTAAAATTAAAAACTTTGTGATTAAATCTTACAAACTACATTTAAAAACTGTATTATTAAATCTTACAAACTGAAATCAAGAAATTTTGCGCATGGGGTAAAATCCCCATTTTTTCTGTAAATGCAATTTGAAATCTACAAACTGGATCTATATTCTAAAACGTCCAAACAAGTGTATTTTTCATTAAAGGTTCCCGCAGTTGGTTACATAATTGACAGACTGTACCAGTACATT
This sequence comes from Cheiracanthium punctorium, assembly GCA_038373885.1. Taxonomy (NCBI): domain Eukaryota; kingdom Metazoa; phylum Arthropoda; class Arachnida; order Araneae; family Cheiracanthiidae; genus Cheiracanthium; species Cheiracanthium punctorium. Next base: position 169,110 of record JAWZYV010019245.1, read on the forward strand.
TTTATTTTTTCCAGTAAAGTAATCTAAATGGTAAAGAATACGTAGTTTAAAGAGAGAAACAAAATTTGACCCCTACTTTCTATTCTTTCTCTTTCTTTTTTATATTTCTGTGGGTTTTTCAAGCATGAAATTAAATTAGAATTCTCGCAGTTTTAAAAGTGCATAAGGCATCCTTAAGTAAAATCTCACTAAAGTATTAAGTGAAATGTTAAGTATAGCGTAAGTGATCAGGCAACTTTGAGCAAAGAAAATATCGACGAAAAAATTCCATGATTTCATTTGTGATAGCTCCGAAAGTAATAATTTTTAAAACTTGCAATTTTTACCAGTTATATTTAGAAAGCTTTTATTTGCCTTTTACACCTCTTGGAATAATTCTACGTACTAAATTAAATTTTTTGTAACTAGAAGTGAAGGAGCTGAGTTCTTGCCTCTTTATAGTCTTGCGCGCAGTATTTCATAAAATATATGTATCGCATCGTCTTAAGAATTGTTTTGAAATGACGAAAAATAATTTTGCTAAAACTCTTCTTTCCTTTAAAAACAGAATAGTTGTAATTTTTGTAGCTATCATTTGCATAATTATGCTACAGAATGCAAAAATTAAAACGTTACATGTATCCTAGCAAAATTATTTTTCGTCATTTCAATAAAAGGATATTTTTCTATGAGTATTGAAATTTTTATGCTACTGTGGTTTCATATACATGGTCATTCGCTACCAGACAGAAAAACTTGCAGGGGGCGTAGGGAGTACAGAGACGGTTCAGAATCGCCCATAGCAACGCGGGGTCGGAAACGTCGGCTTCATGTACCTGTTAATAATCGCCGACCGGATTGTATGTTGGGTAAAGCACCGAACTACGGTTTCGGGTTCAACTCCCGGCGATCTGGGGGTGGAATTCACCGCCGGTGGTTCACGAAATCGTCAATTGTTAGCTGCCAACTGGGCCGAACCAGTTGTTTGGTTACCGACTGCGATAACAACTCCGGAGGTCTTTTAGCCAATCACATGAACCCCTTGACGCTCCTCCTTAAAACTCCACCTCAAGGCGGGGCAAAGTTAACGACTGCGGAAAATTAACGACGAAGGGAGAATCCAGCTGTGGGTTCGATCCCCTACTGGGCGGGGTTGTCATTTGTCTGTCCCTTCATAGGGGGCGACGTTGGTCCACCTACTAAGTGCCTCCCTAATGAAGTGGCCAACAATTCCCTCCCGTTTGTGGCCAAAGCTTTCCAAGGCAGGGGCCGGCCATTGAAAAGAAAAATAAATAAATAAAATAAAATGAATTCCGTCAAAGAAAAAAAAATCTCTTAATTTCAGTTGACTTTTCATGAATATCTAAACACGTTAACAAAAGCGTATCTTTATAGCCTAGCGTCCTATTTGCACGCCAAAATAAAATTATGTCTCGCTGTCTTGTTACAATTTACAAGTTACAATTCCACCCCCAAAGTGTTATTTTCAGGAAGAACCTTATTTGTATAATGCATTACACTCATGTCGCAGTAACTTAGCTGAATTCTCTATGGGCCAATACGCCCTTTTTCATATTTTCTTCTTTTATATTTCACAACCGTAACTGTCATTTATAATTCAGCACCCCATTTTTTATGGCAAAGCAATAAAAATGCAAAGATATTTTAGCGTGCCGTACATATTTGGCAGATTTATTTTGTTTTCCTTGCTCCAGAGCTTATAGAATTTTTTTGTGAATATAAAACATTCGAAGCAGCGTAAAGTAATGCAAAAGAAATGTTAAAGATACGTTTTGTATGGATTGTATAAACTTTTCTACTAAAATAGATGTTAAGGCGATTATTTTTTAGATCGTAATTGATCGAAATAACATACTTCCAATGAGAAAAAGTTCGCCCAATTAAGAGTAGCTTTCAGATAGGGCATTTTTTTGACTGGGGGTTGTATACATATTAAAATACTAAATTTAATTTTTAGACGGTCCCTCTTTTCCTACCCTTTATGTTTAGAAGAAGGTTGCTCTCTGCCTAAGAAAATGAATAAAATAAATTCCGCGCTTCTACGGGGAATAGTTTCCGAAATATTCAAATTGAAAATTTTGGCATGGGTCACCAAGCAATGAGGGGTTGTCTCCAAAGTGAGAAAAAATGTAAATACTTTTCAACTGACGTTAATTTACGTTGATAGTCAAACGATAGACACAGTTCACTCCTCAAATCCTAATTTAGCTAGAATTTTCCTGTAAAGGATGTTTGGCAGTTTCTTGTGAAAGTGACCAAACCATGGTAACCTACACCATTATTTTGGCATTCTCTTTGACACTTTAAAATTCTTTCTCTAGAAGCGTGATGTAAAGAGTAGATGCCCCCCCCCCCCCTAAAAGACTAACTTATCGCTCATTTCATAAAGCAGTACCGATCATTTTAGATAAAACTGTACCTGTTCATTTCACACATTTGAATGCTTTTAACTGCTTTTCCCTACAATGGGATCTTCATTTATCTTTTATCAACTCATAGTGGGTCCCCTAAAGTCAACATTTTTTCGTCTGAAAACGGACGCCAACACAGTAGGTATATTGGCTTAAGTCATTATTTTCAAAATTAATTTTCTCCATAACCATTTCACTTATAAACACGGGATTTTTTAAATTAACAGCTGGATTCTCCGGTCGTCGTTAATTTTTCGCAGTCGTTAACTTTGCTCCACCTTGAGAGGGGGTTTTAAGGAGGGGGCGCCAAGGGGTTCATGTGATTGGCTAAAAGACCTCCCGTTTCCCTCCGGAGTTTTTATCGCAGTCGGTAACCAAACAACTGATTCTGCCCAGTTGGTAGCTAACAACCAACGATTTCGTGAACCACCGGCGGAGAATTCCACCCTAATTTTCTTAGGCAAAGAGCGAAATTCTTCTAAATATAAAGGGTAGGAAAGGAGGGACCGTATAAAAATTAAATTTCGTATTTTAATAGGTATACAACCCCGAGGCAAAACAATGCCTTATCTCAAAGCTACTCTTAACTTGACGAATTTTTCTAATTGGAAGTACGTTTCGATCACTTACGGTTTAAAAAATAATCGCCTTAACATCTATTTTGAATCACTCGGTATATGTATCACAGTAATTTAAAAATTTCAATACGCATAGAAAATTTTCCTTCTATTGAAATGACGAAAAATAAAACGACATCTATTGAAATGACAAAAATGATAGCTACAAAAATTACAATTGTTCTCTTTTTTAAAGGAAAGAAGAGTATCAGCAATTTTATTTTTCGTCCTTTTAAGAATAAGCTGTTTTGCTATATCCATAAATTTTTTTGAGTTAATGCGATAGATGTACTTTATGAAATGCTACATGCAAGGCTATAAAGAGGCAAAAACAGAGCTATTATACTTCTAGTTACAAAAAAATTTAATTTAGTATGTAGAACTATTCCAAGATCTGTAAAAGCATAATAAAAGCTTTCCAAATAACTGGTAAAAATAGTAAGTTTACAGAATTGTTACTGTTAGAGCCATAGCAAATGAAGTTGTGTTCAGTTTTCGTTCAGATTTTCATCGCTCAAAAGTATCTGACTAACACCTCCTAGATATAGAAAAGCCTTAGAAGTCCTACGTCACGGAGCTTTGACGTCATCATTAGGCCAACATTTAAAAGTTTTACTTTCGCAAAATAAAACTATTAAAAATTTCTGTCGAATTTAATCACGAATAGCAATATTTTAATAATTTGAGATAAAATATATAATTTTGTGACAAATGGCAGTATTTTACCATGGCTCATTAGATTTTTGATTAGGAAATAGATCATAATCAGTGGCGTAGCCAGAAAGATTTCATGGGGGGTGTTACGACTACTGCAACTCACATATATGCATACATGTGTGTGATAAGGGAGTGAAGAATATACATTTTGTATGGCGAAAAAATTCTCATGGGGAAGTTGAGACCCCCCCCTTGGCCCCTGATAATAATGAATAATTTTGCATGAGAAAGGTATTCGAATTTTGATGTTTAATTTAAGATATTGTCTAATATATTAAAGCATACACCAGAAATTTTAAATAGTTTTACTTTGTGAAAAGGAAACAGTGATGACGTCACATTCGTAGACCTAGTGATGACGTCAAAGCTTGGTGACGTAGAAGTTATCAGCTGGATTCTCCCTTCGTCGTTAATTTTCGGCAGTCGTTAACTTTGCCCCGCCTTGAGGTGGAGTTTTAAGGAGGAGCGTCAAGGGGTTCATGTGATTGGCTAAAAGACCTCCCGTTTCCCTCCGTTGTTGTTATCGCAGTCGGTAACCAAACAACTGGTTCTGCCCAGTTGGCAGCTAACAACCGACGATTTCGTGAACCACCGGCGGAGAATTCCACCCAGGAGGCGTTGACCTGATCCCTTTTCAAGTAAACTGCTAAGTGAGTTATTGCTAAGATAAATGTTTGGATAATCAAGACATGGAAGGTCACATGTTCGTCCTTACAGTGTATTTCCAGGTCCCACGAGTCGTCCAGAGCCGATCCCGCGATCAGCGGATTCTCCGCCCTGCACGCCAGCTGCTTGCCGTTGTCCTCTATGGAGGGTCGGAAAGTGAGGACGCTCGTGGTGAAGTTGCCGTCCGAGGACACGGTGTCCTTGTTGTGCTTCAGCCTGGAGGACCCCATCCACCAGGAGATGACTGCTGGAGGCTTCGATCCTGCGCTCTTGCAGAGGAGGTCCACAGGCTTATCTGCGGACATGGCTCGGGGACCCCCGTCCAGCTTCACTGAGACGGGACGAACTGTTGGGAAGAGAAAGGCATATAATTTATATACAGAGAGATACATTAATAGGCAGACAGACATAGATTTTACATAAATACACATACATTTTACTTCAAAGCCTTTTTTAAAGCTAATTAGATTTCTATCTCCTTTTAAAGCTCATGACGTCAAAATGGCCCCATTCTCACTTACTATATCTATTATGAATTAATGAAAGAATACGTTATTTTACTTTTATTACAGTCTATGATAATCTAAGAGTTTATTATTTCGCTGGTGGTGTAGTACTTTGTCAAAGCTTGGTAACCTAATCAGGATTTCTTATGCATTTTTAAATTCATGACATTAAAATGACGTCATTTCATTCATGACATGGCACATTGTTTACGGTTATGTCATTCGCCAGCATACAGATGGCACGTCACAAGATTATTTTTTTACACAATAGTAAAATTTCTAAAGCATTTTTAAACTCGTCACTTAAAAATCACGTTATACATTTATGGTGTACCATTTTGTTTACAGTTATGTCAATCGCCAGCATATAGATGGTACGTCACATGATTATTCTTTTTACACAATATTAAAGTTTTCTAATGCATTTTTAGACTCGTGGCATCAAAATGACGTCATTTCATTCATGACATGCCACATTCTTTACGGTTATGTCAATCGCCAGCATATAGATGGTATGCCACATGATTACTTTTTAAACAATATTAAAATTTCTAACGCATTTTAAGCTCGTGACATCAAAATGACGTCTTTTCATTTATGATAAACCAGCGTTTCTCAACCTGTGGGCGCGACCCCCAAGAGGGGCGCAGAGCGTTTGCAGGGGGGGCGCGAGAAAAATCAAAGAGCAAGTAATGATGCATGTTTTTTAAAAATCGTCTTATTTATTTTAATTTCTGCTTAAAATGTTCATTTAAACTTTACTGATGACATTATTTTATAGAAAATTCGACTAAATGTCCATTGATGAAGATTAAAAACTGAATGTATGCTGAAAAATGTGAGGAGGGGGGGGGAGTGCCACAGTAAGTTAGCTTTTATTGGGGGGGGGTGCTACAATAAAAGGTTGAGAACCGCTGTGATAAACCATTTTGTTTACAGCCAAGTCTATCGCCAGCTTATAGATAGTATATCACATGATCGCGATTTTAGAAGAGCCGGAATTTGGAAACTTTCTAAAGGTGAAAATTTTCAAAGTATCGAAAAAAATCGTGGAACGGTTGAGTTTTCAGAATTTAAAAGTTGATTTCGGACTATTTTATATCGTTTTACGTGTATGTGCGAAATTTAAAGCGATTGGTCGAATGGTGTTAAAAGAGTTCCCGGACGAACATGCACATTTACATAATAGATTTTATTTTTCATAATACATTAGACCATGGGCCTCACTAACTTTTAAAGTGTTTCTCAAAAATATAGCTGCATGTATTGAACATTAAAACACGCTTCTTAACAGCATAGCATAAAAAAATAGTTAGGTATTTTTCAATTAAGTAAATAAATAAAAACACTCCAAGAAAATATTTTTTTTACGGAAGGAAAAAAAATAATTCCAGAAAGCGTAATTTTTGTCCTAAATTATTAATTAGTCTATTTTCCATTTATCCATAAAGTAGGTCGCAAAAAACTGAACTTTTAAAAACCTACTTCAGTATGCATTTTTTAAGATGTTTACATTAAATACCTTCGTGTATTGCGACTTGGACGCACTTGTGACAAATGCATGTAAAATACTTAATACTTGTAATACTCATGTAACTTTATTTTTTTCTGTTAAAGACACAACAATCTCTAATCATGATATCAGTCTAGGCTCCCCCTCGCATGAAAAAAAAGAAAGCACACTTTTATTCTGCATAATGCATTAGACTTTATGTCGCTGTGACTTTAACGGTAATTCTCAAAGGAAGAATTCGTCAGGAAATGCATTTTTTTTCCTTACCAAAACAGCCATTTATTATTCTGTGCATTATTTTTTTTATCATAGCAGTGGAGTAAAAATGCAAAAAGAGAAAAAAAGCGTACTAAAAAGGAAGTTTCAAGCGAGTGGTTTGTAAAACATTCATTTATTTGTTTACATTGCGGGGCCAAAGACCATATAAAATTTTTTCCCCTTCTATGCAGGAAGTAAGCATTTAAACTAATGTAAAGTAACAGCAAAGAGTATTAGAAAGGTACCTTTATTCTCTGCTTGATTTTCTTTATGTTAATATATACATACTAACTAATATTATAAATGCGAAAGCGAGTTTGTTTGTTTGTTTGTTTCGCTTTCACGCCTAAACCGCTGAATCGATTAGGATGAATTTTGGTGTAGAGATAGATGGGACCCTGGAGAGGGTTATAGGCTACTTAGAATTTTGGAATTTTAATTACTTTTTTAATTATTCATTAAAAACCGTTTTTACGTTGCCATGCTTGGCGAGTTTCGCAAGTATAAAATGATTCATGATTTGAGCTAATAGAAATGCTATTACTTCAACGAGTAATAGCGTACATTTGAAAGACATGAAATACCACAGAAATTATGCCATTTTAGTGCCAAATCTATCTATCTATAATAATAAAAATGAATGTTCTCCAGACAATAATCTACAGCACGCAGAGCTTTGAAAATTTGAGCATATAAGCCCATTACTTCGGTAATGCGCACCTGAGGATCAGAATTTTGAAATTTTAATTACTTTTTTTAGTTAATTATAAACCGTTTTTAGGTGGTCATGCTTGGCGAGTTTAAATTAAGCAGTCCAGAATCGCGTGCATTTGAAAAACATGAAATGGCATGAAAATTACGTTAGTTTTACTCCAAATTAAAAAGCATAAGAAAGAAAAGTACAAGTAGGTTTCTAAAAGTTCATAAATTTCCAAATCCTACCAATAATAAAAATGTGCACGTTTGTGTGTTTTTGGATGTTTGTGACTGAATCACACAAAAATGGCTGAACGGATTTGAATAAAATTTAGAATGAAGAAAGTTTATACCTTGAATTAACATACAGACAATACATGCATATAGAATAAATAATTCTATCACAAAGACACTCAAAATAACTCTAATACATTATTCTCTATGGGCATTTTGTAGCTACTGAACAGATTCTAGAACTTTTTTGACTGATTGAATGTTACAGTATCTCCTGAGTATTATTGTTTGCTTGTTTGTGGATTAAGACCTATTGACTGCACTAGGGTCCTAGGCCTATATGGGAATGCCCTCTCTGGGGGACTTCTTAAGGGATCCTAGCCCAAACTTACGCGAGGTTTCGGAGAAAACCTCTGAAAACTCCGAACGGCTAAGTCGACAGGCGGAACTGGGGTTTGAACTTGGCACTTCCAGATTCGAGAGCAGAACGTCTCAGCCACTGATGGGGCCCTGAGTATTATATGCTTCCTTATCTTTTATGCAGATATCACGAATAGTTCTTTTGCAGGGATACTAATATGAATTACATAACGCTCTATGTGTATCTCTGTAACTACGGAACCGATTCCAAAACTTTTTTCACCGATAGAAGTCTACACTATTCCGATCGATTCAAATAAAAAATAAGTGTAGCAGTTAAGTCTAAAGCGACACGAGGACTATTTACATAACATCTGGAGAAAATCGCCCAAAACTATACTGATAATTCGATAGCCACGGGGTAGGCCAACCTTGACAAAGCCGGCGACCTTGACACTTCGGAGAGATTTTAAAGAAAGCTTCAAAAGCAATATGCAAACTTTCCTCTCAATAGGGTACATGATATAGAAAAAAGAAATAACAAAAAGCGCTGCTGTTCGAGCATCATAAGGTGGAGACCGACCTAATTTTTTAGTTTCATGATTGCCACACTAAAACGATTTTAATGGACTATGTCATTTTATCTCTCATTTTCACGTTTTTCGCCTGGTCACCCTATGTTGAAATTTTTAGGATTGTAACCTTTTTATAGAAAAATACATGGGATGCCTATTCTACAGCTTACGAAACAGTGTAACAATAGATTAACTCTGTTGTGAACTTATAGTATTTAAATATATGTAAAAAATACATTGGATGCATATTCCACAGCTTACGAAATAGTGTAACAATAGGTTAAAGTTGTTGTGAACTAATAGTATTTAAATATATGTAAAATCATGGGCGCCGGCAGAATATTTTCCAGGTGGGGCAAAGACTACCCCAGGAGGGGGCAAAGACTACTTCTGGAGGGGGGCATACGTTAAAGACTACTTTAACGTATGGTTACCATGTTGGAAAGAGCAAAAAAGCAAGGGAAAACACTGCATACAAAAAAGCAGGGGTGGGGCATTGCCCCCCCTTGCCTTATGCTGCCGGCGACCATGTGTAAAATTATGTCGCAAACTTTTATCTCGCATTTTTGTGTCGCTTTTTTGGGACACATTATTTTTTGACAATATTTAAATAAAAGGGCTGAGAGATAAAATGACATAGTCATTAATAAAAATTTAGTAGTGATTGATACTATTAAAGGACAAACGGACATACGGACAAACGGAAATCATAATCACTTTTAATCGTGTTGGAAAGTGTTAAAAAAAGCAGTACTATTAAACAAAATATAATATATACCACATCTTAATAACTGAACACCTCCTCATTAATATAATTTTTTTACTTTCATAAGAACCGCTAATAAGGTTTATTCAAGATTCCCTAGATATTAAAAAGTAACATTAATCACACTCGACTGCTAACAATTTACGCCAAGTATTTCAAAACTCTACGGTCTCCTGGCATAGCGCCAAATGGACTTCATTTTACGAACAGAACTACCTTTACTGCTGTACTTGGTTAGGGGAGGGGGGGGGGAAGGAATCTGGAACACTTTCATATTTTAAATACGCACTAAAGTGCTATATATTAACAACCTATCATAATTCATCCGACGTTCCTAGTTTTATTCCTCATTCAATTCAGTTGGATAGTGTATCATTATTCATGAGTGTTACCGTATTTGTTTTCCTTGCTCCATTAGACACTCCTTTGGAATCGCAATCTATATTAAAATGGCCTACTAAAGCTGTTTCGCAATCTTCGTCAAGCCTATTCTAACTATACTTGATATACCGGGTGTATAAAAAATTCGTACAAATTTAAAAAAATCATTAAAAAAGAACAAGTATTGATAAAAAAAAACAGCGGTTTGCACGAATAGCATCAGAAAGAGAGTGGATTTTTTTTTTTTAAGATTAAAAAAAGGTTAAAAATGACCGATAGGTGGCGCTGCTGTACATACACCAAGATTTATGCAAATCTGGTTTTCAGTAAAACACTTTATGCACATGGACTCTTCAATCGATTCCAACATCATGCTGTCGTTACAGATTAAAGCGTTGATAATTAAGCTCTTTTTACTTTCCGAACATGTACCATGTAAGGAAAGTATTGTAATCATGAAAAAATTCGAATTCGAGATTTTGGTGTATTTACACGTTTAGAGGGCTTCTGAATTCATCTATGCTATTTTTACGAGATGTATGTATGTATGTGTGTATGTGTGTGTGTGTGTGTGTGTATGTGTGTATGTGAGTGAACACGATAGCTCCTGAACGGGGCATGCGATTGAGCTCAAATTGGGTATATATGTTATAAACCACCGTCGCAAGACCGGTATTGATTTGGGTGTGTATAGGACTTATAGTTTTTCTACAGAGCTACGACAAAGATTTCTTTTACATTATGGCCTATGGGGGGAAATTCTTGAAAGTGCGCTAGCGTTTAAACGGTACATTAGATTGAGCTCAAATTAGGTATATATGTTATAAACCACCGTCGCAAGACCTGTATTGATTTCGGTGTGTATAAGACTTATAGTTTTTCTACAGGGCTACGACAAAGATTTCTTTTACATTATGGCCTATGGGGGAAAATTCTGGAAAGTGCGCTAGCACGGTACATTTGATTGTCGACAAACGGTATCGACCGGTATCGATTTTGATGTGTATAGGACTTATAGTTTTTCTACAGGGCTACGCCAAAAATTCCTTTTATTATGCATAATGGCCTATGGGGAGAAATTCTTGAAAGTGCGCTAGCGTTTAAACGATACATTCGATTGAGCTTCATTTTGGTATATATATTTGAATTATTCATCGATTAAAATTTATTTAAATGCTTGGTAATGATCTTAATCGTAAGTGTTCGGAAAGTCGAGTGGAGTCACTCCAGATTTTTTAAGAATAACGAATAAGCAACAGACGCGCTGAGGAAATTTCGCACTGAAAAAAAAAAAAAAAAAAATCTTTGAAAATATACAACTGTGTTCGTGTTGTTTCTGCTCATTTTATTTTAATGCATACCTCATTTGGGTTCATTTGCTTCACATTTTCAACATCAGCGCCACCTATCGGTCATTTTTAAACTAATTTCTTTTTTTTTTTTTGTTCTTAAAAAAATCCACCCTCTTTCTGATGCCATTCATCCAAACCGGATATTTTTATCATCATTTGTTTGTTTTTTTAATGATTTTTTAAAGTTTGCACGAGCTTTTGTCGCACCCCTTATAATTATTGTTTGGACTGTGCAACTGCATCATTATTCATGAGTGTTACCGTATTTGTCTTCCGAATTTCATAAAATTCTTTGGAATCGAAATCTACATTAAAATCGCCTACTGAAGCTGTTTTACTACCTTCGTCAAGACAATTCTAACTATACTTCCTGTATATGAATATTGTTTGGAAAGTGCAAGTGCATCATTATTCATGAGAGTATCGTATTTGTCTTAATTGTTTCATAAAACACTCCTTTGGAATTTAAATCTATATTAAAATTATTACTATAATTTTACTACCACTATTAAAACTGCCGTGCAATCTTCATCTTTTATAATATACTGTAATGCTTGCGAGTTTTTAGCTAAATATGGTAGATATCGCCGAGATAGCATTTATCGCCGAGGTAGAATGGCATTGATCGGTAGATATCGCCGAGATATCGTAGATATGGTAGATATCGCCGAGATAGAATGGCATTTTTTCTTTGGGGTATCGAACTTGACACCCCAAAGGCATGATGAATTTGAGACGTTTTGAGGATTTTGGCGCTAAATCCTCAAAAATTGCAAATGTTGGCGACTTTTAACAGTTTGCTAATTCCCCTCCCCACTATCTAGCAACCCTATTGAAAAAATTAAAAATTTACTCAAAACTTGGCGGCGTCCATAAATTATGTCCACAAAAGTATGTCAAAAGAAAAATCCAGAATGAACGAAATAACACTCTGGTGCTGTAAACTCTAGTGCCTACTAGTTCTACTCTAGTTCTACTAGAGTACTATAGATACATATTGAAATAAAGCGATTATTTTACAAACCCGATGTGATTATTTTCATATCAAAGTGTAAGGCGAATTCAAATTAAAAAAAAAGAAAATCTGAACACTTTAAGATTTTAAATACGCACTAAAAGTCAATTTATTAAAAGCGTATCATAATTTATGCGTCGTCCCAATTTTCTTCCTTATTCCATTAAGTTAGAAAGTGCGAAATTATTCATGAGTGTGCCGTTTTATTTATTTTTTATTCTTTTATTTTTTGTGTGTGTGTGTTTCATAGAACACATCTTTGAAATCGAAATTTATTTTAAAATCGCCTACTAGAACTATTTTAAAAACCTTCGCCAAGCATATTCCAACTATACTTTGCAGTTCTAAATATTTTTTCGAATTGGCCTCATAATCCATGAGTGTATCGTGTTTTCCTTCCTTGTTTCATAAAGCACTTCCTCGGAATAGAAATCTATATTAAAATCGCCTACCAAAACAGTTTAACCATTTTCGCCATAGTCAAACTATACTTCACCTTTATAAATACCATTTGGAAACATGGGCGCCAGCAGCATAGGGCAAGGAGGGGGGGAATGCCGCCCCCCCTGAATTTTTGTATGCAGTGTTTACCTTTGCTTTTTTGCTCTTTCCAACATGGTAACCATACGTTGAAGTAGTCTTTGCCCCCCCTGAGTAGTCTTTGACCCCCCCCTTGAGTAGTCTTTGCCCCCCCCCCGAGAAGTCTTTGCGCCCCCCTGGAAAATATTCTGCCGGAGCCCATGTTTGGAAAGTTTATCATAATCTATGATGTGTACCTTATTTGTCATCTCTGTTCCATAAAACACTTCTTCGGAATTGAAATCTGTATTAAAATCGCCTACTGAAACTATGTTACAATATTCGCCAGGCGTTTCCTAACTATACTCGTAATATATATGTAATAAATTGTGTTTTGGCACCAAACTTAGAGATATATTATCAAAAGTTGCGAACCTTGTGCGACTTCCAACATTTTATCAACCCCACCTCCATGTTATTGGGCAGACACATTTGAAAAGATTTTCACCGTGACAGTTCATGTCTACAAAACCTGTCTACAAGATCGCGTAGACAAAATTCTGGGATTTTCTGGGGAAAAAAAAAAAAAAAAAATCTGGAGTGACTCCACTCGACTTTCCGAACACTTACGATTAAGATCATGACCAAGCATTTAAATCAATTTAAATCGATAAATCATTCAAACATATATACCCAATGGAAGCGCAATCAAATGCGCCGTTTAAACGCTAGCGCACTTTCAAGAATTTCTCCCCATAGGCCATATTGTAAAAGAAATCTGGATCGTAGCCCTGTAGAAAAACTATAAGTCCTGTACACACCCAAATCAATACCGGTCTTACGATGGTGGTTTATGACATATATACCCAATTTGAGCTCAATGGAATGTACCGTTTAAACGCTAGTGCACTTTCAAGAATTTCTCCCCATAGGTCATCCTGTAAAAGAAATCTTTGTCGTAGCCCTGTAGAAAAATTATAAGTCCTATACACACCCAAATCAATACCGGTCTTGCGCCGGTGGTTTATAACATATGTACCCAATTGGAGCTCTATCGAATGCTCCGTTTAGGAGCTACCGTGTTCACTCACATACACACAAACACACATACATACATTCATACATTTCGTAAAAATAGCATAAATGAATTCAGAAGACCTCAAAACGTGTCCATACACCCAAATCTCGAAGTCGAATTTTTTCATGATGACAATACTTTACTTACAGGGTGCATGTTAGGAAAGTAAAAATATGTGACTAAACATCTAACAATAGCATGAAACATCTAAATAACTGAACACCTTCGCATTATTAGACATTTTTTTAACTTTCAAAAACAGCTAATTAGGTTTATTCAGGATTCCCTAGAAATTAAAACGTAACATTAATCAAACTTGACTCCAAACAATTTGCGCCAAGTATTTCAAAAACTGTACGGACCTCTGGCATATCGCCAAATGGACTTCAGTTTTCCACTAGAACTACCTTTACCGCTGAACTTAGAAAAAAAAAAAGTACTTCGAAAGGTACTTTGATTCTATTTTTTATCGAGACTTTCTTCTTACTGGTTTTATAAGAAGAAATTTCTAATATTACTGGCATATAAACAAATTTTGTGACGGTTTATTTTTAAGATTAAAACTTCCTAAAGTGTACATGTACAAACATTAGTTTAATACAGTGAACGTGAGATAACTGAATAGTCTTTTATCTCGAAAGTTTTCATGAAATACCAAAACAATACCATTTTTTAACTAAAAATAATCTCTCTATCTCGAAGTTCCCTCGCCTTTAAGTCGAAGTTTTTGTAGAAGATTTAACTTAATTTCATGCTTATTTAACCCAATAAGAAAAAAGAAATTGGATTAAGCTTTTTTTGCAACATAATCGTTACTATTGTTATGAACTTTCGGGGCTACCCGCTGTTCTGGGGTTTAAAATAGTTCTAAATTCGTATTCTACGCATATAATAGTTAAATTTTGCTTTTTTGCATCAAAATCGGTCAACTAGAACCGGAAATATGGAAGTTTGGGTTTCCAAATTCATTAGTATGGTGTTTCTAGAAAGTTCCCTAGCCCCAAAACCGCGTTCACTTTTGGGGACTTATTTTTGGCGCCCAATTGGGCAATACTTCGACAAATGTCACCAAACATCGCGACATTTTGGTCAATCGGCGCGATTTTCCCATGTGGCTTGTAAAATTAGTTTTTTCTGCATTAACATGCATAATAGCCTAAAATTTCTCTTCTTTGACGTAATGAAAATTCCCGCTTTATGTGGAATCTTCCAGAGATCCATTCTTCTAGAAGCTCCTTGTAACTTCTGCGTCACCTATAATTACAGGTATGACAGACAACCCCAGTCAGTGTGGATCGAGCTTCCGATGAGTACCCTCCTTTGCTGTGTGAATTGTATTGTGCTATAGAAGCCGTATTTTCGCTTACCTTTTTGAAGCCTTGTTTTTAAGTGCAGTGTGTAAATTTTTCTTTGCTGAGTCTTGAGGGACTGTTTACGAAATCCCTCGTACATTTCCACTGAATTTTTGCCTGTGGAAGTGTTTTGTTTTTTGCGAGAATGACAGCATTTGTGAAAGCTTCTGTACAAAGCGGACTGTTATAAACGAGCTACTGGCTGTCACTGCTTGTGAGCTTTGTAGCTCATTCTTCGACGAAGTTCTAGAAGCAATAAAGCTTGTGTTCCATCCTGACAAGTGGACTCTTTACTGGAACTTTCTACACCAACTGGACTTTAGAACGAGGAAACCAGAAACTAGCAGAATTTTCTGCAACACTAATCGGATTATTTTGCGGAATTATTTTGCAGATGAAAGCTAATTTATGAGATATTTCAAATGCAGTGATGAAGTACATTGCGTATTGCTTTTAGTAATGTCAAAAAAATTCGTTGGCTTTAGAATATTTATTTTGACTCTATTAAAAAACAATAAGCTTATAAAGTTGCTTAACAATCACAGCAAAAGATGCTCAAATTGTGAAAAAATATCTTAAATGGAGAAAGCAACCTGTGACATGGGACTAATTCAGAATATTACTACTATTGCAATATACTGAGTGTCCTAAAAAGGTTGTAATGGGCTTTAAATATTTATCTATTAGAGATAAATGAGCAAATTAAATTGGTGAAATGTTCAGAATAAGGTCGGAAATAAGACTCCGTTAAAAAAAAAAAAAAAATCAGCGCTTTCATTTACAAAAAGCGACACTGTTTAAAGTTGTATGCGACACTGGTACAAAAAATTCCCGCTTTCGTTTACAAAAATCGACACTATTTAAAGTTGTATGTGACACATGTACAAAAAATTCTCCGCTTTCATATACAAAAAGTGACACTTTTTAAATTTGTATGTGACCCTCGTACAATTAATTCCTCGCTTTCATTTACAAAAAGTGACACTTTTTAAATTTGTATATTACCCTCGTACAAACAATTCCTCGCATTCAGGTATAAAAAGTGACACTTTTTAAATATGTATGTGACAATCGTACAAAAAAATTTCGCGCTTTCATTTACAAAAAGTGACACGCTTTAAATTTGTATGTGACCTTTGTACAAATAAATCCTCGCATTCAGTTATAAAACGTGACACTTTTTAAATTTGTGTGTGACAATTGTACAAAAAAATTCCCCGCTTTCATTTATGAAAAGCGACACTTTTTAAATTTGTATGTGACCCTTCTGCAAAAAATTTCTCGCATTCAGTTATAAAAATTGACACTTTTTAAATTTGTGTGTGACCATCCTTCAAAAAATTCCTTGTTTTCATTTACAAAAAGTGACACTTGTTAAATTTGTATGTGACAATTGTACAAAAAATTCCCCGCTTTCATTTACAAAAGTGACTATTTTTAAATTTGTATGTGTGTGTGAACATCGTTACAATAAATTCCTCTATTTCATTTACAAAAAGTGATAGTTTTTGAATTTTTATTTAACCCTCGTGCAAATAATTCCTTGCATTCCAGTTATAAAAAGCATTACTTTTTAAATATGTTTGTAACCCACGTACAAATAATCGCATTCAGTTATAAAAAGCGTTACTTTTTAAATTTGTTTTTGACCCTCGTACAAATAAATCCTCTCAGTCAGTTATAAAATGTGACACTTTTTAAATTTGCATGTGACAATCGTACAAAAAAATTCCCCTCTTTCATTTACAAAAAGCGGCCCTTTATAAATATGTATGCAACCCTCCTACAAAATTTCCCGCTTTCAAATGCAAAAAGCGACACTTTTGAAACTTGCATGTGACAATCGTACAAAAAATTTCCTGCTTTCATTTCCAAAAAGCGACACTTTTGAAACTTGCATGTGACAATCGTACAAAAATCTTCCTGCTTTCACTTCCAAAAAGCGACACTTTTTAAATTTGTATGTAACCCTCGTACAAAAAATTCCTCGATTACTAAAATGTTAGAAAAGTTTTCACAGCCGTAAGATTTAAGGGTAATAAAAAAAATAAAATAAGCCAAATGGTACTCTTTTAAATTGATCACACTGTAAAGAAGAAAATATTAACATCTGCAGGAGAAATAAAAGTACTAAAAATAAAATGCAAACTCTTTGTCTGGAAATATACACACTGTCCATAACATCTCAATTAAGATAAAACTTTGATATTTATTTATGCAAATTACAAGGTTAACATTACTTCATTATCGAAACATGGAGATTTTCGATGAAACTACCTCCCTTCCTTGCTCCATATTCCCTTAGTACTTGTCGGCCAAAACTACTAAAAATATACATATATTCATCCCACATGCTATTAACTTAAAAGATTTCGATTTGCATTTTTCCCACCGAAATGCGAGCAACTGCCAATCTCGGAGAGATATCGGCCCTCTGACCTTCTAAATGCATTACAAAAGTCGCCTGCATAATATGTCCATTAAGAGAACTTCTGAAAATTCTTTTCATCGGCGAAAGATCAAATGTTTTATGTCATAACGTATGCAATCTATTCTCTTCATGTTAAAAGAATTTTTTGTTTTTATGATTTTATAGAGAAGTTCGTTAATTGATGTGCTTGTAAGCAGTTATTACTTTTCGATATAATTATATGCTAATGGAAAGATGGATGCTTACACGCTTTCTTTAAGGAAATGTATGAAGATTTGTCCGATTTTATGTAGACTACCAAACAAAAGAACAAACAAAAAAAAAAATCTGAAGTGACTCCACTCGACTTTCCGAACACTTACGATTAAGATCATTGCCAAGCATTTGAATAAATTTTAAACGATGAATAATTGAGAAAAAATTCTTTGTTTTTTTCAATTTAAGCTCAATCGAATGTACCGTTTAAACGCTAGCGCATTTTCAAGAAATCCCCCCCATAGGCCATAATGTAAAAGAAATCTTTGTCGTAGCCCTGTAGAAAAACTTTAAGTCCTATACACATCAAAATCAATAGCGGTCCTACGATGGTAGTTTATAACATGTATACCCAATTTGAGCTCAATAGAATTTACCCTTTAAACGCTAGCGCACTTTGAAAAATTTTCCCCCCAAAGGCCCATGATGTACAAGAAATTGTCGTAGCCCTGTAGAAAAACTATATCTCCTATACACACCAAAATCAATAACGATCTTGCGACGGTGGTTTATAGCATATATACCCAATTTGAGCTCAATCGAATGAACCGTTGAAACGCTAGCGCACTTTCAAGAATTCCCCCCCATAGGCCATAATGTAAAAGAAATATTTGTCGTAGCCCTGTAGAAAAACTATATGTCCTATGCACACCCAAATCAATACCGGTCTTGCGACGGTGGTTTATAGCATATATACCCAATTTGAGCTCAATCGAATGTACCGTTTAAACGCTAGCGCACTTTCAAGAATTCCCCCCTCATAGGCCATAATGTAAAAGAAATCTTTGTCGTAGCCCTGTAGAAAAACTATAAGTCCTATACACATCAAAATCAATAGCGGTCCTACGATGGTAGTTTATAACATGTATACCCAATTTGAGCTCAATAGAATTTACCCTTTAAACGCTAGCGCACTTTCAAGAATTTCCCCCCATAGGCCATAATGTAAAAGAAATATTTGTCGTAGCCCTGTAGAAAAACTATATGTCCTATGCACACCCAAATCAATACCGGTGTTGCGACGGTGGTTTATAGCATATATACCCAATTTGAGCTCAATCGAATTTACCGTTTAAACACTAGCGCACTTTCAAGAATTCCCCCCTCATAGGCCATAATGTAAAACAAATGTTTGTCGTAGCCCTGTAGAAAAACACAACCCCCAGTAAAAAAAAAAATGCCCTATCTGAAAGCTACTCTTAACTTGACGAGAATTTTCTAATTGGCAGTATGTTTCGGTTTATTACGGTTTAAAAAAAATAATCGCCTTAACATCTATTTATAATCACCCAGTAAGATAAAAGGTGAACTTTGAAAGTGGTAAAAAAAGTTTAAACAAACCGAAGAAAACTTATCTTTAACATTTCTTTTGCATTACTTTACTTTACGCTGTTTCGAATGTTTTATATTCTCAAAAAATTCTATAAGCTCTGGAGCATGGCAAACAAAATAAATCTGCCAGATATGGGCGCCACGGTAAAATATCTTTGCACGGTTCTTTGCCTTTTTATTCCTTTGCCATAAAAAAAGTGCCGCTGAATAATAAATGACAGTTACGGTTGTGAAAAATAAAAGAAGAAAATATGAAAAAGGGTGTATTGGCCCACAGAGAATTCAGCTAACTTACTGCGACATGAGTCTAATGCATTATGCAAATAAGGTTCTTCCTGAAAGTAACACTTTTGGGGCCGAAGGTGTAACTTAATGTAATAAGACAGCGAGACATTATTTTATTTTGGCGTGCAAATAGGAGGATAGGCTATAAAGATACGCGTGTGTTAAACGTGTTTAGATATTCGTGGAAAGTCAACTGAAATTAAGAGATTTTTTTTTCTCTGTTAAAGAAAAATAATCTATAAATAAAATAAAATAATTTAATAAATAAAAAATATAATAAAATAACATAAGTATTATTTATTAATAATATTTTATTAATAAATAATACTTATTTAATAAATAAAATAATAAAAGTATTTTACTATAAATAAAATATAGAAAATATAATAATATAATAAAATAAAATATAAATAAAATGTATAAAAATAAAATATAATAATGTAATAAAATAAAAATTTAATAAAAATAAAATATAATAATGTAATAAAATAAAATGTTTAAATAAATAAAATATGTTTAAAATAAATAAAAATAAAATATAATAATGTAATAAAATAAAAATTTAATAAATAAAATAAAATAATTTTTTCCCCAATGGCCAGCCGCTTCCTTGGAAGGCTTTAGCCACAACGAACCGGAATGTTTGGCCACTTTATTATGGGGGCACCTAGTAAAATAATGCCCTAGGTGGACCAACGTCACCGCCTATGAAGGGACGGACAAAACGACAACCACGCCCAGTATTGAATCGAACCCCGACCGCAGGGAGTCGAACACGAAACCGTAGCACGGTGCTTTACCCGCCATACAATCCGGTCGGCGGAATTTATTTTATTGAAATGACCTTTTTTAACACTAGGGTGCTATTTCGCTCCATACCGGAATTTTGTCTACGCGATCTTGTAGACAGGTTTTGTAGATATGAACTGCCACGGTGAAGATCTTCTCAAATGTGTTTGCCAGATAATGTGTGTAGGGGGCTTTAATTGATTGTTGAAAGTCGCACAAGGTTGATTACATACAAATTTTTGAAAATGGATCACTAAACTGGGTGCGAAAACGCGACGATTACTTATAAATATATTTCGAGTATAGTTAGAAAATGCCTGCGACTAATGCAAAATAGTTTTAGTAGGCGATTTTAATATAGATTTTAATTCCGAAGAAGTGTTTTATAGAACAGTGAAGACAAATACTGTGCACTCATAAATTATGATACACTTTCCGAATGGTATTTATAAAGGTGAAGTATAGTTTGACTATACCTGGTTAAACTTGTTAAACAGTTTTGGTCGGCGATTTTTCTATAGATTTCGATTCCGAAGAAATATTTTATGGTACAAGAAAGAGTTGATTCCTATTTTATCGTCCCCACTGTCGCGAACCTAAAAAATCGCCACACTTGGGCGAGCTTTGCAATCATGGGTCTCTAGGAGTTATGCACAAGTTTGAACGCTCCCGAAAGAACTGGATGAAAACTAAAGTGAAGAAATTAGCGATAAAGGTTAAGGAATTTCAAGACACTTAATTATTAAAACTAAATTAACTGGCTACCCAAAATAAATAAATAAGTAACGGAATGCTGAACTTACAGGTTGTTCCAAATTGCCATTTTAAATCTAAATTACGGTTTCCACACAAATACAAAAAATCGTCATGGTAACTGCATATGTTTAATGACCGCGCCACCTTGACGAGAGTCGGGGCATTGGAGTAGGAATCAACCCAAGAAAGACAAACACGGCACATTCATGGATTAGGATGCATATTCGAAACAACTTTTAAAACGGTGAAGTATAATAGTTGGAATATACTTGGAGAAGATTGTAAAATAATTTCAGTAGGCGATTCGAAGATGGATTTTGATTCCAAAGATGGGTTTTATGGAGCAAGGAAGAAAAACACGGCACACTCATGAAGAATGATACACTTTCCAACGTAATACGGGATAAGAAAGACGCATGGATTATGATACGCTCTTAATATATTTTAGTATTTAAAATATGACAGTTTTTCAAAAATTTTGTCAAATTTTTTTTTTCCAGCGCCTGCTGTAATTACTTCCACAACCGGCTTCATCTCTTATTAACCAATAACTAACCAGTACTTAGATGACTACAATCCATATACACTGTTCTCTGAAAATCAATAGCCAAACAATCAATCAGCTCTCAATAAGTCATAGCCTATAATTAGTCCAAGCCGGGAATGATATACGCGTCCCCATTGGCTGTTTGCTGGGAGCGCCGTGCAATCGATGCAAATCTGCTGACAAGCAGTTTAACAAACGACCGCTATGTTTGACAGTCGGTGTTGGATTGAGCGATTTCACGCTCAACTTGACGGTAATAGCGTGCAGTTAATAACGCCTGTGTGAACAGCTATTTGGTGAAATTTGATTTGTTTAGTAACGTAATACCCTACCAGAAGATAAAGTACGGTTGTGGACGCGATGATAAAATAGAAAGAAAAAAAAAATCTGAAAGAGTTTCATATTTTAAATACGCATTAAAATGCTATATATTAAAATTGTTATATCATAATCCATGCGTCGTCCCTATTTTTCTTCCTTTTAAATTCAGTTGGAAAGTGTATCCATTATTCATGAGTTAGCCTTATTTTCCTTACCTGTTCCACAAAGCACTTCTTTCGAATTCAAATCTATGGTAAAATCGTTGCTGTAAATCGTAACTGTAAAACTATTTTCTTTTGTAAGTGTAAAACTATTCGTAACTGTAAAACTATTTTCTTTTGCAAATGTAAAACTATTCGTAACTGTAAAACTATTTTCTTTTGTAAATGTAAAACTGTTCGTATATTTAAAACTATTTTCTTTTGTAAAAGTAAAACTGTTCGTATATGTAAAACTATTTTCTTTTGTAAATGTAAAACTTTTTGTAAATATAAAACTCATCGTAAAGGCAAAACTTTTTGATTTTGTAAATGTAAAACTGTTCGTAAATTTAAAACTATTACTAATCGTAATTGTAAAACTATTTTCTCCGCCAAGGATATTTTAACTATACTTCTCTTTCCTAATAAACTGTCCCTTTTTAGCCAAATTTGAAGGTATCGCCAAACTTGGTTCAGATTTTAACACTTATTCTTTGGCCCTAAAATTGGCGATAAATTATCAAAATTGCAAACGTTAGCGAATTTCCACATACTTCTCCTTTCTCGTAAACTGCCGCTTTTGCCAGTTTTTAGCCAAATTCAGAAGGTATCGCCAAACTTGATACACACACGCGTACTCATACATACACACATAGATACATGCATCTCGTAAAAATAGCATAAAATAATTCAAAAGACCTCAAAACGTGTCCATACACCAAAATCTCGAAGTCGAATTTTTTCATGATGACAATACTTTCCTTACAGGGTACATGTTCGGAAAGTAAAAATGAGCCTTGCAGGGTTAAGAAACAGTCAGTCAGTAGGGTTAGAAGAGACAATTAATATTAAATATGTGATGTACATCACAATCACCCTGTATATTAATATCAGATACAGAGGAGCAGCCTTTTCTAATTTAAATTTTTCCTTTCTTCTATTAAATGATGATTTCTGATGAAATATTTTAATTTCCCTTGAGACTGTCCCATTATAAAACTGTTGATGGGCTAGATCAACATTGAAAACGTTGGTCGAAATTTTATCTTGACAGGGATTTCACAACTTAAGAAAATATTTCAAACTTGAATATCTTTTGCTTTTATTTAAATTAAAACTATGATTTTCATTTCTAAAAGCGTTTTTTTTTTTGTTCTTTCCATTCACCGCACTTTTGATTAGCAGTTAAATTCTTCTTTATTCAAGGGGAAAAAAATAACACAAATATATATTTTGCTTAAAAGTTGGTGGTATTTTTTTTTTTTAATGTAACATGTTTGTTTGGAGTTCGTATTTGTTATTTTGTAAACGATTGCATGAAATCTTGAGAATACTATTCCAATAGCGATATCGCGAATACTATTCGATTAGTGAAAATCGCGAATATTTTTCGATTAGTGAAAATCGCGCAAACTATTAGAATAGTGAAATTCCGAATAATATTCGATTAGTAAAAATCGCGAATACTTTTTGATTGGTTGAAATCGCGAATCCTTTTCGATTAGTGATAATCGCGAATACTATTTGAATAGTAAAATCACGAATACTTTTCGAATAATAAAAATCGTGAATACTATTTGAATAACAAAATTACGAATTCTTTTCGATTAGAGAAAATTGTAAATACTATTCGAATAACAAAAATTGTGAATAATATTCGAATAATGAAAATCTCGAATACTTTTCGATTAGCAAAAAATCGTGATTACTATTCGAATAATAAAACTCGCGAATACTCTTCGAATAGTAAAACAACTAATAGTTTTCGATTAGTGAAAATCGCGAATATTATTCGAATAGTAAAATCGCAAACACTATTCGATTAGTAAAAATCGGGAATATTATCCGAATAGTAAAATCGCGAACACTATTCGATTAGTAAAAATCGTGAATATTATCCGAATAGTAAAATCGCGAACACTATTCGATTGAAAATCGCGATTACTTTTCGATTAGTGAAAATCGCGAATACTATTCGAATAATGAAAATCGCTAATACTATTCGATAAGTGAAAATCTCGAATACTATTAGAATAATGAAATTGCATTTACGGTTCGAATAGTGAAATCACAAATGCTATTCGAATCGTAAAACCAGGAAAAATATTCGAATATTAAAAATCGCGAATATTCACTCCTCGATTAATCGATTAATAATTCTAATCGAATATTGAACGCCATTGATCATAGATTTTGTAGGAATCTCACTTCGCTACTCTGTCTTTCCTTAAACGCTATTCTCTTGAAATGTTTTAATTTCCCTTGAGACTATGTCATCATACAAGTGTTGATATGTTTGCATCGTAGAAAGCCTTACACGTTGCTCAAAGTTTTATCCTTTCACAGAAATTTTACATCTTAAGTAAAATATTTCAAACTTGAATACGTTTTGCCTTTATTTAAATTAAAGCTACAACTTTCATTTCTAAAAAAAAAAATTTTCTCTCGATTTGACGCTCTTTGATTAGCAGTTAATTTTTTCTTTATTTCAGAAAAAAAAAGACAAAACATCTTTGATTTAAAAGTTGTCCGTAACTTTTTGAAAATGCAGAAAGTTGTTTTGAAGTTCTGTAATTTGTAAGTGAATGCAAAAAAAAAAGGAGTTTTTTGCATTAATAATTGTTTTTTTTTTATACTCATTTAAAAGTTGTTGAAGATTTCCTATCTCATGGTTTTGCAATTTTTTGAAATGAAAGTGGATAGAATATGTTATTTATACTAGAGTGCTATTAATTTCCAAGCATCAGAATAAGGTGACGTGTTTTCAACTGACGGTTTTCAAGTTTTAAAATTTACTTTTAGAATGTTCTTTTTTTTAAATTCGCGATTAATTTTCGAAGAAATACAAACACAAAGAGCCGACGTATGGTTTATGATCTATCTATCTATCTACATATATATTAATGACTATGTCATTTTATTTCTCACCATCTTTATTGAAAATTGTCCAAAATATGCCTCCCAAAAAAAGCGACGAAAAAAGGCGATATAATTTTACATATATTTCAATACTATTTGCTCCCAACAGCTTTAATCTATTGTTACACTATTTCGTAAGCTGTAGAATAGGCATTGTAAAGAAGGTTATTTGGATGGGCTATTTTAAATTATCAAGTTGCGTTGTGACATGAATAAACCAGGTACGATATACACTTAGTTGCAATATAAAAAAGAGACGTTAAATACTTGAAACTATTTTATTAAACATATACTATTGAAACATTATTATAACGGGCGGTGGTGGCTCAGCGAAAATAAAAATACGTCCTATATGGACAGTGAAATTAAGGTGGAATCATTTTAAAAATTACGCCAGCACAGAATTACACATTGGCGAGAACAATAACTTGGCTGAGATTAATAGCGCCCATTCCAGAGCAACCCTAACAGTTAATCCAATAAAATTACAATGACGTAATCGCGAGCAAATAATTTTAAAGTCGTCGCAGGGGAACAACCAAATAACTTACGCCAGCAGGATGCCAAGAAGAAACTCAAAAAGGCCGTTGATTTTGCAAACGGACGCAATATAATCTATTTTTAGCACACTGGTCTGAAGAGACGAAACAATTAAGAACAAAAAGAATAGTGCATACGGGAAAAGCGAAAATACAGATTTAAAAACCGAAATGGCTGTAAAATGAAAAACAGAAGTGATTTAGAATTCTTGAATTTTGGATAGATTACATTAAAGAAAGCCAAAGTAAATGATTATTAAATTAGATATGTGATCTTCATCACAGGCATGATGTATTTTTCTATAAATAAGTTACAGTCATAAAAATTTCAGCGTAGCGTTACCAGGCGAAATACACGAAAGATGAGACATAAAATGATACAGTCAATTAATATCGTTTTAATAGGGCAATAATGAAACTAAAAAATTAGGGGGGTTCAGGGGGATCTCCCCCTGATGAGGCTCGAACAGCCGAGTTTATATATTAGCAGTAATGTGCAATTTCGCTCAATCCCAGAATTTTGTCTACGCATTTTTGTCTACTCGAACTTGTAGACAGGTTTTGTAGACATGAACTGTCACGGTGAAAATCTTTTCAAATGTGTCTGCCCAATAACATGGAGGTGGGGTTAATAAAATGTTGGAAGTCGCACAAGGTTCGCAACTTTTGATAATATATCTCTAAGTTCGGTGCCAAAACGCGACAATATATTACAAATATATTACGAGTATAGTTAGAAAATGCCTGGCGAAGATTGCAAAAGAGTTTTAGTAGGTGATTTTAATATAGATTTATATTGCGAAGAAGCGTTTTAGGAAACTAAGAAGACCAATACAGTACACACATAGATTATGATACACTTTCCAAACGGTATTTATAAAGGTGAATTATAGTTTGACTGTACCTGGCGAGAATTGTTAAACAGTTTTGGTAGGCAATTTCAATATAGATTTCGATACCAAAGATATGTTTTATGGAACAAGGAAGATAAACACCGCACACTCATGGATTACGATGCCCATACAAAGCAGTATTTAAAATGGTAGAGGATAGTTGGAATATGCTTGGCGAAGGTTGAAAAACAGTTTTAGTGGGCTATTTCAAGATAGATTTCGGTTCCAAAGATGTGTTTTATGGTACAAGAAAGAGTTGATTCCTATTTTAACGCCACCACTCTCGCCAACCTAAGAAATTGCCATACTTTGGCGAGCTTTGCAGTCATGGGTCTCTAAAAGTTGTGCACAAGTTTCAACGCTCCCAAAAGAACTATATGAAAGCTTAAGTGAACAAATCAGAGATACACGCAACCGTTAAGGAATTCGAATATACTTAATTGTTAAAGCTATTGGCAACCCAAAATTAATAAATAAGGAATGGAATGCTGTACTGACAGGTTGTTCCAAATCGCCATTTTAATTCTAAATTACGGTTGTCACATAAATACAAAAATTTGACATGGTTACTGGATATGTTTAATGATCGCCACCTTGGCGAGAGTCGGTGCGTTAAAGTAGGAATCAACCCAAAAAAGATAAACACGGCACATTCACGGATTATGTTGCACATTCGAAACAATATTTTAAACGGTGAACTATAGTTGGAATATACTTGGCGATGATTGTAAAACAGTTTTAGTGGTCGATTTTAAGATTGATTTCGATTCCAAATATGGTTTTTATCGAACTAGGAAGAAAAATACGGTACACTCACGAATAATCATATACTTTCCAACTTAATAGAATAAGGAAGAAAAATAGGGACGACGCATAAATTATGATGCGCTTTTAATATATAGGGCTTTAGTGCGTATTTAAAATCGGAAAGAGTTTCAGATTTTTTTTAAAATTATTTTCTTAAAGCAACATTTTTCTAAATATAAGTGATAGGAAAGGAGAGACCTATTAAAAATTAGATCTCGTATTTTAATATGTACACAGCCCCAGTAAAAAATGCCCTATCTGAAAGCTTCACTTAATTTGACGAAGTTTTGTAATTGAAAGTATGTTACGGTCACTTACGGTTTAAAAAGTAGTCGCCTTAACATCTATTTTGAATCACCCAGTATATATGTATATATATACACCTTTAACATTTGTACTTGTTTATTGTTTAAAAAATGTACAAATGAACAAATGATCACAGGTATCATTTAAATGCTCTTCTTTTAATTAATATAATCTCTGAAATATCACTAGGCATATAACGCGAATAGTGAGCTATTGAAGTAGTTAGATGTATCCCTTTAAAATAATATAAACCTAATATATCTCATGCTAATATTTCTTCTTATTAATATTAATATTTCTATTTTATTTTAATTTACTCTAATTTTTTCTACTTTTAATTTTTGCCATATTGTTTTAATTTGCTCTAATTTTATTTCTTTATTTTTTTTTTTTTTATTTATTATTATTATTATTATTATTATTATTATTATTTTTAAACTCTTACTTTTTACTTATTGTTCAAGTTTTCTCCAATTATTCTGGCAACGTATATTTTTTTCCTCTTCCTTTGATATATGTATTTTTTTCCCCTAAATATTTTGTACCTCTTCAATGCCAGTGTTTAAGAAGTAAAGGCCGAGGTTAATCAGTTTGGGACGCCTTCTATATGTAACTGATTGAGTCCCTCAAGACATGTTTGAATTGACCTTAATTCTCTTAACATATATGTTCCAGAGATCTCCATTGTCGTCTTTGTAATAACGGAAGTGTACTTTCTTCATTTCTCAGGGGAGAAAGACATTTTTTTATGGATGGACCTTAATTTGTTAGAAGCCATATTACTCTCTATATATACATACATTTCTATTGCATTTGTCCTTGGGTATTTCTATCGTTTCAATATACGGTCTTAGTTGAAACGGGGAGGGGTTTGGGGGGGGTGTAGTCCAAGTAGTCTATTCTGTTGAAACTATACCACCGGATGTATTAATGTCGGAGGAGGGGTATGGCGGGGGGGATGTAGGTTATTGGGTATACACAGGTCGCATATTGATTGTACTGTGACAATGGGATTTGCAGAAAGAGTTTCGTTTTTATCATACTCTATGTATATTATAAAAATATATTTCCATGGACTGATTTCGCCCTGTGACACACACAAACACACACGCACACATTATTTTTATATTATATATATATATATATATAATATTTTATGATATTATTATATTTTATTTATAATAAAATAATATTTATTTTATTATTTTATTTTTATATTTTTTTTCTTTAACAAAGAAAAAAATCCGGAGTGACTCCACTCGACTTTCCGAACACTTACGATTAAGATCATGACCAAGCATTTAAATAAATTTTAATCGATGAATCATTCAAATATATATACCAAATTGAAGCTCAATCGAATGCACCGTTTAAACGCTTGCGCACTTTCAAGAATTTCGTCCCATAGGCCGTAATGTAAAAGAAATCTTTGTCGTAGCCCTGTAGAAAAACAATAAGTCCAATAAACACCAAAATCAATACCGGTCTTGCGACGGTGGTTTATAATATATATACCCAATTTGAGCTCAATCGAATGTACCGTTTAAACGCTAGCGCAATTTCAAGAATTTCGTCCCATAGGCCATAATGTAAAAGAAATCTTTGTCGTAGCCCTGTAGAAAAACTATAAGTCCTATACACACCCAAATCAATACCGGTCTTGCGACGGTGGTTTATAACCTATATACCCAATTTGAGCTCAATCGCATGCTCCGTTCAGGAGCTATCGTGTTCACTCACATACACACAAACACACATACATACATCTCGTAAAAATAGCATAAATGAATTCAGAAGACCTCAAAACGTGTCAATACACCAAAATCTCGAATTCGAATTTTTTCGTGATTACAATACTTTCCTTACTTTCGGAAAGTAAAAATCTCTTAATTTCAGTTGACTTTTCACGAATATCTAAAGACGTTAAACACACGCGTATCTTTATATCCTATCGTCCTATTTGCACGCCAAAATAAAATAATGTCTCGCTGTCTTGTTACAATTTACAAGTTACAATTCCACCCCCAAAGTGTTATTTTCAGGAAGAACCTTATTTGCATAATGCATTAGACTTGTGTCGCAGTAAGTTAGCCGAATTCTCTACGGGCCAATACGCCCTTTTTCATATTTTCTTTTTCGTTTTTCAGAACCGTAACTGTCATTTATTATTCAGCGAGAATTTTTTATGGCAAAGCAATAAAAATGTAAAGATATTTTAGCGTGCCGTACATATTTGGAAGGATTTATTTTGTTTGCCATGCTCCAGAGCTTATAGAATTTTTTTGTGAAAAAAAAAACATTCGAAGCAGCGTAAAGTAATACAAAAGAAATGTTAAAGATATGTTTTCTTCGGGTTGTTTAAACTCTTTCTACCACTTTCAAAGTTCACCTTTATCTAACTGGGTGATTTAAAATAGATGTTAAGGCGATTATCTATTAAACCGGGAGTGATCGAAACATACTTCCAATTAGAAAATTCTCGTCAAGTTAAGAGTATCTTTCAGATAGGGCATTTTTTTTTTTTTACTGGGGGTTGTGTTTTTCTACAGGGCTACGACAAAGATTTGTTTTACATTATGGCCTATGAGGGGGGAATTCTTGAAAGTGCGCTAGCGTTTAAACGATACATTCTATGGAGCTCAAATTGGGTATATATGCTATAAACCACCGTCGCAAGACCGGTATTGATTCGGGTGTGTATAGGACATATACTTTTTCTACAGGGCTACGACGAATATTTCTTTTACATTATGGCCTATGGGGGAATTCTTGAAAATGCGCTAGCGTTTGAACGGTGCATTCGATGGAGCTCAAATTGGGCATATATGTTATAAATCACGATCATAAGATCGGTATTGATTTTGGCGTGTATAGGACTTATAGTTTTTCTACAGGACTACGACAAACATTTCTTGTACATCATGGGCCTATGAGGGGAAAATTCTTCAAAGTGCGCTAGCGTTTAAAGAGTAAATTCTATTGAGCTCAAATTGGGTATACATGTTATAAACTACCATCGTAGGACCACTATTGATTTTGATATGTATAGGACTTTTAGTTTTCCTACAGGGCTACGACAAAGATTTCTTTTACATTTTGGCCTATCGGGGGGGGGGATTCTTGAAAGTGCGCTAGCGTTTAAACGGTACATTCGATTGAGCTCAAACTGGGTATATATGCTATAAATCACCGTCGCAAGACTTTTATTGATTTTGGTGTGTATAGGACATATAGTTTTTCTACAGGGTTACGACAAAGATTTCTTTTACATTATGGCCTATGAGGGGGGGGGATTCTTGAAAGTGCGCTAGAGTTTAAACGGTACATTCGATTGAGCTCAAATTGGGTATATATGCTATAAACCACGATCATAAGATCGGTATTGATTTTGACGTGTATATGACTTATAGTTCTTCTACAGGGCTACTTCCCATTAGAAAAGTTCGTCCAATGAATAATAGCTTTCAGTAAGGGCATTTTTTTATACTGTGCGGTTTGTATGCAGATTAAAATACGAAATTTAATTTTTCTAAGGTCCCTCCTTTCCTACCTTTCATATTTAGAAGAAGGTTGCTCTTTGCCTAAGGAAATGAATCAAACAAAGCCCGTGTCTCCACGTCGAATACTTTCTGAGATATTGAAATTTGAAAATTTTGGCACGTCGTAGTAACCGGCGCATATTTACGGCAGTTACAGCACATACGGACAGAGGAACTTAAACCATAAACATTTAACTTTATTAGGAAGTGTTGGAAGAATTTAACGTTTCCTCCCCTTACAACATGAAGAAATGACCTCAAGTCAAGATAGAAAGAGTTAGATTGCAACTGGCCGGAGTAAGTCTGAAAAAAGTTATTCTTCCTGGCTGCCAATTGCTTAATCCTTTAACGGGCAGTGTTCCCGCTCTGGGAACACCCAACTCTCACGTTTGAAGTGTTGCCAGTCACGAAGAATCGATTTGATTTCTATAAGAATAGTTGCGGGTGACAGAGCTCCACGAGAGTCCTTTACTTTTGAGCACGTCCTTTTCCGTTAAAAAAAATGGTCACGATTCTTTTTAACAGCACTGACATCTGCCGAAAAAAGGAAGAATGCGAGAACAGCCGGATAGATTGCCCAATGCTGAAAAAAGGGCAGCCGTTGCCATCGCTCGACTGAACGACCAGCAGGAGGGCGGACGATCGAAACGTTCATCGCGTGCTACGGATCGAGAGACCCCTTTTTTGACGCAGCTGGCTGTGCGATGAACGTTTCGATCGTCCGTCCTCTTGCTGGTAGTTAAGTAGAGCGATGGCAACGGCTGCCCTTTTTTCAGCATTGAGCAATCTATCCGGCTGTTCTCGCATTCTTCCATTTTTCGGCAGATGTCAGTGCTGTTAAAAATTGGGAAAGGGTTGCGCCTCAAAGGGTTAAAATGCTCAGATTTGCATTCATTTCCTGCCTAAAAAAATCCATCCCCGAAAATATTTTGATGCAGAATACTTTGTTTGCTTCCTGGGTCCGTCGTTCTAATGTTCAGTAGGTGTAGAAAGTTCTAGTCAAGCGTCCACTTATCAGGATGTAACACGAAATTTATTACTTACTAGCTGAAGTACCCGTTCTTCGCACGGGAATGAATGGACTTTTTGATATTACGATTTGTGGTGATTACTATTCATTGTAATAAACAGATATAGCAAAGTGGATATCGCGTTATATTGTGTCCAATAATCATGCATACCGAATTGCAAGGCAATCGTTTGTACGGTGCAGAAGGCCATGCGGCGTAGCGCAATCTGGTGGCGAGTTTTAGCAAAACGGATACGGCGGAAATATTTTTCGCATTCAGATATCGATGTATACGAATTTTCATGAATATCGGCTGGACAGGCCTGAAGTTCATGTGTTGACGCGACATCTAGTGGCAAGTTATAGGAAAATGGATAGCGCCAAACTCTTCCCCGTGTTCAAATATCTATGTATACCTATTTTCATAGCGATCATTTGCACAGTCAAGAAGTGATACACTGCAGGGCCATCCAGTGGTTCAATAAAGTAATGATTTGCTACAGCGCCGTCAAGTGGCGAGTTATAGCAAAATGGATAACGCCAAAATATTCTCATTGTTCAAATAGCTATGTATACTGATTTTCATAGCGACCGTTTGAATGGTCAAGAATTTGGCCTGCTGCAGCGTCATCTAGTGGCGAGTTAAAATAATAATGCATTGCAGTGTCATCTAGTGGTGAGTAACATCAAATAGAACGCAGTTAGAATATATTCTTCGTGCTCAAATGTGTAAGTATAAAAAATTTTATGCCGGTCGGTCGAACGGTATAGAAGTTGATGCTTTTCAGCGCCATTTAGCGGCAAGTTATAGCAAAATGGATAATGAAAAATATTCTCCGTGTTCTAATATTCGCGTGTACCAAATTTCATCGAAATCGGTTGGATGATATTCGCATAGCAAACGGCTAAACGGAATAGAATTCGCCGTTCTGTTGCGCCACCTGGTGGCAAGTTAGAGGAAACGGATAGCATAAAAATCTTCTCCATGATAAAAGACTTAGGTGAACCAAATTTCATGGTGCAACGGTGCTCAACGGTGCTGGAGTTTTTCCAACCTCATACACTCATACCAACATTTATTTTTATCTATAACCAGTGTCATTATATATCCCAGTCTCAAATAAAATCCAGTTTCAAATCTAAGCCTCGCCAAAGTGCCAACATACGCCATTTTGCAAGCGTTTTTTCAGGAAATCATTCGAAGCATTGACTTAGCAGCAATAATATATGGGAAATGGTTCGACCGCGAAAAAGTAAAGCAAGCCTTTATTTGAAAAGTTGAATCCCTTAATACAGCCGAATTTTTTAAAATTATCAACTATAACGTGTTTTATTCATCATTACTCCGATGTACTAAATGAGAAGATTTCAATTTTCTGAAATTTGGCGGAATTCCCCCAACTTAAATCAATGTACTCATTTGGCGAGAATTCTGGAGATAGATCAATTGAAATCCCTTAATAACTGCATTATTTCTTCACGGATCATTAAAATTTAACGCTGTATTCTAATAAAACCTTTGCACTTGTTTTCAAAAATCTATTTCCTTAAGCTCTCAATAAATTGCGCCAAGGCGAAATCTCTGCAAACCGCTAGAACTCACTTTCACAAAATCGGCATTTGAGCCATTTTATTTTTTCGAGAAACTAAAATAATTTACCTATTAGCCTCGGAAATCTTCAATTCTTATTGTTTTGCGTGTAAAGCATTACATTCCTGCTCTGATTTCCCATGCACACGATATTATAATTTAAAAAAAAATAACCTTACGTATGTAAACTAACAAAAAAAAATCATTATTATTCTTTTATTTTTACTTTGAGAATTTAAAACATTTTATTCGGCAAAATCGCCACACATGGCAACCACGATCCTTATTTCACACATTTTTCACTACAGGGGTTACAATTACGGAAAGATTTTTGCGTGAAGAGCATAAAAAATCTCTTAAATTCCGGGAACGGGTGGACTTTCAAAGTTTTAAAGTGGACTATGAGTTATTCTATATTATTTTACATATCTGTACTAAATTTCAGGCCGATAGGTCCATTTTTGTGGATTTGTATACGAATCAAATCCACAAACAAACAAACAAACAAACAGAATTTCATTTTTATTTATAAGATGGAACTTCGTCGAACCATCAGCTATACAAGATTTACAAGCATAATCAAACAGCAATGTGCTTCTAACAGTCCGCTTGGATCAGAAGTTCTCACAAATGCTGCCATTCTCACACATACTAAAACACATCTACAGGTAAAAATTCAGTGGGAATAGACGAGGGATAACACTAACAGTCCCTCAACACTCAGCAATGAAGGATTGACACACAGCACTTGAAAATGAAGCTTCGAAAAGCAAGCCAGAAGCACAGTTTCTATAGCGTAACATTTCAAACTCACTGGACGGGAGCTCTGAACTGGGGCCTCTGAATGCTTGTATTTATGACGCAGCAGCTAGAAGAAGCTACCAGAATAGTCTATTTCTCGGGGATTACACATAAAGCGAGAATTTTGATGACGTCATAGATGAGAAATATTGGGCTATTATGTGATTTTCATGCTCCAAAACTAAATTTACAAGCCCCATAGGGAAAATCGCGCCCAATGACCCAAATGTCGCCAATCTTGGCGACTTTCGGAGGAATATCGTCCAATTGGGCGCCAGAAATAAGTCCCCAAAAGTGAAGTGACTGGAGGCCTAGGACCCTTATTTTTCGGAATTTCTATACTCGGGGCAAACCTTACCTGATAACAGAGGAGAAGGCTAGAGGAGCCTTTTCACTACTTTCCGAATGTATCACTCCGACACTCGTTTCTCTTTCCAATTATTTGACTGTCAATATCACAAAGCAACCCAATCGCAAGACGAATCTGCATTTCTGATTCCCGCCAGCAGGAAAGAGATCTATCATTGGTCAAGCGTCTGCGAAGGCGTTACATCTAATTTCTGACTTAATTTCGAAATCCTTTTAATTATTGAATTCAAATAAGATAAATATGCAATTATTTTATAACATACACATTATTTTAGCACTTAATAGTTGATAAATGTCTTAGTTCTGTAAAAAGCAGGGCAAACGGAAAGAACTATTTGAAAGCGGCGGAATCACACGGTCTGCAGCTTTCCCACCATTATCAGGTTAGCTGTGCCCCGAGTATAGAACAAGAATAGGAAAACAATAGGGAAAGCCAAACCTCCGTAACACCGGTTCTAGTGAACCGATTTTGATGCAACAAAAAGCAAACTTTAACTATAGGACGCGTAGAATACGAATTTTGCACTACTTTAAGTCCCAGAACAGAAGGTTGCCCCAAAAATTCGTAACAATATCAAGCCCTTTGACCTTTTCAACGTTACATAACTTACCTTAATAACAGGCACATTAAAAGCATTTGAAATTTCTTTCATTTTGTGGAATATAGAAATAGCCCGTATTGTAACACAGCGAAATGTTCCCGAATTTTTAAAAAAAATATATAAAGATTCTTTTATTACTTCATCAAGCTCTCCCCCCTAATTGGTGGACTTTTGTGAAAGCCGTTTGTCCTTTAGGTAATGAATATATGCTAATGCGCTGATGGATCCTGATTATATGCGAAGATGCAAGGTCTGGAGGAGGCAGCCATTTTTGTGCACGATGTGTTTGCCAGAGGTACGGGCCCGGCACTCCCACAGGTAACTTGGAGGACATTGAAGCCATGACAGATTTTACGTGTACCAGCCCCCATTAGCGTACAGGGTCCCACAGTAGTCGAGCCGAGTGAAAGTTGACCTTCTCAAGCATTGGCCGAGCCATTGGATGCTGCTTCACTTGCCGTGTTCTAATGGGAATGGAGTTTAGCACCCAGACCACTGCGGGGCTACATATATGGAGAGGCACATTAACTAAATATTCGGCGGGTCCATCTCACCCGTGGTCCATCTATCCCGGAATTATCCTATCATTATTCGCTTATTACTTTCCGAACATGTACCATGTAAGGAAAGTATTGTAATCACGAAAAAATTCGACTTCAAGATTTTGGTGTTTTTACACGTTTTGAGGGCTTCTGAATCCATTTATGCTATTTTACGAGATGTATGTATGTATGTATGTATGTGTGTGTGTATGTGTGTGTGTGTGTGTGTATGTGTGTGTGTGTGTGTATGTGTGTTTGTGTGTATGTGAGTGAACACGATAGCTCCTGAACGGAGCATTTGATTGAGCTCAAATTAGATATATATGTCATAAACCACCGTCGCAAGACCGGTATGGATTGGGGTGTGTATAGGACTTATAGTTTTTCTACAGGGCTACGACAAAGATTTCTTTTACATTATGGCCTATGGGGGGAATTTCTTGAAAGTGCGCTAGCGTTTAAACGGTAGATTCGATTGAGCTCAAATTGGGTATATATGTTATAAACCACCGTTGCAAGACCGGTATTGATTTGGGTGTGTATAGGACTTATAGTTTTTCTACAGGGCTACGACAAAGATTTCTTTTACATTATGGCCTATGGGGGGAATTTTATAAAAGTGCGCTAGCGTTTAAACGATACATTCGATTGAGCTCAAATTCGGTATACATGTTATAAACCACCATCCTAAGACCGGTATTGATTTTGGTGTGTATAGGACTTATAGTTCTCCTAAAGGGCTATGACAAAACTTCCTTTTATGTTATGGCATAATGGCATATGGGGAGAAATTCTTGAAAGTGCGCAAGCGTTTAAATGGTGCACCCGATTGAGTTTCAGTTTGGTATATGTTTGAATTATTCATCGATTAAAATTTATTTAAGTGCTTGGTAATGATCTTAATCGTAAGTGTTCGGAAAGTCGAGTGGAGTCACTCCAGATTTTTTTATATAGCTCACACAGTTAGAATTCCAAAACCTCTTTACTTTTGTTTCGGCAATAACTATAAGCTAAGTTATACAAGAAATAAGGAACTAGATGGATAACATTTTGTAGAGTATACTAAATCTTCCATTTTTCTAAAAAAGTATGTTTTTCGTCAATTTTCTTTACGAGTCATGTCATATCGCGGAGCATGTTTAAGATATTAACTTGGAGTTTCGCCAAGGTATTTTTATCCTTACTAGCCGCGCTATGAAGATATAAATAATTGATTTTATGACAACGTTTTTTCTTCAAATATGCTTTTTTGTGAACACAAAACGGAGTTTTTATATTAAAGTTGAAGTATTTACATAACTATTAAGATTTTCGAAAATACTTTGCTTCATGAAACAATCAAATATGTTAGTTATGCGCCGTTTAAGTATGATTAAAAATACTCAATGGAATTGTTTTCAGGAGATGTGACCTCAAAGCAATTTTTTTACGAAAATTTCACTTAAATTTGCTGATATATTTGAAAGTTTACAGTGAATTTCATTAAAATTGAACTTATTTTTACTTTCCGAACATGTACCGTATAAGGAAAGTATTGTCATCATGAAAAAATTCGACTTCGAGATTTGGGTGTATGGACACGTTTTGAGGTCTTCTGAATTCATTTAAGCTATTTTTACGAGATGTATGCATGTATGTGTGTGAACACGATAGCTCCTAAACGGGGCATTTGATGGAGCTCAAATTTGCTATATATGTTTTAATCCACCGGTATTGATTTGGGTGTGCATAGGACTTACAGTTTTTCTACAGGGCTACGACAAAGATTTCTTTTTCATTATGGTCTGTGGGCAGAAATTCTTGAAATAAGGAACTAGATGGATAACATTTTGTAGAGTATACTCTACAAAAATTATCTTGAAAGTGCGATAGCGTTTAAACGGCGCATTCGATTGAGCTTCCATTTGGTATATATGTTTGAATGATTCATCGATTAATATTTGTTTAAGTACTTGGTAATGATCTTAATCGGAAAGTTGAGTGGAATCACTCCAGATTTTTTAGTTTTATACCCCATTTTAATAAAAAACATTGGTTTGTCGTTAAATTTAAATATATTATTATTAGTTTATTATTATTATTATTTAGTATATTATTATCAAAAATATGTTATTATTTAATAATAATAATATCAAAAATATATAATCTTAAAAAAATAATATCAAATTGCCGCCAAGGTGGTTAGCTTCACCACCCCTTACCTTACTGTTTTTTATACTCAGTTCAGTGTTGGCTGACTTTCTGGACGTATTTCAATGAAAATCATGTTTTTTTTTTTAACAGTATGTGTTATTCATTTTATTTAGGTTAGGGTTGCTACACGTTTTTTTTGTCATCGTAAAAGACGATGCTGAAAGAGCGAATAACTAAAATATGCTTTAGCCCAATGCAGGGTGACATTTTTTAGATGGGCGATAAATGCGCCAAAGATTGTCAATTCGATATTTTAAAGCTTTGGAAAAGTTCGACAGATCTTGCATTTTTGTGTATCCATTATTTTGTAATCTAGCTACTGTGTGACATAGGCTGCTTGCTCCATTGGACGCCATTGAATTGTTGATTTTGATTTTCTCACATGCGTTATTGTTTTTGCACTATTGTTTACATCTGGCTGTTGCCGTTCCCAGCGTAGAAATAGCGTCGATTTTGATACCGCATACGTTAGCGTATTATATAAATACACTTCTGGCCAAAAGTATTGCAAGTTTCAGAAATAGAACCCTTTTCAAGATGAAGCCCCCTCTCCCCCCGTCAAAATTAAAAATCTGGAGTGACTCCACTCGACTTTCCGAACACTTACGATTAAGATCATGACCAAGCACTTAAATAAATTTTAATCGATGAATCATTCAAACATCTACCAAATTGAAACTCAATCGAATGCACCGTTTAAACGCTTGCGCACTTTCAAGAATGTCTCCCCATAGGCCATTATGCCATAATATAAAAGAAAGTTTTGTCTTATCCCTGCAGGAAAACTATCAGTCCTATACACACCCAAATCAATACCGGTCTTAGGATGGTGGTTTATAACATGTATACCAAATTTGAGCTCGATCGAATCTACCGTTTAAACGCTAGCGCACTTTCAAGAAATTCCCCCCATAGGCCATAATGTAAAAGAAATCTTGGTCGTAGCCCTGTAGAAAAACTATATGTCCTATACACACCAAAATCAATACCGGTCTTGCAACGGTAGTTTATAACATATATACCCAATTTGAGCTCCATCGAATCTACCGTTTAGGAGCTATCGTGTTCACTCACATACACACAAACACACATACACACACACACACACATACACACATACACACACATACACACATACATACATACATTTCGTAAAAATAGCATAAATAGATTCAGAAGCCCTCAAAACGTGTAAAAACACCAAAATCTCGAAGTCGAATTTTTTCATGATTACAATACTTTCCTTAAATGGTACATGTTCGGAAAGTAAAAATCAATATAATTGGTATTTTTAATGTCAGCATGTAAATTAATTTCTTGAAAGAGAAGATAGCATTAAGTTTAAAGAGAACAAAAATAATTATTTAATTTATTGAAAAAATAGCATAAAAATAACTAGGTTATTATAGAAATCATAATCCATTTTGGCTCGTCGTAATATAATTAAATAAAGAATTAATTTCAAGGTTATTTCCCAAAAAGAGGATAATAAATAAATGCAATTGAACTAAATGTAATTTTTTTTAAAGATCATTTGTTATGTTGCCGAGCAGCCTTGACTTGCATCCCAACAGCCACTCTTTTAGATATGGAATCCACCATGTTTTACAACACTTCTTTCGGTGTTTCAGGGTGCCAACTGAAAGGATGGGTTTCTGAAGGTCTCATTTTGTTTTTGTGTAATTTCCAGATGTATTCTTTTCAATTATACGCCATGAATTCTCAAAAATATTTAAATCGGGTAAATTTCCTGTCCACTTTTTCTGGGCTTATTCTTGAAACGATGGTTAGATTTCTCAAACTTGTTCAGCTAGACAATTACTGTGCTTATCCATTTTATAAACTTTCGTTGTTTTATAGTAATGAATGCCTATATATATGTATACTAGCTGAAGTACCCGTCCTCGACGGGTTAGTGAATGCAAATTTCCAAAAAGCAAGAACTTTCGTCAGCATTGTAGGAGTACACAGAATGGATGGAGTAGGTTGCCAAAGTAAAGAAAGCGAAGTTATAATATTTATGTATTGTTAAAATATTACAGGTTAGAGAGTCACTAAGTAATATCATTTCATTCGCTTTGGTCGTAATTATGGGATGCGCGAACGAATATGGACGCATATTGAAATAATTTTCGCAAAATCTCAAAATCTTATCAACATTTTTGAAAAATTTTGAAGGCTAGAATTTAAGTTGAGTGACAACCTATCCTGTCACCCAATTTCGTTCCATTCCCTGCAGTCTTTATTTCGTGATGCTGGAACAAAATTTCAGCATTTTTAAACGATTTTCGCAAAATCTCAAAATGTAATCAATATATTTTAAAACTAGCGGAAGTACCCGTCGTTGACGGATTAGTACTGAATGCAAATTTCTAAAAGCAAGAACTTTCGTCAGCATTGTTGGAGTACACAGAATGGATGTACTATGTTGCCAAAGTAAAGAAAGCGCAATTATAATTTTTATGTATTGTTAAAATATTACAGGTTAGAGAGTAACTAAGTAATATCATTTCATTCGCTTTAGTCGTAATCATGGGATGCGCAAACGAATATTTACACATATTCAAATAATTTTCGCAAAATCTCAAAATCTAATCAACATTTTTGAAAAATCGGAAGCCTAGAATTTAAGTTCAGTGACAACCTATCATGTCACCCAATTTTGTTTAATTCCCTGCTGTCTTTATTTCGTGATGCTGGAACAAACATTTTAGCATTTTTAAACGATTTTCACAAAATCTCAAAATGTAATAAAATATTTTAAAAATTCAACACCTATAAATTAAGATTAGCAACT
Organism: Cheiracanthium punctorium; assembly: GCA_038373885.1. Taxonomy (NCBI): domain Eukaryota; kingdom Metazoa; phylum Arthropoda; class Arachnida; order Araneae; family Cheiracanthiidae; genus Cheiracanthium; species Cheiracanthium punctorium. The sequence continues at coordinate 209,949 of JAWZYV010019245.1, forward strand.
ACCTATCATATCACCAAATTTCGTATTAGTCGTTATTACGCGATGCTTGAAAAAATATAACCGCATTTTGGGAGAATTTTCACAAAATCTCAAAATCTAATAAAAAGTTTAAAAAATTGGACACCTATACTTTATGTTGAACAACAACCTATCATGTGACCAAATTTCATATCATTCGCTTTTGTCGTTATTACGTAATGTGTGAACAAAAATTCACTCAGTTTGAAACGATTTTCGCAAAATCCCAAAATCTGATCGGTTTTTTTTTAGATGCTTATAGTTTAAGGTGACCACCTATCATTTCACCAAATACCATTTTTTCACCTTTGCAGTTATTACGTGATGTGCGAACACAATAAGCAGTGTGAAACAATTTTCGCAAAATCTCAAAATCTAATCAAGATTTTTTTTAAATTCGACGCCTATGTTTTAAGTTGAGTGACCACCTATCATGACACCCAATTTCATATCATTCGCTTCAGTCGTTTTTACGTGATGCTTGAATACAAATTTACGCAGCTTGAAAGGATTTTCGCAAAATCTCAAAATCCAATCAAGATTTTTTAAAAATTCGACGCCTATGTTTTAAGTTGAGTGACCACCTATCATGATACCCAATTTCATATCATTCGCTTCAGTCGTTTTTACGTGATGCTTGAACACAAATTTACGCAGTTTGAAACGATTTTCGCAAAATCTGAAAATCTAATCAAGATTTTTTAAAAATTCGACGCCTATGTTTCAAGTTGAGTGACCACCTATCTTGACACCCAATTTCATATCTTTCGCTTCAGTCGTTTTTACGTGATGCTTGAATACAAATTTACGCAGCTTGAAAGGATTTTCGCAAAATCTCAAAATCCAATCAAGATTTTTTAAAAATTCGACGCCTATGTTTTAAGTTGAGTGACCACATATCATAACACCCAATTTCATATCATTCGCTTCAGCCGTTTTTACGTGATGCTTAAACAAAAAAAGCGTCACGGACAGAATGACAGAATGACAGAAGGACAGAATGACAGACAGACAAACTTTTTTTTGAGGGTCGCATCGGATTCCCGGGTGCTTGAAACGGATAGAAATCGCAAAATTTTTGAATTCCAAGAAATGTACAGACAAAAGTCTAATTTTATTTATATAGATTTCAACGCCTATAAATTAAGATTAGCAACTACCTATCCTATCACAAATTTCGTATCACTCGTATTAGTCGTTATTACGTGATGTTTGAAGAAATATAAGCGCATTTTGAGAGAATTTTCACAAAATCTCAAAATCCAATAAAAATATTTAAAAAATTGGACACCTATAGTTTATGTTGAGCAACCATCTATCATGTGACCACATATCATATCATTCGCTTTAGTCAGTATTACTTAATGCGGGAACAAAGATTCACTCAGTTTTAAACGATTTTCGCAAAATCTCGAAATCTGATCAATTTTTTTTAATTAGATGCTTATAGTTTAAGGTGAGTGACCACCTATCATTTCACAAAATATCATTTTTTCACCTTTGCAGTTATTACGTGATGTGCGAACACAAATTTACGCAGTTTGAAATGATTTTCGCAAAATCTCAAAATCTAGTCAAGATTTTTTAAAAATTCGACGCCTATGTTCTAAGTTGAGTGACCACCTATCATGATACCCAATTTCATATCATTCGCTTCAGTCGTTTTTACGTGATGCTTGAACACAAATTTACGCAGCTTGAAAGGATTTTCGCAAAATCTCAAAATCCAATCAAGATTTTTTAAAAATTCGACGCCTATGTTTTAAGTTGAGTGACCACCTATCATGATACCCAATTTCATATCATTCGCTTCAGTCGTTTTTACGTGATGCTTGAACACAAATTTACGCAGTTTGAAAGGATTTTCGAGAAAATCTCAAAATCCAATCAAGATTTTTTAAAAATTCGACGCCTATGTTTTAAGTTGAGTGACCACCTATCATGACAGCCAATTTCATATCATTCGCTTCAGTCGTTTTTGCGTGATGCTTGAACACAAATTTACACAGTTTGAAATGATTTTCGCAAAATCTGAAAATCTAATCAAGATTTTTTAAAAATTCGACGCCTATGTTTTAAGTTGAGTGACCACCTATCATGTCACTCAATTTCATATCATTCGCTTCAGTCGTTTTTACGTGATGCTTGAACACAAATTTACGCAGTTTGAAAGAATTTTCGCAAAATCTCAAAATCCAATCAAGATTTTTTAAAAATTGGACGCCTATGTTTTAAGTTGAGTGACCACCTATCATGACACCCAATTTCATATCATTCGCTTCTGTCGTTTTTGCGTGATGCTTAAACATAAATTTACACAGTTTTAAACGATTTTCGCAAAATCTCAAAATCTAATCAAGATTTTTTAAAAATTCGACGCCTATGTTTTAAGTTGAGTGACCACCTATCATGACACCAAATTTCATATCATTCGCTTCAGTCATTTTTACGTGATGCTTAAACAAAAAAAGCGTCACGGACAGAATGACAGAATGACAGAATGACAGACAGACAAACTTTTTTTTGAGGGTGGCATCGGATTCCCGGGTGCTTGAAACGGATAGAAATCGCAAAATTTTTGAATTCCAAGAAATGTACATATAAAAGTCTAATTTTATTTATATAGATATGTCGTTTAAAGATTTTTTAAAAAATATTTTGTCGCTTTTACTTTTCTTTATTCATTTTTTTCCTGATTAATTATAGAACTTTTTAAATTATTTATAATTAAAAATACATTTTAACCCTTTCCCTGCCGCAAATACTTCTGATGAAAGTTTTTGTAAGATACTATTTTTCTACGTTATATGCTTGCTAAATAACACATAAATGCAAACAAAAAAAAATTTTGTTATTTATGTGGTAGCAACAAAATGGTTCAAAAACGCACTCAGCAGGAACCATTATATAAAAGAACATACAAGAAAATATGAAAAATCTTACATAAAATCATTCAATAAATGAATGGCTTCTGGAAGAGTCAAAAAAACGTCTATTTCGACCAAAAAATCTAGCTAAAAAAAGAATGAAAATATCCAAGTTCAAACTTCTCTTATTCTATTTTTATACTGCTTCATGCTGATGGTGGGTTTTCGCACCAATAATTTTAAGCTTTAAAAATACAAGAAAAAATTAAACAACGATCTTACCTGCAGATGCCATTTTGTATTTAAAGAATAAAATTATTGAATTTTTTTAGCGAAGACGTGTTCATCCTATGGCGCTATCTATTTTGAGATCGATGATCTTATTAAAAATTGAAACGTTAAATTGCCCTACATTGAATTTTTTTTTAAATTACAAATAGGTACTAGTTAGTATTAAAAAATATTTTGTAAAATTATAACTCTTCATTTACATGAAACAATTAAACAAAAACTGTTTGTCCCAATTGAAGGCCTTGAAAAAAAATAATTTTTAAATGGTGCGAAAACGAACCACCAGCAGGGAATGGGTTAAATGCATGAAGATTTCATTTATAATTAAAAATCTCAATTTAAATACGTGATAGTTAGTAGATTTTATTTATAATTAAAAATCTTGAATTAAATGTATGATGTATAGTAAATTTTATTTATAATTAAAAAATTAAATAAATTAAATGCATGAAGATTTTATTTATAAATAAAAATCTTGAATTAAATGTATGATGTATAGTAAATTTTATTTATAATTAAAAATACATTCTAAATGCATGAAAATTTTATTTGTAATTAAAAATACATTTTAAATGCATGTAGATTTTATTTATAAATCTCAATTTAAATACAAGATGTATAGTAGATTTTAATTATAATTTATAAGCCAACCCTAAAGAAGAATCTTATCTTTTCGACCGTAAAATACTTGTAATTTTACGGGTAGGCATGTAAATTCAAAAACTCACGAACTCGAACATGTAAATAAGAAGTACAAAGACCAAAACTTTAATTATGTATATTTACCAAAAAAATATTTTAAAAAAAATTGTTCATTTCTTTTTACGTCCCAACAAAGTTAATTTTTACAATGGTGTCTAGTGTTTGGTTACTTTTATGAGGAGCTGTACTTTTGGCCAGCAGTGTAGATACCCCCAATGTAGGCTTATACCTTATGAACGCCAAGCGAGGAGATTTCTCTGTGTTCAAAAATGGACGTTTGTGGCGACCCGGATATTCAGCGTCTCCATTCTGATCTATATTAAACATCCGTAAAAAAAAAAAGTTTTTCTCCGTTTTTATGCTAGATGAAAACCAATTTTAAATTTTGTGAATAAAATTAGTTACTTCTCTGCTCTTTTACATGCTTTTTTAATGTTCTTTCATCTTTTTTTTTATGTGTGATGGAAGAAAATTTACATTCGAAGGGGCTGTTTAAAATTGGATTGGAAAAGCTCGAACAATGAAGATGAAATTTGAAAGGGATTCAGTTTTGATGGTTACATAAAAGGGGCTGAATTTTAAATGGGGTGCCATTTTTAGTTCATTTAATAATCTTTACTTACAAAAGTAAAAGATATACCGGGTTATTCAAAATAGTTGTTAAGGAGATTATTTTTTAAACCATAAGTGATCGAAACATACTTCCAATTAGAAAAATTCGTCTAATTAAGTGTAGCTTTCAAGATAGAGCATTTTTTACTGGGGGCTGTATACCTATTAAAATACGTAATTTAATTTTTATACGGTCCCTCCTTTCCTACCCTTTATACTTAGAAGAATGTTGCTATTAACTTAAGAAAATTAATAAAATAAATCCCGTTCGTGTCTCTACGTGGAGTAGATATATGAATTTGAAAATTTTGGCATTTGAAAATTTTGGCACAACAGTCCCCATAGCACAACAGTCCCCTGTGACTGAAATGCGACCACACAATACTGTCACAATAGAGTTACAAGCAGTCGCCGCGACTCCGCAGCAAAGTCACGCCAGAGTCGCTATGGCCTCTCGCTGTGTAGTCGCATTGTTACTGTTCAGAGAAGTCACGATGGGACAGTTTTGCAACAGCGAAAAAATTGGGGGAAAACGAGTTACTGAAAATATACACCAGATGGCAGCACCAAACTCTCAGGCAAGAAAAAGTTGAGGTCCAGAATCGAACCGTGGAGCTGACGGTTAGTAGGCCCGCATCTTACCACAACGCTGTGATTACCTAGCACGAGATCATTTAAAAGTAAACTGATTGCTGCAAAAGCTAGTTCTGATGGCTTCTTTTGGAAATTAAAAATTTTTCTGTGAGTATTTTATAAATAAGTTTTTAATATAAATATATATATTTATTTTATAAATAATATAAAAAATATCGTAATTAATAAATATAAATTAAAAATCTTGGAAATCTTTCTTTTTCCACATAAATTATTTTCAGGAGATAATGTGCTGTTTTATTTAAGTATTCATCCGAAAAAACTAATGATTTATTGAAATTTTTTATTCGGTTATGAAATAAATTTGTAATGTGCGACATGTGGGGTTTGATATATATTAAGGTATGAGAGATAAGATTTATATTTTTGCTATATTTTGCCTAAAAGGGATTTCATATAAAAATAAATAAAATTAATTGGAAAAACATGCATTAGATAAAATAAATAAAGTATGTTGGACTTAGACCCAAAGTTTTACCTCAAATTTTTCGTAGTGGAACTTTCAAACATACCAGAGACGTATTTAAAAGGGGGGGAATCTGAAAACTTAAAGCAATTATTAAAAAATCTGATGTGTCAACACATGACTTCCTTGCACGTCTATTAAATCAAAAATGTTTTTTACGCACTTCCTCTAAACTTATTTGTTTGAAAGATATAAAATATCAATAATAGTAAGATATAGCGATTTCTAGCCAAACATTTCGATATCGCCAAGCTGAGTTCAATTTGAAAGATTTCTTTGTGACACTTTATTTGGCGATATTTCACCAAAAGCCGACAAACTTGAAATAGTTTGCGAGATTTTGGGGATAGCCAAAGTAGTCATTGACCACAGACTTTCAATGAATTGAATGCATCCATACACCTTAATGTATTTAAAGTCATTTGGCTCACAGTGTAAATAAATTCCCAGTCGATTGCTGTCAAAAAAGATTTTGAAAACCGTTAGATATTATAATATAGTTCTAAATACAAAAGTTCAAAATTCTACGGGTTAAGTTTTAGAGTTATACAAAATACGAAACAATTTTTGGCGCCAAATTTGGCGATATTTCGGCGAAACTCGTCAATGTCGACGACATTTGGCGAGATATTAAGCATGGACCAACAATGACAGATTATCGCCAAATTTGGCGATATTTCGCCAAAACTCGCCAAGAACGATGACAAATGGCGATACTTTGGGCATGGACCAAATGACTGACTATCGCCAAATTTGGCGACATTTCGGCAAAACTCGCCAAGGTCGAGGACCGACGGCGAGATTTTGGGCATGTACATAACAATGACTGTCTACAATTGCATTATATTGAAGACGTCCATAGACATTAAAGTACTGAAATTCTTTTCGGTGGTCCTGTAAATAAACTCTCCAGTAGATTTTAACCAAAAATCGAGATGCACAACTAGATGTTACAACAATCTTATATATGAAATTTCATAATAGTTTTTGAGATTTGAGAGTTAAATACGCACACACGTACACAAAAAAGTCGCCAAGCTTGGCGACTTTTGGCATAGTACTTGAGAGAGGCACGTGACCGTGGTCGGACCATTACCTAACTTATGTGGTAGGACGGTATTGTGCTTGAAATGGATGAATCTCCTAAAATTGCCATTGACCGTAATGTATTGGAAATCTTTTGAGTGTTCCTGTAGCAGAACTGTAAATGATAAAGACACTTTTTTTAATGGAGAAATTCATTTTCTAACTCTTTACAGCATATATCACTTCTGAGTCGTTTGAAATAGCCCAATACCTCTAAAAAACGCTTTGATGAATTTCGGCCCATAGAGCGTAATGTATTTCGAATCTTTTGGGCGGTTCTGTAGATAAACTATCCAGTCGAATGGAACCGAAAGGGGAGGTGCACAACTAGATGTTACAACAATCCTAAATATAAAGTTTTAACATTCTACGCCTAATAGTTTTTGAGATATGCGAGTTTAATGAATTTCGGCCCATTGAGCGTAATGTATTTCGAATGTTTTGGGCGGTCCTGTAGATAAACTATCCAATCGAATGGAACCAAAAAGGGAGGTGCACAACTAGATGTTACAACTATCCAAAATATGAAGTTTCGACATTCTACGCCTAATAGTTTTTGAGATATGCGAGTTTAATGATTTTCGGCCCATAGAGCGTAATGTATTTCGAATCTTTTGGGCGGTCCTGTACATAAACTATTCATTCGATTGCGACCAAAAGGGGAGGTGCACAACTAGATCATAGAACAATCCTAAATATCAAATCTCAACATTCTACGACCCATAGTTTTTGAGATATGCGAGTTACATACATACGTACGTACGTACAGACGGCATGGAAAAACTGACCACAATAAACTGGCCGCTGGTCAAAATGAGTTGCAGACGCGTTAATAGGATCGTGCATGCTAGCCTACGATGAGATGCATCGAAAAAATTTTTAAAATTCAATTTAGAGGTAGTCAAAATCGGTTTTTTTGTCGAAATTTGGCCCCCAAAATTTTTCGGGATCACATTACTTCCTTATACTACGTACAAGGAAGTAAAAACAGCAATTTTGAGACATTTGTATTTACTCTAGTAACAATAAGGTTGAAAATACCGGATAGTCCCCCCCATCCGAAATTTAAACCTTACATTACGCTATCGAAACATATATGCCATGGGGGTATGAAATAAATTGTTAGATACTTAGTTTTCACCATTGTGATTAGAACTCTCAACTCTAATATTTTTAAGAATAATTTTTTTTTATAAATAATATTGTCTTGTTTAAACGAAATAATTTAAAAATTAATATATTAAACTAAATTCCATTACTACATAACTGCGAGGTTTTATTGAATTACTATTTTCGGATTTATTTATTAAATGTTTCACGAAAGAAATTGCCACAAAATATTAGAAAAAATGAGTGCAGTGAAAAGCGGCTGTGTGACGTCATTTTGAAGTCCAAAAAAATCAGTAGTCACAAAATAGTCACACAGTGACTTCACAGTGGAGTCACTGAGCGACCAATCACATAGTAGTCACATGGTGACTTCACAGTGGAGTCACTGAGCAACCGATCACATACTAGTCACATGGTGTCTTCACAGTCGAGTCACTTAGCGACCGATCACATACTAGTCACATGGTGACTTCACGGCGACGTCACCAGGTGACTGGTCACAAATAAACTTCACAGTGACTACATAGTAGAGTCGCATCACTCACAAGTCACAATGTGAGTAGTATGTGACAGTCCTCTGACAATTGTGACCCTCTGTGACGTCACAGCGACTCTTTTGTGACCATCTGTGCTATTAGGGAAGGGGATGTCTCCAAAGTGAGAAAAATGTAATTAATTTACAACTGACTTTAATGTATGTTAATAGTCACTTGATAGACACAGTTGACCCTGAAATCTTATTTGGCTAGAATTTTCCTTTAAAGCATGTTTGACAGTTTCTAGTGAAAGTTACTACATCGTAGTAACCTATACCATTATTTGCCCATTCTCTTTTACAGTTTAAAAATACTTCTCGAGAAGCGTGATGTCATGAGTGGATGACCCTGCTAAAAGACTACATTTTCGCTCATTTCATAAAGCAGTACCAATCATTTTAGGTAAAATTATACCTGTTGATTTCACTCATTTGAATGCTTTTAACTGCTTTTCCCTACAAATGGGATCGTTATTTAACTTTTTTCAACTCATAGTGGATCCCCTAACGTAAACATTTTTTCGCCTGAAAACGGACACCAACTCAGTAGGTAAAGTGGTGCAAGTCATCAGTTCTAAAATTAATTTTCTCGCTAACTATTTCACTTATACTCGGGGCAAACCTTACCTGATAACAGAGGAGAAGGCTAGAGGAGCCTTTTCACTACTTTCCCAATGTATCACTCCGACACTCGTTTCTCTTTCCAATTATTAGTGGCTGTCAATATCACAAAGCAACCCAATCGCAAGGCGAATCTGCATTTCTGATTCCCGCCAGCACGAAAGAGGTCTATCATTGGTCAAGCGTTTGGGAAGGCGTTACATCTAATTTCTGACTTCATTTCGTAATCCTTTTAATTATTGAATTCAAATAAGACAAATATGCAATTATTTTATAACATACACTTTATTTTAGCACTTAATAGTTGATAACTATCTTAGTTCTGTAAAAAAGCAGGGCAAACGGAAAGAACTATTTGAAAGCGGCGGAATCACACAGTCTGCAGCATTCCCTCCATTATCAGGTTAGTTGTGCCCCGAGTATAGAGACACGGGATTTGTTTTATTCATTTTCCTAGACAAAGAGCAACATTCTTCTCAATAGAAAGGATAGGAAAGGAGGGACCGTATAAAAATTAAGTTTCGTATTTTGCCCTCAGTAAAAGAAATGCCCTATCTGAAAGTTACTCTTTATTTGACGAAGTTTTCTAATTGGAAGTACGTTTCGATCACTTAGGGTTTAAAAAATAATCGCCTTAACATCTATTTTGAATCACCCGGTATTAAGTAGATACCCCGAATGCAGGCTTATACCTTAAGAATGCCAATCCAGGAGATTTCCCTGTGTTCAAAAATGGAGGTTCGTGGAGACCCGGATATTCAGCGTCTCCATTCTGATCTATAATAAACATCCGTAAAAAAAAAAAAGTTTTTCTCCGTTTTTATGCTAGATGAAAAGCAATTTTAAATTTTGTGAATAAAATTAGTTACTTCTCTACTCTTTTACATGCGTTTTTAATGTTCCTTCATGTTTGTGTGTGTGTGTGTGTGAGGGAGGGAGGGATGGATGGATGGATGGATGGAAGAAAATTTACATTTGAAGGGGCTGTTTAAAATTGGATTGGAAAAGCTCGAACAATGAAGATGAAATTTCAAAGGGATTCAGTTTTGATGGTTACATAAAAGGGACTGAATTTTTAATGGGATGCCATTTTTAGTTCATTTAATAATTTTTACATAGAGGAGAGGAGGTGATTATGGAATACCATTTACATTTCTAACTGTAACTTCATAGATTTTTAAATAAAATCCCCCAAAACAGCATGAGTACATGCTATAATGAATCGTAATGAAATGTCAATTGCAAAGAAATACACAATTTATTTTGTTGTTATAGAAAAAAATATTTTAAAAAAAAAGTTACGAATGGAGTATAATATGGAATAGTCGGGTCATATGGAATAGATGGTTTAAACCCATGAAAAGCAATTTATATTGCTTCCTATATAGTTATTTGTTACTATAAAACAAATTTTTATGTTTTGTAGTTTAAATCATTATATTGGAGTGATTTCTGCTTCGAGTCGATTTAGAAAAGTTGTAGATGTAATTTTCTTTCTTTGCTCCGATACAGTCATGGTGAGCCCACAGAGAACAGCTGGATCTTTGAATCCAAACTTATCGGCGTTGATCATTAGAGAATTTTTCGTGACAAAAGATGCATTCAGCGTCTTTGTTTTCCGGGTCTTGAGTGGATGACATGAAACCCATTACAATATTACCCAGTATTCCAGAATACCCGACACGCCGTCTCGGAAAACGAACCTTTAAAACTAATTGGCAAAACACTGTCATCTAAAAAATAACCACAGTTCAACAAACTACCATTCTCTTAGTGTACATTGTGCGTAACATCCATGTTCATGTCACGTGTTTACTAGTAATTTAAAATGTTTGAAAACGTATCTACAAAAACTCTTGAAAATCACAAAACACATTTTGTTCTGTAGCGAGTGGTACGGCAACAGAGAGCGGTCCACTCTTACTGCATTGTAAGAAGGGAATCTTTCTTGAGTGGTTCATGGTGTTCCCTTGTGGCAATAGCAACTAACAGAGCCAAAAACTCGGTATTCCATATTTCCCGACTATTCCATAATCACCTCCTCTCCTCTACTTGTAAAAGTAAAATATATAATCTTCTGACAGGGAAAAATTTCGGATGTTAAGAGAAAAATCAATTTTAGTCATGAAATAATTCAAACTTTGTAAAACATCAACAATGGGTCGGGGTTTGTCAAGTCTTTTTTTAGGCGTGTTCATATTTGCATCCAAAATGGTGGAGAATATTAACAACATTTGCTGTGTGGAATGATAACGCAAAAATATTGGAATTAAATGATAATTTTATAGAATGAAATTACAGTCGAACCTCTAATTAACGAATTGATTAGGACCATCAATTCCGTTCGTTAAATCGAATATCATTTTTTCATGTAAAGAGTATGGTATAAAAATATCGAAGCAAGATACCCTTAGATATTGATATGAAAATGAGAATGATTATTGTTTACTTCGAAATTATAAGTTATACGTTAAAAAATAAAAATAAATTATAAATTAAAATTTATAAATTATATAAATATATAATTATAATGCTTCTAAAAATAAATTACGTTTATAAATTATAAACGTAATTTATTTTTAGATATATATAATACGTTTATAAATTAAAATTATATATACGTTTATATACGTTTATAAATTAAAATTAAAATTATATAAAATTAAAATTAAAATTATATATACGTTTATATACGTTTATAAATTAAAATTAAAATTATTATTAGATATTATATAATACGTTTATAAATTAAAATAATAAGTTATACGTTAGGAGACCAACTTTAAAATTATCTAAATTCTTTTATGTTACTTGTTCTTAAAACTTAATTCATATATAATTATTATAACTTTGGAAAGAAATCCTTGATAGTGCTTTGTTTTTTGGTTCTGTGTTTTGAAGGCACATAAAATTTCCAAAGCTCTTTGTCGATATTAATTTTCTGTGCGAAAAATTTGAAGTTTTTGTTTTATGTGTAAATTTTATTTCTGCGATTGTTGTTCGTTAAATTAGAGCATTGTAGCACCTTTTTGTCGGGACCGAAAAAATATTCGTTAAATCGGAGAATTCGTTACATCAAAGTACGTTAAATCGAAGATCGACTGTATCTCAGGATTAAGTAACATGGTGTGCCTCCATTTCTGTTTTCAATCACCCATAAAGTTGTAACCAGGTCTTCGAACCGTAATTGTATTCGTTCCGGTTCAGCTAATAGAAAATATATCCGTTCCATTCCGGGTTTCGTTCCGCCAAAAATAACGGTTTTCTGGTTCAGTTCCGGATGAATAATTTTACTTTATGTATATTATTTTTTATTTGTACTAAAAATATGATTCTATCATCAACCGAATTAAATCTGTCTTCTACAAGTAGTTTCATTCGAAACTGAAACAGAAAAGTGATAGCGAACTTCGAAGCAGAAAATCGAGATCGATACTTTTGATCGATACTTGAGATCGATACTTTTGAAGCTCTAATTTGTCTGGCTGTCTTATGATGTTTTCCATTCTCTTTTATTCCAGTTCGGAGTTTCAGAAACTATTCTATTTATGGATAGTTCGAGTGTAAACACAGTTTTAAACATAAAAGAGCGTATCTAAACTTCCGTTCGCCCTCATTTTGATGAATATAGCTGATCAATAGGCTATTATGTAATGTTAATGGAGGAAAACTAGCTTTACAAGCCTCGTTGGATAAATCGTGCCAAATGTCCAAAATATCACCAAGCTTGGCGGCTATCGGAAATTCGTAACTACATATATATATACAGGGTGTCCAGCCTTAATGTGACCCAATAGCTAATTCCCGAACCGTTCGGTTTAGATATGCACTTCCGATTTGAAAAAAGGTAAATAATGTTTTTACGTGCTTTTAGAACCAAAAAACCCATTACAAAAACTAAATTTTTATACGGTCCCCAGGTCCTATCACTTATATTTAGGAAAAGATGCACTACACAAAAACAAAGTAAACACAAAAAGTTTCATTTTATTACGATAAAAACTGACCGAGTTATGGAACTTTGAAAATCATACATTTCATCCAATTTCTCAGCTGTTTTCAGGAAGCTAGTAAGGGACCGTCTTGAAAATGGATGAAATGTGGGATTTTCAAAGTTCCATAACTCGGTCAGTTTTTATCGTAATAAAATGAAACTTTTTGTGTTTACTTTGTTTTTGTGTACTGCATCTTTTCCTAAATATATGTGATAGGACCTGGGGACCGTATAAAATTTTAATTTTTGTAATTTTTTTTTCTAAATGGGTTTTTTGGTTCGAAAAGCACGTAAAACAATTCTTTACATTTTTTAAAACATTTTTCAAATTGGAAGTGCATATCTAAACCGAACGGTACGGGAATTAGCTATTGGGTCACATTAAGGCTGGCACTCTGTGTGTATATATATATATATAACTAATAAGTAACTAATAAGTAAAATACAATATATACTGAAAATAAGACATACCTCGCATTAAACAGAAAACAGCTAGAAGCAAGATCTTTTGTTATCTTTTTTATTATTTTTTTTCTTTTTATAGTAGGGTAGAGCCCAGAAAGTGTGGAGTAAACATCTCTTTTGATATGCCACACAACCGAAACCCTACTATTTTGTTTGATTTTAATTATAATCCACTGTTTGTGGCTCCTGATGATGGTGACAGTGGTTATAATTTCCGTTCTATTCTATTTTCACAATAATTATTGCACTTTGTTTGGCTCAGCTTTTATTAACTTTTATTATTAATTTTTGAAATTGTGGTTTCTATTTCTTGCTTCTAGCTGTTTGCTTTTTAATTCGAGGTATGTCTTATTTTCAGTATATATTGTGTTTTACTTATTAGTTATATTCTATTCTGTTTGTCATAGCTGCATTTGCGCGTTACCAATAGCATATCTTCTAAATACTTAATTATGGATGCTTGATTTGAATTTATATGCCATTTTTGCATTGCTAATTATTTTATATATATATATAAAACTGATATAAAAAACGGATGTTTTTACTTATAAAACATTTTTTTAAAACTTCTTTGAAAACTATCTATTAAATGAAAACGATAAAGTAAAAATAAATTCATCTTATTTATCATTTATTTGATAAAAAATAACAAAACTATTTCATGTACCAAAATTCAAACTGATACTAAAGTTTCGGGTAAAATTCCTGCAATATTGATGTTCAAGTAAATAAATAATGAAGGGAAAAAATGTATTCACTTACAAGCACTTAATTCGCATAAAATTTGTGACTTCAATTTATTTTTGTGCATTTTACAACCATGCAAATAAATTTGAAATGAATATTTTTTCGTGCAAAAAATAACTTTCAGCTAAAAAAATAAGTGAAATCAAAGAAAACATTTTAGTAATGTACTTTTGCTGTCATTTGAATAAAAAGAAAATATTCTCATATATGAAAATTTAAATATTTTTTTTTCCTTCTCTGAGTTCAAAACTATCTTGTAAAACAAAATTTTGAATCAGACGCCAACCCTTAAAGAAGAAATTAAAAAATATTTTTTCCTTGTAAAGGAAATTAGGAAATCAAAATACATCTCATCTTATCAAAAATTGTTAACTTTTTATAAGGCCGTGCTAAGAATACCGTTCAGTTATATTGGATGTACATTTTTTCCATACATCTAGATTCTAAATTATATTTGGTTATGAACTTTTCTTTCATTAATAGTTTTTAATTAATGAAAATTATTAATTCATTTAATTTCAACATGCATACATACAATAATTAATTAAGATACATACTAGACCTTTTTTACGGAAAAAAATCTAGTTCGAATTTTTGATTATCCGAATGGGGTGTGGTCCCAATTGATTCGGATAATTTGAGTTCTACTGTATAGTTTTTTGTTCCTGTAAATTTCTTTTTACCCATCTGCTTGTTCGGGAATCTTTTAAGAACATTTATTTTTAATTAATGTGAAAACATTACTAGAAATCAATGAACTCATTACATCAGCGGTTCTCAACCTTTGACTAACTTACAGTGCCCCCCCGTCACATTTTTAATGAACTTTAAAAATGAACATTTAGTCGAAATTTCTACAAAATAATGCTATCAGTAAAGTTTCAACGAGCATTTTAAGTGAAAATGAATATATTTTTGAATAAAAATGATAATAAATAAGGTGATATTTTTAAAAACATGCATTATTACTTGCTCTTTGGCTTTTCTCGCGCCGACCTTGCAAACGCTCTCCTCCCCCCATGGGGGGCGCGACCCACAAGTTGAGAAACGCTGCATTAGATAATGTTAAACAACTGGGCAGTTACATTTTTTTTCTAGAAATAAGGTTGCTTTTTCATCTTAAAGTAAACATTAGATGAATCTCTAAGAACAAATATCGGAAATATTAAAATTCGTTATCTGCACGTGTAAATAAATGCGTAACTTTTTAGTTGAACGCTTTTAAACGATTTCTTAAATTCATAGAAAATGTAATCGAATTTCAGAAATAAAACTTCCATTTTATATTTCTAAAATTTGTAAAAGTAAACATCTTTGAAACAAAATTAATTAAAATAAGCGAATATTGAATGCTCTCAGACTGACGTTAAAAATAATATAATCCTATCCAAAACCGAAAATCCGTCCTTTAAAAATAAATTTTGCAAAGATTACAGATAAATAAGCAACATATAAACATGCTTTTTAAGGTGTACGCATAAAAAAATTTCCTTCCGTATTCATGTAAAATGTAATTAAATTTGAAATATCAAAGTTGCATTTTATAGTTCTTAGAGCTGATAAAAAATAAACAACTTATCTTTGAAATAAAATTAATTTAAATAAACAAATGCTGAAAGCTATATATGTAGTTTCAGATTTAAGCTCAAAATAATAAAATCCCATCAAAAACGTAAACAATCAATTTGATAAGGTTAAAGTTTACAGATGCATAACAGGCATATATATATTATTTTTCAGATGAAAGCTTTTGCAAAATTCGTTTCCTATTCGAGTAAAACCTAATTAAATTTGAAACATCAAAATTTCATTTCATAGTCATAAAATTTGCAAAAATAAACACCTTATTTTTGTAAAAATAAATAAAACTGAATAGAGATACATTTGCATTCAAGTTAAACATTATATTATCCTATCAAAAAGGAAAACTGAACATGTCTTTGCATTTCAGAAAAAAAGTTTTGAGATAGCTAGAAATCTTATTTTCAAATAAAATGCAAATAAAAATAATGCTAACTAAAGAAAACATTTTTTTTAGAACTAAAAATTATATGAACTCAATAATAGTAATAATAATAATGAATTTATTTACAAATGTAATTTTTCAGGTGAACATCTTTCCTATTCGTTTAAATTTGAAATATCAACATTTCGTTTTATAATTCTAGATTTTGCGAAAATAAAAAACTTATTTTTGAAACAAAAATCAAACTAATGAATGCAATACATCTGTAAAAGTTTTTAAAAATATCCAATTAAAAACCAAAACTCAACACGTCTTTCTGAATTTAAAAACTGTTTTAAGATAAGTACCTATTTTTCAAACAAAATGCCAAAAAAATAATTAGAAATAAATATCCATAATAATAATGAATTTATATACAAATGCATGTTTTTAGGTGAACGCTTTTACAAAATTCCTTTCCTATTCGTGTAAAATTTAATTATATTTGAAGTATCAAAATTTCATTTAATAATTCCAGAATTTATGAAACTAAACAACTTATTTTTGAAAAAGAAAAAAAATAATTGAAACTTGCTGATACTGAGTGCAATGCTTTTTTAAAAGATAAAAGTATGTATACAGGGTGAATCTAAACTCTTGGGCAAAACTTTAAAGGGTGATAGGGCGCACAAGGAGGAATTGTAATCACATAGCAATCTGGGTGGAAAATGCAGTTTTAACTGACCCGGTCATAATCCCTTTTGGAAAAGCATTGAAGTGTCCGTCTCATTTCTTAACCCAGTTTCATAAACAATAGGCTCGTCTCCGAAAATGCCATCCATGAAATAAAATAGAATTTTTAAACTATCCATTTTAGTCTTCTGTTTTCGGGGAAAAATACATGAGTTTCTGACGAACAAGGGTCGGAAAGGACACTGTTGTTTCCGCGCTTTTAACCAAAGTGATTATTAACAGCTACACGAAGACGACGTTGCCGACCCCACATTGCTATGTGATTCTGATTCCTTATTATGTGCCCTATCACCCCTTAAAGTTTTGCCCAAGAGTTTAGATTCACCCTGTATATCCTATTAAAAATGAAAACGTAACACGTCTTTTTGCATTTCAAAACTAGAGTTTTGAGCTAACTATCTGTTTTTCAAACCAAATGCAAATAAAATAATGAATTTATAGACCGATGTAATTTTTCAATTGAAAGCTTTCACAAATATATTTCCTATTCGTGTAAATTTTAATTAAATTTGAAACATCAGAATTTCTTCCATGATTCTAGAGTTTATGAAAATAAACAACTTATTTTTCAAAAAAAAAAAAAAAAAAAAAAAAAAAACTAGCGGATACCGAATGCAATATATCTGTAAAAATAAAAAATATATATACTATTAAAAACAAAAACATACCTTTTTGAATTTCCAGCTAAAATTTTGAGCTATCTGTTTTACAAACAAAATGCAAATAAAAATAATTAGAAATAAAAATCAATAATTATAATGGATTTATATACAAATGCAAGTTTTTTTTACAAAATTTCTTCCCTATTCATGTAAAATTTAATTAAATTTGAAACATCAGGATTTATTTCATAATTCTAGAATTTAAGAAAATAAACAACTTATTTTTGGATAAAAATTTAAACTAAGGGATACTGAATGCAATACGTTTGCAAAAGTTAAAAAGTATATATACTATTAAAAACGAAAACGTGTATTTTTTTGCATTTCAAAACTAACTATCTGTTTTCAAACAAAATGCAAATGAAAAAAATTAGAAATAAAAATCAATAATAATAATGAATTTAAGTTTTTTAAAAAGTTCCTTTCCTATTCGTGTAAAATTTAATTAAATTTGATATATCGAAATTTAATTTATAATTCTAAAATTTATGAAAATAAACAGCATATTTTCGAAAAAAAAATGAAGATAACAAATACTGAATGCAATACATTTGAAAAAGTTAAAAAATATATACTACTAAAAAGGAAAAGAGGTCTTTTTGCATTTCAAAACTAAAGTTTTGGGCAAAAAATCTGTTTTTCAAACAAAATGTAAATAAAAATATTTAGAAATAAAAATAAATAATAATAACGAATTCATATACAAATGTAATGTTTCAGTTGAAAGCTTTCACAAAAATTCCTTTCCTATTCGTTTAAAATTTTATTAAATTTATACATCGAACTTTCATTTAATAATTCTAGAATTTATGAAAATAAACAATTTAGTTTTGAACAAAAATTTAAACTAAGGAAGACTGAATGGAAATTCTAGAATTATTAAATGAAATTCCGATGTATAAATTTAATTAAATTTTACACGAATAGGAAAGGAATTTTGTACAAAACTTAAATTTATTATTATTAATGATTTTTATTTCGAATTATTTTTATTTGCATTTTGTTTGCAAAAAGACTTATTTCGTTTTGAATAGTATATATTTTTTTAACTTTTACAAATGTATTGCATTCAGTATTAGTTAAAAAATATATGCTATTGAAAGCGAAAACACGTCTTTTTGCATTTCAAAACTGAAGCTTCGAGCTACCTATCTGTTTTTTGAACAAAATGCAAATAAGCATAATTCGAAACAAAAATCATAAGCATTCATTTAAATAAAAATAATAACACAAAAAAAATCAATTGAACTATAAAAATTTAAATATTCCTTCTTTCAGCTTAAAAGTTTCTGCCAAAGAGATAAAATCTTCACTTCGATGGAAGAAGTTTTTCCCATCTTCAAAATCCATCAACACTTGAAGCAATCAGATATATCCCTGGAGAAATTAAAAATCCTTCACAGAAATAACAATATATATAATGCAAACGGATAAAAAAAAATAAAGAGATAGAATTCTCTATTAGAGTCGTTAATATCTCGGGCTTCCATTGTAAGACTTTATGCAAGAAGAGATAAAAGGAATGGGAAAAAAAATGATATAAGTTATCGCCTCTGTGTGAGATGCAATTTATCTAATGCATTTAGATGGGATTAGGAGGGGCGGGGGAAGTTCTTTGGCAAGGAAATGTTGCCTTTATTTATTAGTACTGACATTTCAGCTTTTTCCGGATTTTGACATGAAAATAAGACTAGCGTATCTATTACAAATAAATCTTTTGTCTGTGCTTTGTTTGGAACTTAGCTGTTCAGCCCAATGATTCACTATTACATTAGGTGTTAGCAGAGCCTGACTTATGCAGGGACAGACTGGGCAACTGTTTCAGGATCAATGGGGAGGAGGGGGGGGGGATCAAGAAAAAACACTGTTGTAATTCACAGAAATGTTTTCTCTCTATTCTAGAAAAAATTTAACGGCCGCTGCAGCCGCTGTCACGAGCTTGTTGGGCTATTTTCTCCTAAATCGTGAGGATTTGAATTTCGGGAAACATGTTCTCGGATGCGGAAAATTCCGAGGAACCTGATAAGGTGACTTAAATTTCGAAAATCGAATTATTTTAGAAGATACTAGCTGAATTCCCCGTTCTTCGTACGGGATTGAATAGATTCTTTTCGAAATATCGAAATTCCACTTAATAATTCTGGAATTTATGAAAATTAATAGCTTCGAAAAAAAATGAAACTAGCGAATACTGAATGAATTTCTAAAAGTAAAAAAATATACTATTATAGAAGAATAACACGTCTTTTTGCATTTCAAAACTAAAATTTTGAACTAACTAACTGTTTTGTGCAACAAAATGCAAATAAGAATAATTAGAAATAAAAATCAATATGAAATATCAGAATTTCTTTAATCATTCTAGAAATTATGATAAACAACAAATTTTTGGGGAAAAAATGATTCAAACGGAAAATGAATGCAATGCATTTATAAAAGTTTTAAAAAAAGTATACTATTAAAAACGAAAACACGTCTTTTTGTATTTCCAGCTCAAATTTTGAGCTAACTATCTGATTTTTAAACAAAACGCACGTAAAAATAATTAGAAATAAAAATCGATAATAATAATGAATTTATATACAAATGTAAGTTTTTTACAAAATTCCTTTCCTATTCGTGGAAAATTTAATTGAATTTGAAAAATCAGGATTTCTTTTATAATTCTAGAATTCATGAAAATATCCAACTTATTTTTGAAGAAAAATTTAATCAAAGGGATCCTGAATGCAATACATTTGCAAAAGTTAAAAAATATGTACTATTAAAAACGGAAACGTCTTAACATCTTGTAAAACGTCTTGTAAAACGTCTTGTAAAACGTCTTGTACATTTCAAAACTAAAGTTTTGAGCTAACTATTTGTTTTTCAAACAAAATACCAATAAACGTAATTCGAAACAAAAATCATAAGCATACATTTAAATAAAAATAATAGCCAAAAAAAAATCAATTGAACTATAAAAATTTAAATATTCGTTCTTCCTGCTTAAAAGTTTCTGCCAAGGAGATAAAATCTTCACTTCGATGGAAGTTTTTACCCATCTTCTGCATCATCATTTACCCATCTGCATCAACACTTGCAGCAATCAGACATATCCCCTGGAGAAATTAAAAATCCTTCACAGAAATAACAATATATATAATGAAAACTGATGAAAAAAATAAATAAAGAGATAGAATTCTCTATTAGAGTCGTTAATATCTCGGGCTTCCATTGTAAGACTTTATGCAAGAAGAGATAAAAAGGAGAAAAAAAATGATATAAGTTATCGCCTCTGTGTGAGATGCAATTTATCTAATGCATTTAGATGGGATTAGGAGGGGGCGGGGGGAGTTCTTTGGCAAGGAAATGTTGGCTTTATTTATTAGTACTGGCATTTCAGCTTTTTCCGGGTTTTGACATGAAAATAAGGCTAGCGTATCTATTAGAAATAAATCTTTTTGTCTGTAATTTGTTTGGAACTAGCTGTTCAGGTCAGGAAAAAAAAACACTCAAAATACTGGTGTTAAACGATAAAATAAAAAAACTTGTCTATTCGAGCCTCGTCAGGGGGAGATTCCCTGTACCACCCCCCCCCTAATTTTTTAGTTGCATTATTGCCATATCAAAACGATGTTCATGGACTATGTCATTTTATCGCTCATCTTTCGCGTATTTCGCCTGGTCACCCTATGTTGAAATTTTTAGGAGTGTAACCTATTTATAGAAAAATACATGCGATTGCTATTCTACAGCTTACGAAATAGTGTAACAATAGATGAAAGCTGTTGTGAAATAATAGTATTTGAATATATGTAAAAAATACATGCGATGCATATTCTACAGCTTACGAAATAGTGTAACAATAGATTAAAGCTGTTGTTAACTAATAGTATTTAAATACATATAATATTAAGCCTCACATTTTTATGTAGCACTTTTTGTGACATATTTTTCAATAAAGGGTGTTGACAGATTTTTTTTAAAAATGACATAGTCGTTAATAAAATCTTTGTGTAAATAAAAAACCACCCATAAAATGTTACTTATAGCACGATACGATCGTTTCGACCAAAAATTATTTCGGTCTTCATCAGCCAAAGCCGTTCGTCTCACTGAACAGAGGGAATTGAAAAAGATAAACAAACAAGCATGTTGCCACATGGAAAAAGGAAAAGGCGAACAAAACCACGTAGATTAAAAGTACCCAGTTTTTGGGTATTTACCCAGGCCTTGGGTAAATAACCGGGTAAATACCCCAAAAATATTTACCTACCCAGTGGGTATTTACCCACCCCACTTCACTGGTCACACAGAGGAATTATCGGTCACTTCTTTTTCTGGGTAGTTGTCACTAGTGCATTAATTTTTAATTTTTTTTTTTTTTACAAAACAGCTAAATTAAGCGAAGTCAGCCTTACACATTCTATTTTCTTATATCAAGGTCAAAAACAACGTAACTTAAGCAAATAAGTGAAAAAAATGACTTGTCACATTACTGTAAAAACATCTTCAAAAAAGATTGTCTCTGAAAATCAGGGTTTTTAGCACTACCGTGGTATTAAAATCGAGCAGGTTATAAATTTTTGTATCAAATTTGTATTCTTATTTATTTGTATATTTGTATTTATTTGAATATTATTTCCATTAACAGCGTTCCACTGTATAGTCTACACTTCAAGTGTGTTCAATTCGTTCGCCATTTTACCTGCAAAGCCCTCTTTATACGGAGAGTTTCACTGGCACCCCCCACTACTCTTTATTCCAGCTCATTATTTCTAAAAATCTGGAGTGACTCCACTCGACTTTCCGAACACTTACGATTAAGATCATTACCAAGCATTTAAATAAATTTTAATCGATGAATAATTCAAATATATATACCAAAATTAAGCTCAATCGAATGTATCGTTTAAACGCTAGCGCACTTTCAAGAATTTCTCCCCATAGGCTATAATGTAAAAGGAATTTTTGGCGTAGCCATGTAGAAAAACTATAAGTCCTATACACATCAAAATCGATACCGGTCTTACGATGGTTGTTTATAACATGTACACCCAATTTGAGCTCAATCGAATGGACCGTTTAAACGCTAGCGCACTTTCCAGAATTTTCCCCCATAGGCCATAATGGAAAAGAAATCTTTGTCGTAGCCCTGTAGAAAAACTATAAGTCTTATACACACCGAAATCAATACAGGTCTTGCGACGGTGGTTTATAAAATATATACCTAATTTGAGCTCAATCGAATGTACCGTTTAAACGCTAGCGCACTTTCAAGAATTTTCCCCCATAGGCCATAATGTAAAAGAAATCTTTGTCTTAGCCCTGTAGAAAAACTATAAGTCCTATACACACCAAAATCAATACCGGTCTTGCGACGGTGGTTTATAACATATATACCCAATTTGAGCTCAATCGCATGCCCCGTTCAGGAGCTATCGTGTTCACTCACATACACACAAACACACACACACACACACACATACACACATACATACATACATCTCGTAAAAATAGCATAAATGAATTCAGAAGCCCTCTAAACGTGTAAATACACCAAAATCTCGAATTCGAATTTTTTCATGATTACAATACTTTCCTTACATGGTACATGTTCGGAAAGTAAAAAAGGGAAAACTATGATCCTACACAAAATTTACTGCATTAAATTAAAAATATTGAGCAAGATTGATCTTGAAATAACAAACCACCAGGAAAATATATAAATGTGTATTCCTCACCAAAACATATTTCCCTGAAAAACAACATTTCTTAAAATCCCCCAAGAACGTCTCATTTTCCCATGCGAAGGTGCCATCTAGTAGACATTCTCTGAACTATTTTTTTTTTTCAAAAATCGTTCAGTGCATCGGGGGTACAACCGAACACGCTAAATTTAATATCGGTTAAAAGAATATCCCGGTTATTATAATAAATTTTCGTTGTACCCAACCGTCATTATTAGGCAAAGTGATACCGGTACGTGGAATATTCCTGATATTAGAATAAATTTTTGTATCAAATTTGCATATTTATTTATTTTTATATTTGTATTTATTTCAATATTATTTCTATTAAGAGCGTTCCACTGCATAATTTTCACTTCAAGTATTTTACAATTCATTCGCAATTTCACCTGCAGAATTCTCTTTATAGAGGAAGTTTAATTAAGACTACTCTGTATATTCTAGCATTCTATTTCCAAAAAAGGGAAAACTATGATCCCAACACAAAATTTACTGCATTAAATTAAAAATATTGAGCAAGATTGATCTTGAAATAACAAACCACCAGGAAAATATATAAATGTGTATTCCTCACCAAAACATCTTTCCCTGTAAAACAACATTTCGTAAAATCCCCCAAGAACGTCTCGTTTTCCCATGCGAAGGTGCCATCTAGTAGACATTCTCTGAACTATTTTTTTTTCATAAATCGTTCAGGGCATCGGGGGTACAACCGAACACCCTTAATTTAATATCGGTTAAAAGAATATCCCGGTTATTATAATAAATTTTCGTTGTACCCAACCGTCATTATTAGGCAAAGTGATCCCGGTACGTGGAATATTCCTGTTATTAGAATAAATTTTTGTATCAAATTTGCATATTTATTTATTTTTATATTTGTATTTATTTCAATATTATTTCTATTAAGAGCGTTCCACGGCATAATTTTCACTTTAAGTATTTTACAATTCATTCGCAATTTCACCTGCAGAATTCTCTTTATAGAGGAAGTTTAATTAAGACTACTCTGTATATTCTAGCATACTATTTCCAAAAAAGGGAAAACTATTATCCCAACACAAAATTTGCTGCATTAAATTAAATATATTGAGCAAGATCGATCTTGAAATAACAAACCACCAGAAAAATTTATAAATGTACATTCCTCACCAAAACATCTTTCCCCGAAAAAACAACATTTTGTAAAATCCCCCAGACTTCTTGGCCAATCAAGTAAAGGTAAACAATTTCACTCTAGACTGTTTTTCTTCCCTGAGCTAAAGCAATAAAGTTTTGCTTCGTATAAGTAAAGCTTACCAAAAGATATCGTACTTCTAAAGTCATTTTGAGGATAGTGGATAAAGTAAAAAAAAAATAATTTACTTTCTAGTCTAGACTTACTCTAGTAGAAAAACAAAAGGCGAAAGATTGTTTATAATGCATAAGTTCGGCATAATTTAAGATAGAAATAGAATGCAGTGAAACTTCTCAGGAACGACCATCCGCCATTCCATGAAAAATCGGTCGTTAAGAGGGGTGGTCGCTCAAAGAAATGCAAACATTGGATAGCGAAGGGGAAAAAATGTTAAATATATTGTCTGTTTTGTTATTTTTGCAGTTGTATATTAATACATATGCAATTATAAAAATATATCTTCAAAATTTAAATAAAGTAGTTAGAAATTTCGGATAAACTTGAAATAATTTACTTTTAAGTCTATATTAGAAAAACAAAACAAGAAAGATGGTTTGTAATGCATAAGTTCGGCATAATCTAAGATAGAAAATAGAATACAGTGATCTTCTCAGGAACGACGACCCTCCGTTCTACGAAAAATCGGTCGTTAAAAAGGGTGGTTGTTCAAAGGAATATAAATATTGAATAGCCAAGGGAAACAAAATAGAAAAAAAAATGCTTAAAAAATATTATTTGTTTTGTTATTCATGCAATTGTTTGTTAATACAAACGTTCTAAATATTTTATTAAAATTAAAATTTTAATAAAATATTTAGAAATTTCGGATTGTTCCATTATCTCTCTTCGAAATTATTTCTCTCTCTACTTTAGCTTTTGCATCTCACAAAAGATGTTTCATCCTTGTATTCTTCAAATGCATTCTGAATTCTCCATGGTAATATTTATTCGCTGTAAAATTGGCGTTTTTGGGTTCTCCCACAAGCAAAAGTAACCGTGACAGTTAAAATTTTTTATTTGGGAATACCTTATTCCCCCGTACACGATATATAATTTTCTTTATTAGTATCGTTTGACATAAAATTAATTTTATAGATTAAATATAATTTTATAGATAGAAGATATATTTTATACGAAACCGCAGGGATCTATAAAATTAATTTTATGTCAAACGATACTAATAAAGAAAATTGCTACATCGGCGTTACAAAAAGGAAAATTAAAGAGCGAAAAAACGAACATTTTAAAGACATTAACCTCCAGAAACAAAGTACCGCTCTAGCCCGTCTTGCTTTGAAAGAGCCCATTACCATTGATTTTAAAAATATTAAAAAAATAGCCAACTTTAAAAATAGTATATATGCCTACATTCGTGAGAGCTTAGAAAAAATGACGACAGAGGGCAGCATCAACGATACGCTTCATACAATCGACCAATCATGGGATGACGTCATGCATCGAACTTTCAAGAAGAAGAACGAAGAAGATATAAAAAGAAGCCGCCATTAGTGAGAGATCCAGAAACGACTGAAGATGGTTATGTGTGTAACCGAAATATATATCGTGTACGGGGGAATAAGGTATTCCCAAATAAAAAATTTTAACTAATTAATCCGCCGTATTAAATAATGTTTTATATGTTTTTATTTTAGTAACCGTGACACTTTAATGCATATGTAAAATATGAAAGTGCATCAAATTAATGCAGATTTAAATTTTGAAAAGTATTTCATTTAAACAAGAAAGACAAGCACGGCACACTCATGGTAAAGGGCGCACATTTCAAACAGTATTTATAATCTTGGAGTATTGTTAGAATATGCCTGGCGAAGATTGTAAAACACTATTAGTAGGCGATTTTAATATGAATATCGACTCCAAAGCAGAGTTTTATGAAACAAGGAAGACAAATACGGCACACTCATGGATTACAATACACTTTCCAAGTGAATGGAATCAGGAAGAAATATAGGGACGACACATAAACTATGATACGCTTTTAAGAGTATTTATCATAATTTATCGCACTTTGGTGCGTATTTGAAATCTGAAAGTGTTTCATATTTTCTTCCTTTTTATTTCCTGGAGTGTATAAAATTTTTAACGATTATTATCGTTAAAAAGTATTATGAGACGCTTTTAGCATTTTACCGAATATTTTTGAAAAATGAAAGTGAAGTCATAGAAGCGATTTTAATCTAGATTTCAATTGCAAAGAAGTGTTGTATGGTAGGAAAACACATTAAACTCATAGATTATGATACACTTTCCGAATGGTATTTATAAAGGTGAAGTACAGTTGAACTACGCCTGGTGAAAATTGTTTTGGTAGGCGATTTTAATATACATTTCGATTCCAAAGAAGTGTTTTAAGAAACAAGGAAGACAAATACGGCACGCTCATGAGTAATGATACACTTACCAAATTAAATGAATAATGGAAGAAAATAGGGAAGACGGATTATCACCGGTTAGCCAAAAAAAAAAAAAAAATAAAAAAAATTGGAGGTTTTTGTTCTCATGCTTAAATTCTGATTCTAGACATTGAAAAACACTTAAATTTTCGTTTTTAGTTCTTAAAGTTTGCTTTTGTCTGATGGACGTCGATAAGTCTATTTTAATTTATTTCATAAACGAAAGATGGCAGCCCTTGGATGAACCCGAAAATAAACTGTGATATTATTTGTAACTCTGTCGTATTGCTTGTAGTATTATTTGTAATATTATTATTTGTTTGTATTATTATTGGCTCATACGAACATAAAAGAAATGCGAAAGATATTCACTTTCAGACATTAATTTCTTATTGTTTTACATTTATATGTTATTGTTTAAAGTGGCGCACACAAGAGGAAATCCAGGGGGGTCTGGACCCCACCCCATCGGCTTTGATTTTTTTTTTCGATTGATTATTACATACATCTATAGTAAATAAAATGATTCCAAAAAAAGGTAGCAATAGTTTCAGTTCTAATAAATAAAAAAGAATTTTTTTTCTCGTTTTCCTCAACTTTTCAAAAACGAACTGAAAGAGAACATAAAACACCATCTTGTTCTCAAAACTGTACAACTATTATTTGGCTTCCTATAGTATTGTGTAGTGTATTCTTAGGGA
>JAWZYV010019245.1:242500-390000 GCA_038373885.1 Cheiracanthium punctorium
AAATTTTTGCATTTTTTGAATATATTTTTTTTTATAAATATTTTTCTATCCATTTTATTTTTATAATTGTAGTTCAAATTGTTATTAGGACTATTATCTTCAATTTAAGGTCAAATTTGTTGGAAAATATGGAAAGTTGCTACAGTTATCCTGCGCGAAGTGCATTATAGTAATTTTGAAGACGTGAAAATTTGTGTTTTATTTATGTATTTTTAAGTCATAAAGAAACTGTTTATTAGTATTTTTTAATTTTTATTATATAAAACAATATCTTATGTAACCTACTCTGAAAAAATTATTTTAAAATATTGAATACTTTTAGTGCCAGAAATTTCAGAAAATGGATCACATTTTTGTGATTTCATGCCTTGAATGGCTGAACTGTCCCCTTGAGCGTGTAGTTAGAATATGCTCAGCAAAAAGTTGTAATACAGTCTCAGAGTAGACGATTTAATACAGAGGATGGTTATAATTATGTTACACTTTCCATCTGAACGAAATAAGGAAGAAAAATAGCTATTCAGTGCATATGTAAAATATGAAAATGTTTCAGATTTTTTATTTATTTTTTTTTTCTTTTAATTACAAACTGAATCTCTATTATCCAAAAAAATAAATAAATAAAAAATAATAATCTAGCCGGAAAGTGTTTTAGTCTTCCAATCCAGCAATCTTCTAGCACAACAAATCGTAAAGTACTTAAAATCTCCAAACCTTTCCAGTAACAAAAAGTATATCGCTTTTTCCAAAAACTCAAAACCACTGCCAATCAAAGTAGAGGCAGAACAATTTTCTCCCTAACTGTTTTTTTTTTTTTTTCTGAGGAACGTTAAGGCAATAAAAAGTTCGTCTCTGTAACTAACTACTTACGGGGGGGATATTTTAAGCTTTGGAGAGAAAATTCCTCGAGATAAAATTTGAACGAATTGATTTTGACATTTGGCTCACTCACGTATTAGTTCCTTTACTTGGGAGCGCAAACGGGTCATTGAATCGGGTCATTGAGCTGCATGATTTTTTTTTCCCGGTTCTATAAAGTGATGGATTCGAAAGAAGTGGATAAACTTTTCAGTTTCGTTCAAGCTTTGATATTACTTCATCGTGGCGTTATATTTTTAATCTTCTAAATAAATTTACTAACTTATACCGATTAATTTTTTTATTTCTAAAGGTTGTGTAAAGTCAAATTAGTTCTGTCATTTTTTCCCCTTATAAGTGTTGAATGAAATTTTTTTTAAAAATGTTGTAAATAAGTGTTTTCACTTTGCCCAACGAAGTGTATAAATCCGCCTGTGCTTTAATTTTCGTAAATATGCATCGAAATTTATACAATACTAGCTGAAGTACCCGTCCTTGACGGGTTAGTGAATGCAAATTTCAAAAAAGCAAGAACTTTCGTCAGCATTGTAGGAGTACACAGAATGGATGGAGTATGTTGCCAAAGTAAAGAAAGCGAAGTTATAATTTTTATGTATTGTTAAAATATTAAAGGTTAGAGAGTCACTAAGTAATATCATTTCATTCGCTTTAGTCGTAATTATGTGATGTGCGAACGAATATCTACGGATATTGAAATAATTTTCGCAAAATCTTAAAATCTAATCAACATCTTTGAAAAATTTGAAGCCTAGAATTTAAGTTGAGTGACAATCTATCATGTCACCCACTTTCGTTTGATTCCCTGCAGTCTTTATTTAGGGATGCTGGAACAAAATTTCAGCATTTTAAAACGATTTTGGCAAAATCTCGAAATCTGATCGATTTTTTTTAATTAGATGCTTATAGTTTAAGGTGAGTGACCACATATCATTTCACCAAATATCATTTTTTCACCTTTGCAGTTATTACGTGATGTGCGAGCTCAAATTTACGCAGTTTGAAACGATTTTCGCAAAATCTGAAAATCTAATGAAAATTTTAAAAAATTCGACGCCTATGTTTTAAGTTGAGTGACCACCTATCATGACACCCCATTTCATATCATTCGCTTCAGCCGTTTTTACGTGATGCTTAAACAGAAAAAGCGTCACGGACAGAATGACAGAACGACAGACAGACAAGCTTTTTTTTGAGGGTCGCATCGGATTCCCGGGTGCTTGAAACGGATAGAAATCGCAAAATTTTTGAATTCCAAGAAATGTACAGACAAAAGTCTAATTTTATTTATATAGATAAGTCTTTGCCACTCTCTTGAACTTCGAAATGGCTGCTGCTATATTCATGAAATTGGTGTCTATACTCGAGGCACATCTAACCTGATAATGGAGGGAATGCTGCAGACCGCGTGATTCCGCCGCTTTCAAATAGTTCTTTCCGTTTGCCCTGCTTTTTTACAGAACTAAGATAGTTATCAACTATTAAGTGCTAAAATAAAGTGTATGTTATAAAATAATTGCATATTTGTCTTATTTGAATTCAATAATTAAAAGGATTACGAAATGAAGTCAGAAATTAGATGTAACGCCTTCCCAAACGCTTGACCAATGACAGACCTCTTTCGAGCTGGCGGGAATCAGAAATGCAGATTCGCCTTGCGATTGGGTTGCTTTGTGATATTGACAGCCAATAATAATTGGAAAGAGAAACGAGTGTCGGAGTGATACATTCGGAAAGTAGTGAAAAGACTCCTCTAGCCTTCTCCTCTGTTATCAGGTAAGGTTTGCCCCGAGTATAGGCAGCCATGCGTTACTGAATGAAACGGACTACGGCTCCCCTTGGTGATAATTTGCTGAGTTAGCAGTCTTATCTCGAAAACGGAACGAGATTGGAAAAAAAAGTGATTTATAAAGTTGTAGAGCATCATCGATTGAATACGTAAAGACACCTTGTGGACGTTAATACAAAGAATATAACTGTTAAAACGCGCTTTTCTTTTCGTGATTTTCTATACTGTGAGGTCACACAACTTAAACGAAAGGAGAAATGATTATCTTTTGATCAAAACACGACACCGCATTGTGGCACTGTGGTATCGCTTGTGATCCCCAGCCAAAAGGACCGCGGTTCTACTTCAGTTTAGGTTTCATGACGTTACGGTATAAGAAATAACTAATAAAAAAATCTGGAGTGACTACACTCTACTTTCCGAACACTTACGATTAAGATCATTATCAAGCATTTAAATAAATTTTAATCGATGAATAATTCAAATATATATACCAAATTGAAGCTCAATCGAATGCACCGTTTAAACGCTAGCGCAATTTCAAGAATTTCGTCCCATAGGCCGTAATGTAAAAGAAATCTTTGTCGTAGCCCTGTAGAAAGTCCTATACACACCAAAATCAATACAGGTCTTGCGACGGTGTTTTATAATATATATACCCAATTTGGGCTCAATCGAATGTACCGTTTAAACGATAGCGCATTTTCCAGAATTTTCCCCCATAGGCCATAATGTAAAAGAAATCTTTGTCGTAGCCCTGTAGAAAAACTATAAGTCCTATACACATCAAAATCAATACTGGTCTTACGATGGTGGTTTATAACATCTGTACCTAATTTGAGCTCAATCGAATGCACTGTTTAAACGCTAGCGCACTTTCCAGAATTTCCCCCCGTAGGCCATAATGTAAAAGAAATCTTTGTCGTAGCCCTGTAGAAAAGCTATAAGTCCTATAGACACCAAAATCAATACCGGTCTTGAGACGGTGGTTTATAACATATATACCCAATTTGAGCTCAATCGCATGCCCCGTTCAGGAGCTATCGTGTTCACTCGCATACACACAAACACACATACACACACACACACACACACACACATACATACATCTCGTAAAAATAGCATCAATGAATTCAGAAGCCCTCAAAACGTGTAAATACACCAAAATCTCGAATTCGAATTTTTTCATGATTACAATACTTTCCTTACATGGTACATGTTCGGAAAGTAATAAAAATACGCGTGTACCGTTCTCTTCTTCGAATAAATGTTCTAAAGATGTCTTTGCCAAATATCATGCTGTGCAATTTTGTAAATCACTTTTTTACCCTATTTTGTTCCGATTTCGAGATCGGATTCTAACTCCTCAGTTTTCCACCAGGTGGCACCTTTGGCGGTTTCATCCAGTAGCGCACGGCAACTTTACTATACCTAGACGCCACTTTTATGAATATAGAATAGCAGACGTTTCAAAGTTAAGGGTGTAGTTCGAAGAAACAAAATCTCCCTCACTGTCTAGGTACACAAATTGAAATAAACTAATTGCGCCAGAGATTCGAAAAAATTCAGGATTATTCTTTTTGAAGTCTACTACCAATCGTAATAAATGAAACAACGGTGAATTTTATAGAACTTTCGCAAAAAAGTTCTCCTTCATGGAATTATATAGCAAAAACTTTCGAAGAGTCACACATCCCGTAAAATTTTCGATTTTTAAGAATTTTTTCAAAGTTTCGCAACTCATATAGCTCGTTCTCTCATAGCACTCTTTATTACGATGTGTAGTACAGCTTGTAAAGAGACATTCTAAACATTTTGAAGTGCATGACTTAGTTTATTTGTATTTGTCTACCAAAACCACATGATTTTTGAACTAAACCATAAGAGTGCGGCAAGGAACTTTAGCCATGAAAAATTTTTATAAAACCTCGAATTCTACTCTTACTTTTTAAAAAATCTGGAGTGACTCCACTCGACTTTCCGAACACTTACGATCATGATCATGACCAAGCATTTAAATAAATTTGAATCGATGAATCATTCAAACATATATACCAAAAAGAAGCTAAATCGAATGCACCGTTTAAACGCTAGCGCACTTTCAAAAATTTCGTCCCATGGGCCGTAATGTAAAAGAAATCTTGGTCGTAGCCCTGTAGGAAAACTATAAGTCCTATACATATCAAAATCAACACCGGTCTTTCGATGGTGGTTTATAACAATGTTTGTACGTATGTTTGTTACTCTTTCACGATGAAACGGTTTGACAGATTCGGATGAAATTCGGAATAGTCCTGGATTAATGAACAGGCTACTTTTTATCGCACGAAGAAAACACTGTTCCTATAACATACAAAAAAAAACGATCGTTTATCCAATAAAAAAAAAGAACACAAATCAGCTTTTTTTTTCCAAGCCGTCGACAGATGGCGCAAAGTAATAGAATACGCAGTTTTTAATAAATAGAATCGCTCTGAATAAGTTTTTCCTTCTGACGTGGATTTATAAGCGGGCTTACGGGCCAAGAACACACATCCGAAATACATGTTACACAAAAAAACAAATTTAAAATAACTTTTTGAAACATTCATTCAGTTTTAATTGAGCCTTTCTCTGCGCATCTTTTTTCCATACTATTTTTATTGTATTACATCCAGAAAGAAAATGTTAGAAATATCAATTTTAATCATTATTCACGAGTGTGATTAAACAATCGCACTCATGAATAATGATACACTTTCCAGCTTAATTGAATCTTGAAAGAAAATAGGAAAGACGCATGGATTATGATATGCTTTTAATATATAGCACTACAATGCAATATATCTAGAACCTCTTCAAAATTAATATAGGACGAAAATAATTTGTACCTTTTGTAGGTTTTTATCATCAAACCATCTTGTTTTTGTAACCAGGGGCGTCTCGACACGGTAAGCAAGGTAATCATCGCATCGGGGCGTCAGCTTCGAAGGGGTGTCTTTGTCGAACTCAAAAACTAAGTAGAGCATAAAAGGGGGCATCTTTTTTTACGCTAGTTGGGGGCGCTACCCTAGGGCCGCCCCTGTTTGTTACCATCTTAATTTTAAATTTCATTCAGAATCTGAGAAATTTCAGTGCCAATGAAGCTGGTGAGGAACAGGTATGAGGGAGTTGTCGGAGGTCGATTAAGATAAACGTTCCCTCGGCCGCTTACATGACGTATAGTGTACTGAAGGTATTTGAGAAAAACTGACGGACAACTGGAATACACAAAAAAGCTGCACTTTATTGTAGGTATCTTCACAAAACAGTTATTAATTAAACAAGTTCAATTACGCACCGTACATTGCTTCATAAAAATAACACCAGGAATATATCTAATTGTTCCGGCCACACGGCATGCCGGAGTTCCATAAAAAAAACGAACACAACCTCCTCTGACGGAGAGCAATCGAGAAGTCTTCTGAAATCTTCCTACAAAACTGCCAGCTCTCTACAGGTTGGCGAGTAAAATATGAGCACTCATAAGCCACTGCCGCACGTGACAACCACCGTCCGGTAGACGTAAACAATATAAAAATTTGAAACAAACGTATTAAATGATTGACGCCAAGACAGAAGTGCCAGAATTTTGCGGATGCCAATACATAAGGCTACAACCCCGTGAGAAAAGCGAAGGGGGCGACCGGGAGGCGCCAAGAACTTACACAGCATATGCTAAAGCGAAATTAACTTAGAAGGGAAACCCCGAAATATCCCAGACATAGCGTCGCGAAAGAAAGAATATGTTATCGAGCCGAGAAACAGAGTGGAGAGAGATTAATACGGCATACGTAATTTTGATTTAGAAAGACGAAACATAGGAACATTATTTTAAGACGCGAAAAATATGTGAACTTCGTCACAACAGGATTCTCTCCGAATAAGATTTATTAAGATGGCGAACCAACTGGTCGGAGGAGGCGGATAGTAAATAAATAAAATCTACAATTTTATCACTTTGGGGCATACCCTGTATACAAACTACGTATTTCTCAATATTTGATATAAATCCCGATGCTTCAAGCTCACCTATAAACCGTTCATCCCACATCTTGCGATCGATTGAAAACAAAACAAAATTGGCTATTCAATTAAAGTAAACTCCAGTTCCATCAAACTTCAAACAACAGAGCCAAGTTCCTTCTCTTCGAGGTAGAAAATAACATTTTCCAAAGCACTGCCAATCAACGCAAAACAATTTTATCCTAAGCTGTTTTCCTCTACAAAGTTAAAGCAATAAAAGTTTCTCTGTGTAATTAACCTTCTCCCCTAAACTGCGCTCTAACATCAAAGGATATTTTCGAGGAAAATTCTTCTCCAGATAAAATTGAAAAGAATTGGTTTTTCAGATTGAATCCACCCCCATCACGTATTTAGTTCCTTCGGTTTCGGAACGAACCGGTCGTTGATTCGGGTCATAGAGTCGATTTTTTTTTTCATTTTAACTTATTAAGTTAGAGATTAAAATCTGTTCTTTTTTTTTTTCCTTTAATTTCTTGTAGAGGAAGTTTGCAAAGTTTTCATTATGAAGTTCTATTCTTAACCCTTTTGCACCGTACATCGGAGGATATTTTCAAGAAAATTCTCCGAAATTAAACTGAAAAGAATTGGTTTTCAGATTGAATCTCCTCACGTATTAGTTATTTCGGTTTCGGAGCGAACGGGTCGTTGATTCGGGTCATGGAGTCGATTTCTTTTTCTTAATTAGTTAAACTGACGAAGAGAAAAAAAAGAGCCGGTTTTAATTTCTTGTAGATTAAGTCTGAAAAAGTCTTCATTATGAAGTTCTATTCTTAACCCTTTTTCGTCTTGCATCGGAGCATATTTCGCAGAACTTTTTTTTCAGTTTAATTTGGAAAGAATTGGTTTCCAGATTGAACCCCCTCACGTATTAGTTCTTTCGGTTTCGGTACGAACGGGTCGTTGATTCGGGTCATAGAATCGATATTTTTTTTTCTTATTAAGTTAAACTGATGAAAAGAAAAAAAGAACCAGTATTAATTTCTTGTAGAAGAAGTATGAAAAAACTTCATTATGGAGTTCTATTCTTAACCCTTTTGGGCCGTACATCGGGGGGATATTTTCCAGAAAATTCTTCCAAATTAAACTGAAAAGAATTGGTTTTCAGATTGAACCCCCTCCCACCTCACGTATTAGTTCCTTCGTTAGGAAAAGAACGGATCGTTGATTCGGATCTTAAAGTCAACTTTTTTTTTTCTTTTAAACTCTCTAAGTAAGCGATTGAAAGAAGAGAAAGAACATATTTATTTTTTTAAGGGGAACTTCGAAAAGCCTTCATTAAGAAGTTAGGTTGTTAACCCTTTCGCGCAGATTGTCCTGCATATATGTCCGTACGTCGGAGGATATTTTCGTAGAAATTCTTTCCAGATAAAATTGAAAAGAATTGGTTTTCCGATTCGTTTCAGAGCAAACGGGTTGTTGATTCGGGTCATAGAGTCGATTTTTCTTCTCTTTTAAACTTTAATAAGTAAGCGATTAAAAGAAAAAGAAAAAACTAATTTTAATTTCTTGATATACGGTATTAAGGGAATTGTAAGATAAAGTTCTTAGTCTTAAATAGTGTCAGTTCTTCTACATGACCATTCAAAGTAAATTCCAATACGTGACTTTTCATATGAAATTCAGCGACATTCAATATCTTTCAAGCACAATTTAATAAATACAAAATTATACCTGTTTGCTTTTCATTTAAGGGATGCCAATAATATGTAAATGTATTTTACAAGGTCTCACAAAACCCTTTTATGGGGGATATACAGCTCTTTGTAGGTTATTTACAAAATCTCGCTAAGTTTGACGATAATCCATCGCCCAATCGGGCGCAAGACAGACAGCCGTCTTGGAAAGTGTTTTATAATCGATGGGTTTGACATGATTTACCTTTCTTCATGAGAATTAATCTCAGTTCTGTAATACATATTGTAGCATAAAATTTCCAAAAGGGAAAACCCCAACACCAAATTTACTGCATTAAATTAAAATTTATACCACGATCGACCTTGAAATAACAAACTACCAATAAAATAAACAAATGAATACCCCAGAACAAACAGCTTTCCCCCAAAAATAACATTTTGTAAAATACCCCAGAACATTTAATTTTCTCATGCGAATGCGCCATCTGGTAGACATTTTTTGAACTACTTTTTTTTTCTTTTTTTTTTTCAGAAGTCATTGAGTGCATTTGGTATACAATCGAACTCGATTAATGCAATATCGTTTAAAGGGATACCCCGCTTATTGTAATATATTATCGATGTGCCCAACCGTCATTATTAGTCAATGTGATCACAGATAGTGGAATATTCCTGTTACTAGAATAAATTTTTGTATCAATTAATTGTATATTTATTTGTATAGTATTATTTATTTCAATTTTACTTCCATAAAGAGCATTCTACCGCATAGTCTACACTTCAAGTATGCTACTATTCGTTTGCAATTTTACCTGCAAAATCCTCAATATACGGGAAGTTTAATTAAGACCACACTCTTTATTCCAGCACACTATTTCCAAAAAAGTGAAAACTATTATCAAAACACAAAATTTATTGCATTAAATTTAAAATATTGAGCAAGATCGACCTTGAAATAACAAACCACCAGAAAAATATATAAAGGTATATTCCTCACCAAGCAGCCTAGATGGTGTAGTGGCTAGAGAACCATTCTATCACGCCGTGGGTCCGGGTTCGAATCCCGGCTTGGGCATGGATGTTAACTTGTCCGTCCCTTCATAGGGGGTAATTATGTCCGCCCACTGGGTGCTCCATGCTTGATGAGCAAGTGCCCGCCCATTGAGAAAAAAAAAATTCCTCACTAAGACATCTTTCCCGAAAAACAACATTTTGCAAAATCCCCAAAACGTCTGATTTTCCTATGCGAAGGCGCCATCTAGTAGACATTTTTCGAACTATTTTTTTTTTCAAAAATCGTTGGGTGCATCTGGTATACAATCGAACTCGCTTAATTTAATATCGGCTAAAAGAATATCTCGGTTATTGTAATAAATTTTCGATGTACCCAACCCTCATTATTAGTCAAAGTGATCCCGGTATGTGGAATATTCTTGTTATTAGAATAAATTTTTGTATCAAATTTGCATAATTATTTATTTTTATATTTGTATTTATTTCAATATTATCTCTATTAAGAGCATTCTACCGCATAGTCTACACTTCAAGTATGCTATAATTCGTTCGCCATTTTAACTGCGAAAAATGGCCTGTTCCTTGCCATATTTCCAAATTCTGCAGGTCAACCTTTTCGACAAATTCTGCAGGTCGGCAGAATTTGTCACGTCTAGGCATTTTTCAAATATGTTTGCCAGATAACGCGGAGGGGGGAGCTGATGAAATATTGAAAGTCGAACAAGGTTTGCATTTTTTTTTTTATAATGGATCGCCAAGTTTTGTGTCAAAAATTAGACTTAAGATATATTTCCATTCCAAAGATGAGCTTTATGGAACAAAAAAGGAGAAACACGACACACTCATGGGTCATGATGCACTTTCAACTGAATGTTATGAGGAAGAAAAATAGGGACGACTTGCATGGAATAGGATGCACTTGAGTACGTACTTAAAATATGAAAGTGTTTCAGATTTTGCTTATTTATTTATTTACTAGCTGAAGTACCCGTCCTCGACGGGCTAGTGAATGAAAATTTCCAAAAAGCAAGAACTTTCGTCAGCATTGTAGGAGTACACAGAATGGATGTAGTATGTTGCCAAAGTAAAGAAAGCGAAGTTATAATTTTCATGTATTGTTAAAATATTACAGGCTAGAGAGTCACTAAGTAATATCATTTCATTCGCATTAGTCGTAATTATGTGATGCGCTAACGAATATTTACACATATTGAAATAATTTTCGCAAAATCTCAAAATCGAATCAACATTTTTGAAAAATTTGAAGCCTAGAATTTAAGTTGAGTGACAACCTATCCTGTCACCCAAATTCGTTTCATTCCCTGCAGTCTTTATTTCGTGATGCTGGAACACATTTTCAGCATTTTAAAACGATTTTTGAAAAATCTCAAAATGTAAGCAAAATATTTTTAAAATTCAACGCCTATAAATTAGGATTAGCAACTACCTATCCTATCACTCAATTTCGTATCATTCGTATGAGTCGTTATTACGTAATGTTTGAAGAAATATAAACGTATTTTGAGAGAATTTTCACAAAATCTCAAAATCTAATAAAAATGTTTAAAAAATTGGACTCCTATAGTTTATGTTGAGCAACCCTCTATCGTGTGACCCAATTTCATATCATTCGCTTTAGTCGTTAGTACGTAATACGGGAACAAATATTCACTCAGTTTTAAACGATTTTCACAAAATCTCGAAATCTGATGGATTTTATTTTTAATTAGATGCTTATAGTTTAAGGTGGGTGACCACCTATCATTTCACCCAATATCATTTTTTCACCTTTGCAGTTATTACGTGATGTGCGAACACAAATTGACGCAGTTTGAAACGATTTTTGCAAAAATTTCAAAATCTAATCAAGATTTTTTTTTAATTCGACGCCTATGTTCTAATTTGAGTCACCACCTATCATGTCACTCAATTTCATATCATTCGCTTCAGTCGTTTTTACGTGATGCTTGAACACAAATTTACGCAGTTTGAAAGGATTTTCACAAAATCTCAAAATCCAATCAGAATTTATTTTAAATTGGACGCCTATGTTTTAAGTTGAGTGGCCACCTATCATGACACCCAATTTCGTATCATTCGCTTCAGTCGTTTTTGCGTGATGCTTGAACACAAATTTACGCAGTTTGAAACGATTTTCGCAAAATCTGAAAATCTAATCAAGATTTTTTTTTTAATTCGACGCCTATGTTTTAAGTTGAGTGACCACCTATTCTGACACCCAATTTCATATCATTCGCTTCAGTCGTTTTTACGTGATGCTTAAACAAAAAAAGCGTCACTGACAGAATGACAGACAGACAAACTTTTTTTTGAGGGTCGCATCGGATTCCCGGGTGCTTGAAACGGATAGAAATCGCAAAATTTTTGAATTCCAAGAAATGTACAGACAAAAGTGTAATTTTATTTATATAGATTTATTTTGAAGATTCGTGTCAGTGAAACATTTTTGAAAAAAACGATTTTGTTGGCGCTGTTTTTTAATTGCAAATGATCTAAGCTTTTTATACGTATATATAGTTTTTCTTCATTATTTTCAAATGTTATAATGTTAATAAAAATAACTTTTTTACCAAATTATTCCACCCAGGATATATCGCATATTTTTCTTGTCTCCCGGGAAGCGATATAACAAGGAGCTACTGTATAATCATAGATTTTACCAAGACTTGTCTATCTAATCTCACGTTTTGGAACCATCCACTGTAAAAAAACTGGAGTGATTACACTCGACTTTCCGAATACTTACGATTAAATCATTACCAAGCATTTAAATAAATTTTAATCGATGAATCATTCAAACATATATACCTAATGGAAGCTCAATCGAATGCGTCATTTAAAAGCTAGCGCACTTTCAAGAATTTCTCCCCATAGGCCATAATGTAAAAGAAATCTTGGTCGTAGCCCTGTACAAAAACTATCAGTCCTATACACACCCAAATCAATGCCGGTCTTGCGACGGTGGTTTATAACATATATACCCAATTTGAGCTCAATCGAATACCCCGTTTAGGGGGCTATGGTATTCACTTACATACACACACATACATACATCTCGTAAAAATAGCATACATGAATTTAGAAGACCTCAAAACGTGTCAATACACCCAAATCTCGAAGTCGATTTTTTTCATGATGACAATACTTTCCTTAGATGGTGCATGTTCGGAAAGTAAAAATACAAATAAGTTTGACGATGAACGCACCTCGCTATACATTTACAACACATTTTGAAAACGCGAAGCTTATAATTTTCCCAGCTAACATTGGCATAATTATGCAAACACAATACTCGCCCGAGATTTGAAAATGATATCATTCATCAATATTTGCAGGCATTGCTTCCACGAAGTATCGATTATATCATTAGTTGTGAAAAATGCTGTTTCAAGAGAACTTGAAATACTGATGTAAAATGTAAATCGCAAAACTTTGTTTTGTCTGCATACAGGAATCACGTTGGCAGTCACATTAATGTGCGTTACACTGCGTCACGTTTTACGCTTATTTACCCTTTAACACGAAACTCTGACGTTTTGACTGTTGCAAGTTACGAAGAATAGATTTGATTTCTCGCGGGCACAGCCAGCTGCGTCAAAAAAAGGTCTCTAGATCTGTGGCACGCGATGAACGTTTCGATCGTCCGCCATCTTGCTGGTCGTTCAGTCGAGCGATGGCAACGGCTGCCCTTTTTAAAGCATTGAGCAATCTATCCAGCAGTTCTCGCATTCTTCCATTTTTCGGCAGATCTCAGTGCTGTTAAAAAGAATCGTGACAACTTTTTACGGTTAATGACGTGCTCAAAAGTAAAGGATTCCTGTGGAGCTATGTCACCCGCAACTGTTTTTATATAAATCCAATCTATTCTTCGTCACTGACAACAGTCAAAACGTCAAAGTTGGGTGTTCCCAGAGCGGGAGCACTGCGCGTTAAAGGGTTAAGTCGGAGAATTCTTTAAATCAAAGTACGTTAAATCGAGGTTCGACTGTATTTGAAAATTCGCCTTTGTAATTTTCGTAAGAATATGACGTACAGACATCTTCCATTTTGCTCTGACATAAGCTGATCGATACTCGACGCACTTTCAAATAAGTCTCTCCGATATTCCTTTGAAAGGAGCTATAATCCATTTAATAGATTAGGCACTTTAGGGAATGGAGTTTCGCCCCCCCCCCCACCTCTCCCGCCCCCAAGTTCTACATCACTTCTGATTTTCCTTCTATGAAATTATTATTTATTTCTTTTTTTTTTTTGAAGATAGCAGGAGAACTAAATTCAAGAACAATGCCCACACTAATGACTTATCACGGTGGGCGATTTCTGCTTTGAGGAAGTGTTCACGTTGCAACTTTGATCATAAATGTTTCTTCCCCCAACTGACGTGACTGTAAGGAGGAAAGAAGAAAAAAAACTATATTAATTTGTTGGATACGGATGGCAACATCTCTTTCTGATGGGATTTGGAATCTGAAGCTGTTATTCTTTCTTTTCCCGTTAGTGAGAAATTGAATCGAGTCAATCATAATCTTACAGTAATGGTGCTCAGTGTGTTTTCGTCAAAATTGCGCCAAGCTCGGCGAACTTCGGCGATGTGTCGCCAAATAATGTTAGGGAAAAACGTTTTTTTTTTTTTTTTTTTTCAATTACCATTTATTTCCATGGCCTTTTATTTCTAAATTTGCTAAACTATGGGGGCGATTCTGGTCAAACGCCGCAAATTCTCGATCGCGTTGTCGCATGTAGGGGGAGGGGGAGTGAGCGACAGTGAAGGGGAAACAGCCACAGGAGCTATTCTGGTCAAACAACTATCGCACTCTGCAACTACTGACGTCACCGTGTGACCGGAAGTAAGGAATCTATGAATGCCGACTGCAAGAATCGCCTTTTATCGATAACCATACAGCATTAACCAATCAAAACTCGCGGAATAATTTCTGAGAAAGAGCGCTATTCCGTGGTTTCGTTTCAAGCCGCAAATATTTTGTTTACAATATTTTTTAGTGTATATTTTTATCACGTATAAGACACTGAAAAAAAAAAAAAAAAAAAAAAAAAAAAAAAAAAAAACACTTCTATTTTTTTTTTTTTTTTTTTTAAATATTGGTAAATTAAGTTGGAAAAGGTAGAATTTCTCACAAAAAAATACTGGATTTATTGATATCTAATTTACAGAAATCACAAATTCACAATGAGTGCCCAAGCCCCCTGGGCACCCATTCTGGCTACTGTTTTGCATTCTGTGTTTGAATTCGATTACCCTTTTCCCCTTAAATTGACCCTGCTTGCAAGAATAGCCTACTTGCTGCAGTACTGCTGGTTGATGATTTTTCTTTTTGCCTAATTTTGATAAAGTGAGAAAATTTATTACACTGATTTTCCAACAGGAGATGTTTTTCTTACAATAACTGATTTTTCATTTATTTAACTCTTGAAGGAGAGCTGGTTCATCAACGACATTGTTATTTGCATCAACTTTAATTGCAGTAGGACTGGATTATTCCATTTAATGGAAACAATTCTAGAGAAATTTCTGATTTTTGAATGAGTCGATTTGAAACTAACGAGATTTTTTTTTTTAAGTAATAGTTCAATAACCTAAGAAAACTAGGGTAATGAAAAAGGAAGATGTACTGCTGTCGGATAACCGGACTTCCGGTTGAAAGTTCGGTTGAAAGAACCGAATATTCAGTATTCGGACAGATTGATATCCGTTGCATAATTTGATTCCACTCAATCAACTGCAGTATTCAGAGCATTTTTTCAGTGATTCAGGATTCTCAAATTTAGGTCCCCTAAAAAGTCGTCAATCCAAGGCACGTGACACCACAAATCAGATAGCCTGTGCGTTTGCATAGCTTTTTCTTAACACAACACAAAGAATTATTAGATTGCTTATTTGGACATGATATTTGGTGATACTACATTGAAAAAAAAATTATTATATACAGCAAAAAAAGGGGGGGGGGAATACATATCTATAATACTAATAATTTATTTGAAACTGAATCAATAACGCAAACAGTCCTTAAAGATTTTACGATTATCTGCAGGACAAGTAACTATATTTAAAATAAAATGTTTGTGTTTTAAAAATGAGTATTCCAATTTAATTCACAAGGGGCTCTAACGCGTTACCACGTTACATATGGAGAAAACCGTCCTAAACTTCAGAACATTAGATGACAACCGCGCATGACCTATTTTATTTGACCCCTTTAATATGAACTTTTTTCTTTTATTTTATATTTTAAATTACTACTTTATTTGGAAAGAATACACAAAAAATACCTGTAATATTAATAATTCATTTGAAGTTGATTCAATAACACAAGCTGTGATGTTAAAATTAATTTTATTTCATTATTTAACGAAATTGGCCATTTAAAATGTACAAAAGAGATAAAAGTCACGCCAGCTGGGTTCGAACCTGCTAACACGACGTTCGCCGCTTGACGCGCTTGCGCACGACGCCAGAAAGGACCGATCTTCGTCCTATTAAAAATGTACTTAAGCTATATCCGCTAAGAATTAAAGCTGTACTTGCTTATGCTGATTTTCAAATGTTTGGAGGGTGATCTTTTGAGAATCCCTGTATATTGCTTCGTAAAATTTGCGGTACAGCTTTAGTATGGTCCCTTTGGCGCGCTTTATTTTTGGCGACTTTTTTTGGAGCGATAAAGGATGCCAATATGGTAACCCCGCCGTCTGATGATCCGGAGCAGTAGATTCATCCGTGACGTCACGGTTTCGCTAACGTTTTCCTCCAGCGAATAGGGAGCGTTTGTTCCTTTATTAAACTTTTGGAGACCCCTTTGCCA
This sequence comes from Cheiracanthium punctorium, assembly GCA_038373885.1. Taxonomy (NCBI): domain Eukaryota; kingdom Metazoa; phylum Arthropoda; class Arachnida; order Araneae; family Cheiracanthiidae; genus Cheiracanthium; species Cheiracanthium punctorium. The sequence continues at coordinate 258,697 of JAWZYV010019245.1, forward strand.
GTATTTCGCGCGGGAGCTTCGAGTGGTGGGACCGCCATTACACTTTATGGTTTTATTTTAATGGCTTTATTTTAGATTAAATTTTATTATTTAATGATTACTGAAATTTAAAATGGATGTTCAGGTTCATACTGACTGTTTATATACAGTTTTGTATGAATAAACATTCTTTTGATAGTACGTTTCAGGTTAATATTTTCGTTCTGGATTGTTTATTTCTTAAGGGTAGAAGCAACAAATAATTACGTTATTAATATTTTATACAGTGAAATAATTTTAGATATTTTGATTTTATTATTTCCATATTGTAATAATTTAGGGATTTTAATCAAGGTATGTGATGATAAGCATTGTTTGTTTTTATTTGTTATTATTACCTTTGTTTATTTGTTAATGGTAGGAGCAACCAATAATTCCGTTATTAATATAATATTTGATATTTTGATTTTATTATTTCAATATTGAAACAATTTAGCGATTTTAATTAAGGTATGAGATAAGCATTGTTCGTTATGACTTGAATTAGTTCTTTATTTTGCTTACGTAGTCTTTTGTCAGAATGCTAAAATGTATTTTAATTTTTTTGTCTTTTTTATTTGTTATTTTTGTGAGGTATTGCCTTTAGAATATTATTTGTTTGCATTGTTTAATTTAATCTACTAAAAAGACAAAGGGGGGGGGTTGAGGGGGGGCACAGCCCCCCTCACACAAAAAGAAAAGTTATTAAATTTTATTAAACCGAATCTATATGTACATGTAAGCTTGTTATCTGTTTAATTTTTTTTCATAAAAATATTTAAAAGCCATTAAAATAAATCATAGCAAAATTAACGGTGACGATCCATTATCTCGGAACCAGCGCCATCCGATCCGCCATATTGTTTACAATTGGCATCGGCAAGGCAAACTTAAGTTGGCGACAAGATTTTGTCGCCAAATCAAAAAATCGCCAAAAAGGGACCATACTAAAGCTGTTACAAATTTGCATCAGTGGTTGCATGTTATGAGCTTCATTTGTACCAAATTACATTCAAATCGGTGATTCCAAGGTCGCGCCCTCTCCGTGTAAGATTAAAAATTGTAAACAAAAATGTAAGTAACAACACAGAATAATAAACACAAAGAGAATTTCCTTATTTGCATTTGCACAGAGAAGACAGTGGAAATGCAAATTGCTCTCAAATGTGGACGTATTTTCTCTATTACTAGGGGCCAAGGCCCGCAGACTCGCTACGCTCGCTTTTCGTATGAGGCATTCGGCCCCTAATAAGGCTTATGCGTAAAAAAAACATAATTTCAATAGACAAAACCCGAAGATTGGATCCGATAGAATGTTACTGAGCTACACATTGCTTGGTTCTTGCATGTTCATTGGTACATAAAAATTTAAACTTCACACTACAATAGACCCCCTCCCCCTCATAACACAGGAGATATTTTGTTATGGGAATCCGTGTTGTACGGATACTGAGCTATACTCCACCTGGAGTGCGGACTCCACGTATAATCGCTGGAAAAATTATTTGCTCTCCTGAGAAACACAATGATATTTAATGTTGCCATTCAAAAGTTATGTTAATTAGGAGCTAAAGCGTCATAAAATCAGAACATCTGTTTCAGCTGTATTTTTAATAATGTAAAACCTATTGGACACCTTGCGAATTGGCCACCCATTTCGACTTTTCATTATTGGGCGATTGACACATGCTCACAACCTATAATGACTGTTCATGTAAAGTTACCGGAAAACCGTTATCCATATTTTCATTTACATAATCGTTTGCAGATTAGCGTACTTAGCACCACGAATGATACCATCTCGTCGCTCTAGCAAATATCCAAAGTGTACTATAACTTCTATAATGGCATAGTTAACGCCGCCAAATATTTCTACTGGTAGCAAATAATCCAAACCTGCTTTAAAATAATCTGCATTTTAATTATTTTTCATTTTCAAGATATTAGTTATTCTGTTTTGGAAAAACGAATAATCGCTCATTCTAAACTTCTGTTGTCTAAGCGAACTGACTATTTGAAAATGGTCAACTTTGTGTAACACATTTTGAGTTACTTATTTCATATAGTTTTTATTTTGGCGTAAAATGGGCGTCATTCTAACTCATATTTGTAAATTTCACGCCATTCTAGATACTTGGAAACGCTTTGTTGCAAAGGAATGAATGATTTTATGCCAAATCTGGCAACCATTTTGTTTATTTTTTCAGTTTTTTATTAATATCTTCTAAAATAATTCGATTTTCGAAATTTAAGTCAGCTTAGCAGGTTCCTCGGAATTTTTCGAATCTGTGGGCACCATAGTCGAAACTCAAATCCCCACGGTTTAGAAGGAGATAGGCCCACAATCTTTGACAGCGCCAGTGACAGCGGCCTTTACTTTTTTTTAGAATAGAGATATTCTTGCCAAAGCTGTAATGTCAGCCATCTTGCTTGTGCGACTTGCGGCAGCATCTAGCTGACGCAAATACCGACCACGTGACACTCGAAGATGCGGCGTCGCGTGTTTCACCTGTTTCGGCAAATGAGCCCGTTGCCGCAACTCTGCGACCGAAAAGGGAGATACGACAGATAAGCGTTTGATCGGAATCCAGGCTTATGAGAAACTAATTTCTCTAAACTTACTTTAAAAGTAATCTCATTTCTTACTTTTAAAAGTAACATAAATTCTCTCAGTTCTCTTTTTCATTTGACGTAATTGAACTCTTGACGAACAACAAATCAACAATGACTTCAAAGTCAATGAATTGACGAACAACAATTCAACGAAGACAAGACGTCATATAACTCTCTTACGATAACTTTTGTCAAAAGTTCTCTCATTTCAGTTCCTACGTTAAAAGTAGAAAGTAAGCTCATTAATGTTTAACCCTTTGAGGCGCAACCCTTTCCCAATGCTGAAAAAAAGGGCAGCCGTTGCCATCGCTCGACCAGCCAGATGGCGGACGATCGAAACGTTCATCCAGTTTCGATCGTCCGCCATCTGACCGGTAGTTAAGTCGAGCGATGGCAACGGCTGCCCTTTTTTCAGCATTGGGCAATCTATCCAGTACGTTCTCGCATTCTTCCATTTTTCAGCAGATGTCAGTGCTGTTAGAAATAATCGTGACCATTTTTTGACGGGAAAGGACGTGCTCAAAAGTAAAGGATTCTCGTGGAGCTATGTCACCCGCAACTATTTTTTATAGAAATCCAATCTATTCTTCGTGACTGGCAACATTCAAAACGTTCGAGTTGGGTGTTCCCAGAGCGGGAACACTGCTCTTTTAAGGGTTAACAATGGCGGCGTAAACGTTAGAAGTATTTCCTTACGGCCATAATAAAAGTTGAATTTTATCGCCGATAGATGGCGTCGTTCTGTTTTACGTGAAATGAATAACTTTTTTATTTTTCCTCATCAAATATCTATCGTATTCCCGCGCTATCAGGTATAAAAGGAGAATCATAAGTTACTCTCCAGTCTGCTTCTGCTACTCCCGTGTTTTGCGTGCAAACAACGAATCTGATATGAGCCGCATCGTTCGCTGTGTAAGATGTCTCGAATCTTCAGAGCCGGATCAGAGATCCGAGCTGCTGTATCTGGATGATCTGAATGTTGTGTTTTACAGCAGATTGAAGTTAGCCTCTGCAAGGCTGGAATCCAATGCTGGTTAAGAAATGTAATAGCGCTAGATGCGTTGTTATTCCTGCAGTCTTGTTATCACTTTAATATAGATTTCAATTCCAAATGTGTTTCATGGAACAAGAAAGACAAACACGACACACTCATAGATTAGGACGCCCATTCTAAAAAGTAAAAATGGTGGAATATGCTTGGTGATGATTGGATGGAATCTGCTTGGCGAAGATTGTAAAACAGTTTCAGTAGGCGATTGTAAGATAGATTTCGATTCCAAAGATGTGTTTTATGGAACAAGAAAGAGTGGATTCCTGTTTTGACGCCCCCACTCTCGCCAACGTTTAAAAGTCGCCGCACTTTGGTGAGCTTTGCAGTCATGGGTCTGTAAGAGTTATGCAAAAGTTTCAGCGCTCTCAAAGGAACTACGTGAAAACGAAAGTGAACATATTAGCGGTAACCACACCAATTAAGGAATTTGAAAACACTTAATTATTAAAACTACATTAACTGGTAATCCAAATAAATAAATAAACAAACAAGTAATGCTGTGTTTACATTTTGTTTCAAATTGCCATTTTAATTCTAAACTGCGGTTGTCACATAAATACAAAAAAAAAAAAAAATCGTTGTATTAACTGCAATTTTTAACTATCGCCGTCATGACTAGAGCCTGGGCGTTAAAGTAGGTATGAACCCAAGAAAGACAAACACGGCACGCTCATGGATTAGGATGCACGTTCACAATAGTATTTAAAACGGTGAAGTACAGTTGGGATAGGCTTGGCAAAGATTGTGAAACTGTTTTAGTAGGCGATTTTAAGATGGATTTTGATTCCTAGTGTATTTTATGAAAAAAAAAGGGTGAAAAATACGACACACTCCTGATTAATGATGCACTTTCCAACTTAATGAAATAAGGAAAGAAAATAGGTAAGACGCATGGATTATGATACGATTTAAATGTATAGAACTGCTAGTGCGTATTTAAGATGGGAAAGTATTTCAGATTTTTTTTTTCGAGCCTTTTTACTTTCCGAACATGTACCATGTAAGGAAAATATTGTCATCCTGAAAAAAGTCGACTTCGAGATTTTGGTGTATTGACACGCTTTGTGGTCTTCTGAATTCACGGATGCTATTTTTACGAGATGCATGTATCTGCGTGTGTGTATATGTGTGTTTGTGAGTGAACACGATAGCTCCTAAACGGGGCATTCGATTGAGCTCAAATTGGGTATATAGGTTATACACCACCGTCGAAAGACCGGTATTGATTTTAGTGTGTATAAGATTTATAGTTTTTCTATAGGGCTACGACCAAGATTTCTGTTACATTATGGCCTATGGGGAGAAATTCTTGAAAGTGCGCTAGCATTTAAATGGTGCATTCGATTGAGCTTCCATTTGAGATATATGTTTGAATGATTCATCGATTGAAATTTATTTAGATGCTTGGTCATGATCTTAATCGTAATTGTTCGGAAAGTCGAGTGGAGTCACTCCAGATTTCTTTTTTAAACTGCCATCTCCCACTTATCTCTAATAGAAATCAACTTAAATAAGTTACCAACCGTTTGGAAGACCCAGTACAATTTCTGAATTATATTAGATGACACAGAGATTTGAAAAGAAATTCGTTAAAAATCCCCCACAGAGAGAATGTGATATCTGTAAGGTCAAACTTAAAATCATGATAAAAAGCTGCAGGCAGAGAAATTACTTTATATAATTACGTAATTTTACGCTAGCTTCAGCATTTTATCGGAGAAGACTGGAGAAAAAAAAGTTGGTAATTAGATAAAATTCTTTTGCTGAGAAATGGAGAATGTGATATTAAATTTGACAAGATTTTAAAGTATATGTATATATAAGTAAAGGAGCAAGCTTTTGTATAGTGATGAGAGAACAGATTTTAAGCTATGTTTCATTAAAAAATCTCATGCAGTGAATTCTCGTTAGTACACGTATACTGTTAGAACAGTGAAATTGTTAGTACTATTCGAATACTGTGAAATCGCGAATGCTACTCAAATAGCGTGAAATCGGGAATACTATTCGAATAGTGAAATTGTAAATACTATTCGAATAGTGAAATTGTAAATACTATTCGAATAGTAAAATCGCGAATACTATTCGAATAGTAAAGTCTGGCATACTGTTTCAATAAGGAAATTGTAAATACTATTTGAATAGTGAAATTGTAAATACTATTCGAATAGTAAAATCGCGAATACTATTCGAATAGTAAAGTCTGGCATACTGTTTCAATAAGGAAATTGTAAATACTATTTGAATAGTGAAATCGTTAATACTATTCGAATAGTGTGAAATCGCGAATGCAACTGAAATAGCGTGAAATCGGGAATACTATTCGAATAGTGTAATCGTAAATACTATTCGAATAGTGAAATTGTTAATACTATTCGAATAGTAAAATCGCGAATACTATTCGAATACTGTGAAATCGCGAATGCTACTCAAATAGCGTGAAATCGGGAATACTATTCGAATAGTGAAATCGTAAATATTATTCGAATAGTAAAATCGCGAATACTATTCGAATACTAATACTAAATCGTAAATACTATATCGTTCACTATTCGAATAGTGAAATCATGAATACTTTTCGATTAGTGAAATCGCGAATACTATTCGAAGTCGTAAATACTATTCGAATAGTGAAATTGTTAATACTATTTGAATAGTGTGAAATCGCGAATTCAATTCGAATAGTAAAATTCTGAATACCTTTCAAGTAGAAATTGCGAATATTATTCGAATAGTAAAATCGAGATTAGTACTCAAATAGTGAAATGAGATTTACAATTCGAACATGAAAATTGGGAACACTGTGAAATCGTATACACTATTCAAATACTAAAAATCTCGAGTATTCACTATTCGATTTAATCGATAATTGATTTGAATAGTAGTAATCGATTATAGAAATCATTCGAACGGCACGCCACTAATTGTTAGTCGTATCTGCCGTCACATCTTCGTCAAACACAGGGAGAAGGGGTGTTTCGACAGTGCTTTGCAATGCATACACGCTCTTCACCGTTCAATATATTTCTCTTGTAACGGACAATGCACTGAAAAGCGTCCAAGATTATCGCCATAGTCAACACAAGATGAATGATCTTTTACTTCTTTTATGACACGCATGTTCGGGGGAAAAGTGACACAAAAAGGATCCTTTACGGCGGTGACAGCTTTCTTCCCATTTTGTGTCATAAGAGGGGAAGGGGGGGGGATTAAATCGATACTCACATTTTTGAAGCCGTAACGATTATTCGCGGATTTTGGGGTGGATGTCTTGTGATTCCCTTTTAACAGATTGGACACTTCTTTGAAGAAGATTCTTCCGCCATTTTTGTGTCTGTTGTTCTGATTCTTTTCTTTGCTGTTTAGAATTTCTTCTTTACAACCGGAAAAGGTGACGTTACGCAATATTTTTGATTTTTACTACCTTTGTTCAAAGTAAAAGGGAGTATTGTAATTGCGCAAAATTTTCCTTACATAGACCTTGACGGAAAATCGATTGGGTTTATCTCTAAATCGGTTTTGCAGACCAATCAATTTGTTCTCAAAGGAGCTTCTCGTAGAGAATTAGCGCTGCAGTTGCGATTCTTTTCTGTTCTATAATTGTTAGGAATTTTCGGGGCTACCCGCTGTTCTGGAGTTTAAAATAGTTTAAAATCCGTGTTCTACGTTTTCAATAGTTAAATTTTGCATTTTATTGCATTAAATCGGTTAACTAGAACGCGAGATATGGACTTTTGGACTTCCCTCATTGATTAGTATACCATTCTCTAAAAATCTCGAGAAATATGGATCCCAGACCTTCGCTAACCTCACTTACGGGGACTTATTTTGGGCGATGTTTCGCCAAAAGGTCGCCAAGCTTGGCGAGATTTCGGCCTTTGGCACGATTTACCCTATGGCTCTTGTAAAGGTGTTTTTCCTGCTCTAACATTACATATTAGCCTTGCATTCATTAATATTTGTATGACGTAATCAAAACGCGATTGTTTGGGGACTCGTTAGAGAGATCTCGAGTTTTCTGGAATGTACGTCCGAAAGTATTAAAGGAAGCGGGCTGCCCTGGTCGAGCTTGTGCTGAAAGCAGATGTCCGCGAAAGCTTAAGGCTTCGTATTGACGCTATAGAAGCGGTGTTATCGCTTGTTTATGATGCTTTGTTTCTTAAGTGCTGCGTGTCAAATTCTTGATTGCTGAGTCTTAAAGGACTATGTACGATTTCCCTCGTAAATTTCCACTGAATGTATGCCTGTGGAAGTGTTTAATTTCTGTGAGAAATATAGCCTTTGTGAAAGCTTCTGTACTAAGCGGACTGTTAAAAGTACACTACTGACTGATTGTGCTCGTGAATTTTGCACAGCGGATCGTTCGATGAAGTTCGTTGTAGAAGCCATAAAGTCGGTATTCCATCTGACAAGTGGACTCTTTACTAGAACGTTCTACACCAACTGGATTTTAGAACGACGAACCAAGGAAACAAGCAGAGTGTTCTGCAACTATATGCTAAAACAGAAATACACGGTAATACGGCAAATTATATTTCGAAGGTTGTTAGCCGTAGGAAAAAAATAAAACTCCACCAAGGCTGGTAATTTCCGACGATTTATCGCGAAGTTTTGCGCCAAAAAGTAAGTCCCGAAAACTTGGCCATGGTCCCGTTCTAGAAGTTTCTTGTAGCTTCTGCGTCGCCTATAATTACAAGCTGCCAGAGGCCCCTGTTCAGTGTCGACTGAGCTCCCGTAGTGTGTGAATCGAACTCTCTGAATGGATAGTGCTATAGAAGCGGTGTTTCCCGCTTGTTTATGAAGCTTTGACTTTAACCCTTTAACGCGCAGTGGTTTCGCTCTGAGACCACCAAACTGTTGACGATTTGACTGTTGAGGGTCACGAAGAATAGATTGGATTTCTATAAAAATAGTTGCGGGTGACATAGCTCCACGAGAATCCTTTACTTTTTAGCACGTCAACACCACTGACATCTGCCGAAAAATGGAAGAACGCTAGAACAGCTGGATAGATTGCCCAATGCTGGAAAAAGGGCAGCCGTTGCCATCGCTCGACTTAACTACCAGCAAGATGGCGGACGATCGAAACGTTCATCGCGTGCCACAGATCTAGAGACCCTTTTTTGACGACAGCTGGCTGTGCTCCAGCTGTCGTCAAAAAAGGGTCTCTAGATCTGTGGCACGCGATGAACGTTTCGATCGTCCGCCATCTTGCTGGTAGTAAAGTCGAGCGATGGCAACGGCTGCCCTTTTTCCAGCATTGGGAAAGGGTTTCGCCTCAAAGGGTTAAAGTGCTGTGTGTCAATTCTGCATTGCTGTGTCTTGAGACACTGTTTACGATATCCTTTGTCTATGTCCCCTGAATTTTGCCTGTGGAAAAGTTTATTTTATGTGAGAATGACAGCATTTGTAAAAGCTTCTGATCTTAGCGGACTGTTATAACCGCGTTACTGTTTCATTGTGCTTGTGAATCTTGTAAAGCTAATGATTAGAAGAAGTTCCAGAAACAATAAAGTTCGTTGTCCATCCTGACAAGTGGACTTTTTACTGGAACTTCCTATACCCACTGGACTTTAGAGCGACCAACCCAGGAATTAGCAGAGGTTTCTGCCACAATATGTTGTTTGAAGGGCTGAATACAAATCGGACGTTTGCTAGCAAAATTTTGTGGCTAGATATTGAAAAAACGTAAAAAAATTGCTTTTTGGTTTTTCAATTTTTTGCTTACAACTCGAAAACCATCAAGTTTTCTGAATATCCTTCATTTGTAAAATGAAAATACATGAAATTTTTTACACAAGACCTAATGAATCAATTTTTAACTAGCTTTAGTCACCCAGTCGGGGGAAAAAAATTAAAAGAAAAAAACAACAACTTAGTAATGAAATTTGCAGGAAATATTTTGTACTTTCATTTTGCAGATGAAGATTGTTTACAAAATATTGATTATTTTTTGTTTATAATCCAAACATGCTTAAAAGGAAGACTTTCATAATTTTTACTTACCGAACATGTACCATGTAAGGAAAGTATTGTAATCATGAAAAAATTCGGCTTCGAGATTTGGGTGTACTGACACGTTTTGAAGTCTTCTGAATTCATTTATGCTATTTTTACGAGATGTATGTATGTGTGTGTGTGTATATGTGTATGTGAGTGAACACGATAGCTCCTAAACGGGCATTCGATTGAGCTCAAATTGGGTATATATGTTGCGAATCACCGTCGCAAGACCGGTATTGATTTGGGTGTGTATAGGACTTAAAGTTTTTCTACAGGGCTACGACCAAGATTTCTTTTACATTATGGCTTATGAGGGGGGAGGAAATTCTTGAAAGTGCGCTAGCGTTTAAACGGCGCATTCGATTGAGCTTCAATTGCTTTATATGTTTGATATGTTCATCGATTAAAATTTATTTAATTGCTTGGTGATGATCTTAATCGTAAGTGTTTGGAAAGTCGAGTGGAGTCACGCCAGATTTTCTCTCCTTCATTTGTGTCAATATTGCGTGTGATGTAGATCACATATGTAACATTAATTGACATTTGTTTTCTGTTTATTAAATTTAATCTATTTAAAACCATTTTTACATCTTTCGCTTTCAAAATTTGTATTTTGCTTTTTCCCGCATGCAATAGTTCAGGCCTTTTTATAAAACGGATTCATCTAGCTCGGGACGTATCAACCGTGTTATAGGGGTGTCCACTGTAATCAGTTCTGATCTCTGCGTAAAAGGTTTACAGTTAAAAAGCTATGAACTTTCACAAAAAAATATTTTGTAATCATAATTTTATAGTAATCTCAGCATGCGTAATCGTAATCGGGAGATTTTATTCGTTTGTTTGTTGCAAATCTTTTCGTAATCGACAAAATTATTACTTGCGATTACCTTTATGTAATCGTAATCTGAAAAAGTAAAGTAATTGTAACTGTAATCGATTACGTATTCTCATAATAATTTCGAAGTCTGATGTGTACATCACATATTTTCACCATTATGATATTATGATATCATAATCCATTTATTTCAAGATTCGAAACTTTCAAATTTTTTACTAGATAAAAAAAAATTGAAACAATTTCATAAATTAAATTCGTACTAAACTGCTATATGTTAAAAGCGCATCATAATCCATGCGTCATCCCTATTTTTCTTTCTTATTCCATCCATTTGGAAAGTGTATTATAATCCATGAGTGTGTCGTATCTGTCTTCCCTGTTCTATAAAAAACTTCTTCAGAATCGAAATCTGTGTTAAAATTGCCTAGTAAAACTATTTTACAATCTTCACCAGGCACATTCTAACTACACTTCTCCAATGTAATAAACTGTAGCATTTACGAGTTTCTAGCCAAATTTGGAAGATATCGCCAAGCTTAATTGAGTTTTGAAGATTTATTTTTGGATGCCAAATTGGGCGATACATCATCAAAAATAGCAAACCTTGGCGATTTTCAACATTTGAGTCTTTCCCTTATTAATTAGTAAAAAGTAAGCACATTTCAATAAAAAAAAAGAGAAAGAAAGAAATTGAAGAATGCAACGAAATCATGTTCACAAATTATGTCCACAAAGAAAGAAAAAAAAAAACTGATTTCAATAGCACTCAAGTGTTTTTGTTTTACTTTCTTTCATTAAAAAAATCTGAAACACTTTCAGATTTTAAATACGCACTGAAGTTCTATATATTAAAAGCGTATCATAATTCATGCGTCTTCCCCATTTTCTTCCATTATTCCTTTAAGTTAGATAGTGTATCATTATTCCCGAATGTGTCGTATTTTTCTCCCTTTTTCCATAAAACCACATCTTTGGAATCGAAATCTATCTTAAAATCTCCTACTAAAACTGTTTTACAATCTTCGCCAAGCCTACTATAACTGTCCTCTACCGTTTTAAATACTGTTTGGAATGGGCATCCTAATCCATGAGTGTGCCGTGCTTGTCTTTCTTGTTCACTAAAACACATATTTGAAATTGAAATCTGCATTAAAGTTGCCTACCAGGACTATTTTGCAATTTTCGCCAGGAATATTTTAACTATACTTTTCTAGTTTCTAGCCAAATACGGTAGATATCGCCAAGCTCGGTTTGGAAGTTATTTTTTGGCAGCAAACTTGGCGATCCATTATCAAATATGGCAAACCTTGTGCGACTTTCAAGATTTTAATCTCGCCCAACCACCTCTGCATTGTCTGGCAAACACATTTGAAAAGTCTTCACTGTGGCAGTTCATGCCTACAAAACCTGTCTGCCCCATCAGTGGTATAGTGCAATGCGCACTGAACTGGGAGACTGAAGGTGCCTGGTTCGAAACCGGGTCGCGTCCGCCGATGTAACCGTTCTGAGTTTTCTGTGGTTTCCTCCGAAATTTACCGTAAATACGGGTTAGGAACCCTTAGAAAGACCCCCGCGGAGGGCACCCCATCCACAGGACTACATCCCTCGTGTAGATCATTTGCCTTAATCCCACAACGCATCAAACCTGTCTATGTATCATGTCTACGAAACCTGTCTACAAGTCATGTCTACTAAATCGCGTAGACAAAAACCTGGGACTGAACGAAATAGCACCCTATTGCTAAAGAAAAAAAAATTGGCCTTAATCACACAGCACACCAAACGAATTATGACTATAAAACCAGTCTACAAAATCGCGTAAATAAAAACCTGGGACTAAACGAAATGGTACCCTAGTTCTAAAGAAAAAGAATTGGCCTTAATCACACAACACACGAAGCCTGTCTACGAATTATGTCTACAAAACCTTTCTACTAAATCGCGTAGACAAAATCATGGGACTGAACGAAATAGCACCCTAGTGCTAAAGAAAAAAAATTGGCCTTAATCACACAGCACACCAAACGAATTATGACTACAAAACCAGTCTACAAAATCGCGTAAATAAAAACCTGGGACTAAACGAAATGGTACCCTAGTTCTAAAGAAAAAGAATTGGCCTTAATCACACAACACACGAAGCGTGTCTACGAATTATGTCTACAAAACCTTTCTACTAAATCGCGTAGACAAAATCCTGGGACTGAACGAAATAGCACCCTAGTGCTAAAGAAAAAATATTGCCTTAATCACACAACACACCAAATCTGTCTACGAATCATGTCTATAAAATCTGTCTGTGAATCATGTCTACAAAACCTGAATACGAATCACGTTGAGAAAAACTGTCAACAAGTCATGTCCATAAAACCTGTCTACAAAATCACGTAGACATAAACCTGGGACTGAACGAAATAGCAGCCAAGCGCTAAAGAAAAATAAAATTCAATTTTTCTCTAAAGGTTTAATTGTAGTGTAACATAATACGTTCTGACGTCTCCCCCAGAAACTATCTGGAAAATTCTTGGCTACTTTTAATTTCGATGTTAAAACTTTTCACTTACACTTAAAGTTTTGAGGCGACAAATGTGAAGTGACAGGCGAAATTAGAAGTTTTAAAGAGATTTCACAGTTAAGTTCTATGCCTTGGAGAATTTGTAGAAAATTGACGTTATGTATGTTGCATTTGAAAGCTTAATGCGCGGTTTATGCGTAGTTGAGACAACTTGCATGCATAAGCGTAAAGTTTTCAAAATTATTGGGGGGGCCGAGCCCCACAACCACATATATTCACGTCAGTGGCGTATATACATATATATGTGAGTTGCAAAAGTCGTAACCCCTCTCCCCCCCATGAAAAATGTCTGGCTACGCCACTGATTCCTGTACATATAACTTACTCATAGTTGCCAACTACTACGGAATATAATTAACCACTTTTTCTACATGATTTTTTGGCTTAAAATACAGCAAAATTTTCGTGATGCGCGAGCAAGCTGGTTACTATTTTGAAAAAAATAATTTAAAAATAGACTGTTTACAAAAAGTGGTTAGTTATATTCCGTAGTAGTTGGCAGCTGTGACTTACTATATATATAAGTGTCAATTATTCGAGGCGCTCGATCTCTATGGGTCCATAGAATTCCAGACCAATGTAAGGTAAGTATCCATGTTAGTATCTTCCTACCATGTTATAAGTTAAAAATAGAAGCAAAGTAAAAAATCCAAAGGAGGAAAAAAAAAACATTTTCGGTGAGATAGTGCATTTTAGACACATCTGAACTTTTCTTCATTTCATACTTTACATTACGTAATCTGATTTTAATGAACCAGAGCCTGGCGAGGGCAGCTTATAGTTACATTTTGTGTTACAGGGCGTCACAATGAATACTAAATCATGATTGAAATCAAAAGAAGAAAATTTTTAAAAGTACAAGTAAAGGTTTTTTTTTAAACATTTGTAAATGGCGTGAATACTTTTTTTATGTTAGGTATAAATTAGTTTTCTGTATTGAGTGATAAATTATTGGGTGGGCTCAGCCCCTATTCACAATTTATTGGGGGGGCTCGAGCCCCACGGGCCCATATAACTCTACGCCTATGCTTGCATGCACACTTAACCTTTTACAGACCGAATTCAGATTCAGGCATATTTTAAACTTACCCACGCGATAAGTTTCCCCTTCCAAAAAAACCAATTACGATCTGTTTGTTCTGAAAAGTTTTAAATATCTTCCCCCTCCCTCCAAACACGAAATTTTATTTTAAGTTAACTGAAATAAACGAATACATATGGTACCAATGATAACAGATAACATGATATAAGAGATAACTGCTATATGATAGTTTCCAAAATGCACGGGGTATTTTTCTTTAAATAACAGCTAACCAACATATTTAATTACAAAAATTTTGCTAAAACTTTAAAAATACTGTTTACAAAAAGGTAGTTAATCAGATTCCACAAATGTTGGCAGCTATGCTAACTCGACTATAGCCTTTTGACGAATTGAAGTTTAAATTAATTGATACAGATGCAAGTTTGAACTACTTTCATTGTTAATATTTTATAAATGAAAAACAATTCAACTTTTGACGCTTTTTTCTTTATCCTATTGTGAAATTGAAACGTGTAAAACATAAGGTTTTTGGGCCCCAACAATCTGTGGGCCCTGGGCAGTTGCCCCATTTGCCCTGCCGGTAATAGGGCACTGTATATAACCAAATCGAATTTCATGCTCTTCTGGAAATGGGCGGATTTGCATTCGAATGATTTCGTTTTGTGTACTCAGCACATCTTATACTGATGCTTCAGCAGGCGATTATTTTAATGGAACAAAAAAAAAAAAAAAAACTAAACCATGCTACCTCGAAAAACTGTTTTAAACGAATTAGAATCCGAATTGTGTGACGCCATTTTCACTTGATAAAGGTCATTTTGTCACGCAAGTGATTCACTTTTTTGACTCTCGGACGTAAAATGGAGCTGAAAAAAGCGAAAAATCGCCAATATGAGCGAGATTCAAGTGAAACGCACGCGATCGAGTTCGAATCGAACTTTTTTCAGTCGCCAGTTCCCAGTTCTGTCCCTGCAATGAACAAACCTATCGCGCTGTCACGTGATCAAAACACGATTGTTTCAGTTGAATAAGAATCGTTGATATATTTCGAAGTTTCCCCTGTTCGACGCGGAAAACGTCCGAATTGTGTTTCCCTTGAATCTCGCCCTAAATGAGGGAACGAGTGGATTTTCTGATCTTTAATATTTTTATCTGGAAAATTCAAGTATTTAACCTTGATTCAATTATTAAAAACGGTAATATTAGTGTTACGTACACTATATTCAATGAAGAAGATTTTTTTACAAACCTTGAAATACAATAATTTCTTTCTTTTTTTTTTCAGTTTCTATAGTGATTGAAATGTTCGTCTCAATTGCAATTTGAAAGACAGATTTTTAAGACGACCAAGCTCTCAGTCTAGAAAGGGGCAGTCAGATGAAAACAAACCAAATAGAGAAAAATACGTAAGTACGCAGTTTATTACTTAGATTATCATATTTATTCATGGGAAAATGTTTAGGCTTGCCTACTTTGCCTTGCACCCATGTCTTCGCCGACACCGATAACGTTTACTTGAGGCATCCAGAACTTTAGAAATCACATGAGGAGACAGATTTGTACTGCATAGAGGATGAGTAAGGTGCTATCAAACTAAACGCAGGAATATGTGGACGGGCATTATCATGCAATAGAGTGAAACCGTAGACTCAAACTCCCGCGCACGTCACATACTGTGTTCGCCGTACACAAAAGACGTTCGAGAATGCACTTAACGTCCTTTTGTAGTCAAAAACGGAGGGTGTTATTCTTTCCAGGCTTGCATAGTGATGTCGGATGCACACACAACCCGCCGACCTCACTTCTAACTCATTTAACAAATTATAAGGCGTACACTTGCGGATTTTTCAATTTTTTGGTCAAAACTTGTAGAAGGAATTGAATATATAAAATCCTAAAGTAAAAAAAAAAAATGATATGAACTTCGATAATAAATGTTTCCCGTCATATGTTAAATAATCCTCAAAACCTATTTTTTTTCCAAGATTTTCCAATTTTGTATTATTATCTTTTGAATTACAGTCCCTTTAATATCCAATTAACTGTCGACGACATGTGACGACATTCGCAGATGAACATAAAAATAAATTAAGTATATATTATATACTTATTAGTTACCATTGTTATCATACAATTAAAGCATAAAATGCAACTTCTCGTCAGAGGGAGAGTCCCAATTCTCCCTCTGTTGAGATGTTGCATTTTATGCTTTAATTCTATAATAACAATGGCTGGCCTGGGGGCGTTTTTTTCTAATATATGCTAATATGTATATATATATATATATATATATATAATAGAATATTTATTTTATGCTTTTATAGTTTATTAATTTTGATGCATACACACCTTTGCAGTAATTAGGCATTTTTCCTACTTATTGAAATTGTTGCAAGCCAAAATACAGAAGAAATTCTCCGCATTTGGCTTTGCGATTTATATCTCTTTAATGCATCTTCATATCCTATATATTTTGAGTAATAGCTATTGCGAACTGTGTTCATTCCATGCTGGATCGTATTCTGATTCATATCTTTTCTATTCCATGGATAATTAGAATTTGCTAATTCTGATTCCTAAAAATGCCATTTTACGTACGTTTTTGATTTATATTAATGTGAATTTTATAATTAAATGAAGTTTTAGTTCGATAAAAATAGCAGTGGTTTTTAAATGGTTTATATTTTTGGTGATTATAAATTTTGGATAAAAATTTTAAGATTATGGAGGCATCCTTGTGTATCTTAAAAAATAAAGTTAAAGCAATAATATTTTATAAGTGCAAAATTTTGATTTTAAATTTCGTCGCAAAAACTTAAATGTACATATGAAAATTTTTAATAGCTTTTAATATTTTATATTTTTAGTTACTTTTCGACTTAACGGCATAATAAAAGTAATTATTTTATTCATAATACTATAATTAATTATATAGTCTAAGATCCGATATAAGAAATATATACCCTCATCTGTTATTTAATGATGATAAAGAGCATATGCTAGATAATATATCCATTGATACATCGCACATAGGTTACCTAGTTAAATCGCATACCGATAGTGTTCATCGCCGCGCAGGAAATTTTACATCTAAAATCTAGGCAACCATGGAATCAGCCACCTTTTTGATAAGGCAACCTAATACGGTTGGATTGGGAATAAAATAACCTTTCATTTGATATATAATTCGATTAAATAACAGATGAGGGTATTTTAACAACGTTTACTCGCCTGTTTATACCTGACAACTCCATAGTCGGGCAGAGGGGGAAAGTAGGCAACCCATATTTTTTCAATTCGTCGGGGCATATTCTCTCAACTGATGCTCAATTTTCATAAATAACAGATGGGGGAAGTTGATCGAAAAAATTTAATTAAAAATTTAATTATTTAACCCGTAAGCAGGCGCGCTGAGGTAAATCTCACCCCAGCGACTTTTTTTCTTCATAAAATGGGAGAAATTTTTTGAGAACAAGTTTGCCCCGTCTTCTACCTTTCAAAGTCAAGGTCTAGTTGGGGTGGGTGAAGGAATTTCGTTTCTTTGTTATCCGGAAGGGAAGAAAATTCCACTTTGGGATTCAATACTCCCGTGCGACTAACAACGTTTCATTACGATGTTAACGTAAACTAAGTATAAACTAAATGTAAATGAACTATAAATGGACGTTACACTACTGGTATGTATTGACAAAAGGCTATTAAATGAAATGAATGTCCTTTTAATAAAGTAATGAGTGTTTTTAGGTATAAAGCATATCATACGCGATTTTCTTCTCAGAAAGCATGGTATTGAAAGAAACTGCCAGAAAATCTCTCAATAAATATAAAAAGCACGATTTCTTCCCATGAAACGTAACAGAACTGATGTGTTTTATGTTATAAGTCCACAAATTTGTTTTTAAAACGTTTTTAGTCAAAAATATATAGAAGACAAAATGGGGTAAGATTGACCCCATGCGACTGCTTAAGTTACAAAAGCAGACGCGCGTGCTTACGGGTTAACACCATCGGTACGCGATTTAACTAGGCAACCTATGTGCAATGTATCAATGGATATGTTATCTAGTATATGCTCTTTATCATCATTAAATAACAGATAAGGGTATATATTTCTTATATCGGATCTCGCACTAATAGTTTTTAATAGCTAAGAAACTTTTATACAGAAATGTTTGTTCGCTCTAAAATAAAATAACAAAAAAGTAGAGTTCTGAAAGTTTTTACGGGTAAAAACCGGTATCAGGTTTTTAACCGGTAACCGGTATTCTGTTTAACGGTTTCTTTGCCGGTAAAAACCGGTATCAGGTTTTTAACCGGTAACCGGTATTCTGTTTAACGGTTTCTTTGCCGGTAAAAACAGAATACCGGTAACCGGTTAAAATACAAATACCAATTTTTACCGGTAAAATTTTCAAAAACTCCTTTCCCTTTATTTTAGGATACAGCGAACAATAAAATTCTATTTAAATTTTTCTTAGCTATTAAGAACTATAATTAATTATAGTATTATGAACATAATAATTATTTTATTATGTGGTTGAGTCGAAAATGACAGAGGTATAAAGAGGGTTTTTAGCTCTGTCATGTCAAAAACCAGTTTTTGACGACAAAAACCCAACCCTATTAAAGAGCAACTTTCTTGAACAAAAGTTGCACAACGAATACTGATGTATCTAAAGAAACAAGAAACATAGAAGGCCGTTGAAACCCTGAACTTTTCTTAAGTCCCGGGTAAATTTTGCTATAAGGGATTGGTAACCTTAAATTGCGGTTCTTGGTAACCTTTGAAAGATGACAGAATCAAAGGAAGTTAGCCATCAAAAGTCATTGGAAGACTAATTTTATTGTTAAAGGTACATATTTATGTTTTTAAAAGAGTTATGGGTGTATGTAAAATAAATCTACAACACTACTGCTGTATTTTTCGACAGAAAAAGCAAATAAAACGTTTTTCTCTGGCAGCATTTAAAACCCTAAGAACTCGAAGCCTCTTTATCTTGAATTTTATTTATTTCCCATGAAATTCGTGATAGCATTCCCGGTGTTAAAAGAATGCAAAGTACTTCCAGAATTCTAAGACTGAAGCTTTCAAAGCCTGTCCGCTAACAAGTATGTCTGGTAAAGGGGAGTGAAATGCATCATAGGCTATCTCAAATCATGGCCTAATGCATCATAGGCCTATGGGAATTTAACCCATTCGTGCCTGGATATTTTTGCGACTTTCTTCGATTTTTGCTAACACCAGCAGTAATTGATAAATTTCTGATGTCAACTTTTTGAACAAGGGATGATTTCATTTCAAATCATTATGTATAAAAATTGAAATGTCAACATGCTACATGGCCATATTAAAATATTTTGTGGAATTGAAGTTCAATACTCGCGAATAAAGGATAGGAAAAATAAATAACGTTTTCGACTGATAGCGAAAATGCAGTCCCAGAAAAGGGACGCTAGGCATAAATGGGTTAAAAAATGCTCATTAAAACGGTGCAGTTCGAAAAAATCATGTGATTTTGGTACATAAGTACAAATAAACTAATTATGTCAGGCACTTCAAAATTTTGAAACTGTCTCTTTACAAACTGTACTACATACTGAAATAAACGATAAACCTGTATCCGTTTCAAAACTTTTAGAAAAAATTCTTAAAAATCAGAAAATTTCACAAAACGTGTCACTCTCCGAAAAATCCTGCAACTCAGATCTATGTTAAGAAATTTTTCTTAAAATTTCACAAAAGGCACAGCTTTTTCGCTTATTGCAGTG
Source organism: Cheiracanthium punctorium (assembly GCA_038373885.1). Classification (NCBI taxonomy): domain Eukaryota; kingdom Metazoa; phylum Arthropoda; class Arachnida; order Araneae; family Cheiracanthiidae; genus Cheiracanthium; species Cheiracanthium punctorium. Next base: position 278,609 of record JAWZYV010019245.1, read on the forward strand.
TGAAAGCAGATTATGAAGAACCATCTGGAATTGTTTTGAGACCGTGGTGCTATTAGTTTATTTCAATTTCTGTACCAAGCCTAAAAGGAGAGTTTTTTTTCTTCGAAGAACAGCCTTAAAGGCAGTGTCCGCGTTAAAGAGGAACAATAGTCAAGGGAGGGTTTACTATATATAAATACATTTTGATATAACCCCTAGTTTAACTTCATGATTTTAACAACTAACTGCACAAATGAAACCATGCTGGTACTTTACCGTTATTAAAATTTTAACCACGTAAAAGTTTTTATGAAAATTGTTTCGCGATATATATTTTTATACAAACAAAGAAAAAATAATTTAAAAAATTATAATAAAACACAAGTTAATTTAGGTAATCCCCTTAAATATCCCTTGAATAAGAAAAAAAAATCTAAAAACTTCCCAGAAAAAGAAAAAACACAAAAAAAAATTCCCTGACATTTAGCCAAGATGTTTTTTATGAAGTAAGAAAAATGTTTCTAACATTCCCCAGTGAAATAAATAAAATGGAGAAAAAAACCCTTAAATTTATGTACTTGTTAATTGGTTTAAAAGGAAACAAAAACTGGAAAAAATAAAAAGACAAAAAACTGTAATTTTTTTCATTAAAAAAGCAAAATGTGTACTTAAGATATTAATTTGTAAATCATTTTAACTTTATAAATAATTTTGTAAATCTTCTGAATTACATTTTTATTTGAAAAGTAATTGCACTTTGTTAAATAAATAGTTTAGAAAATGCTAATCTGATTTTTAAAATAACAATTTTAGTGTTTAAACTGTTTATATAAGAAAGTTGTAAGCTCTTCCTCTATAAATAACTTACAAAATGTGACACGTTAAATAAGTATTGCTACAAATTTTTAGTCTGTTCTGCCCCCTGGATGTTAAAAATTGGTTTAAAATTATAATTTTAAGCGTTAAATAGTTAATATTTGTTTTTTGTTACATCAAAATCTGTTAACTAGAACGCAAAATATGGAGTTTTACGTTTTTCCCCATTGATTAATATAGGGTTTTCGAGAAATAGCGATGTTAGAGCTTCGCCGACATCACATTTGGGAACTTATTTTTGGAGCCAAATTTGGCGATATTTCGCCAAAAAGTCGCAAAGCTTGGGGAAATTTTGGACATTTGGTGCGATTCTACAAATGGGGGTGTGTAAAGCTTGCTTTCCTGCATTAGCTTTGTGTTATTCATTAATATTTCCATCACGTAACCAAAAGTTACCCTTAATGGGGAATCTTCAGGAAATGCATTCTTCGAGAAGCTTCTTTTAACTTCGGCGACACCTATGGATAGGATTTTTCTGGCCTATTTTTTAGGATTCATTCATAAATTTTCCCTCTACTGTAATATCCCACGTGAAAAATTGGAGAAACAAGTATTAAACGAGCATCGATATTTTGCAGGAGAATACATTCATTATTCGCAAAATCAATGTCTGAAAACTACCCGCTGCTTGTACACGGTCGTACAAAAGTCGCAAAGCTTGGGGAAATTTTGGATATTTGGTGCGATTCTACAAATGGGGGTGTGTAAAGCTTGCTTTCCTGCATTAGCTTTGTGTTATTCATTAATATTTCCATCACGTAACCAAAAGTTACCCTTAATGGGTAACTTTAACTACTTAATGGGTAACTTTGGGTTACCCTTAATGGGTAACCCAAAAATATATAATTAAAAGCGACGATTCTTATGCTCCATTTTCGAGTCATTATTCGAGCTTTCTTTAAAATGACGACTGAAATGATTCATGAGACAAATATAATTTAGAATCTAGATGTATGGATAAAACATACATCCAATATAACTGAACAAAAATCGGAAAATTCACTGATGATAATTGATTTCTGTATTTAATAGACCGTAGGTGGTAGGTATTCTTACCGCGGCCTTATAAAGGGTTAAAGTGACGAATGAACGGAAAGTTCATAAGCCGAATATAATTTAGAGTCTAGATGTATGGAAAAAGATATACATCCAATATAGCTGAACAAAAATCAGAAAATTCACTGATGATACTTGATTTCTGTATTTAATAGACCGTAGGTTGTAAGTATTCTTACCGCGGCCTTATAAAGGGTTAAAATGACGAATGAACGGAAAGTTCATAAGCCGAATATAATTTAGAGTCTAGATGTATGGAAAAAGATATACATCCAATATAGCTGAACAAAAATCAGAAAATTCACTGATGATACTTAATTTCTGTATTTAATAGACCGTAGGTGGTAAGTATTCTTACCACCGCCTTATGAAGGGTTAAATACTATTTCACATTCTTTAACGGCACCAATGAAACCATTTTAATTACATCACACTTAAAATGTACTAATTGTTACTCTCAACATTTAGAAACAAGAACTTGCTACAAATATGTTTCGGAAACTATTAATCACAAAGCAGTTGTTAAGTAGTTTGGAAAACACGCAATAATTTCCAGGTAATCATTTCTGTACATTACAAATTAACTATAAATATTAGTTCCCCCCTTCTATGCAATCATAATAAGTCATTATTCTTAGATACAAGTTGAAGTTTTACAAATGTTTCTGTAACAAGAATTATTATCCTGTAAAAATGTTTATAGTTTCGTAATCAAGTTTCTACAATCGTCAATCATAATGTTTGTAAGTAGCGTAACTTACGTCAAACATTTATGAATTATTCTGTCTTTATTGTTTTAGTTTCTATGGCAACATACATTTGAAGATAATTGCTTTGTTAGTTGGAGTATACTTGAGAAAATATACTTGTATGTACTCCAACTAAAAAATATGCTTTGGTACAAATCATATTTAATGTTTTGTTTACATAGGGTGTCCTTAAAGTGGTAAAAAGCTGTAATTATTTATGTATTTAAGAGATAAGTGAAATTTGAACTTCTCCCGCAAAATACGTTTAAAAAAATGCAAGTTGAAATTTCTAAATTTTGATCTGTGCACTTCAATGATGGCCACTCTTTCTTTTAAAAATCCTGTCGATTTTATATCGAGTGTGTACTAAGAACTCTCCTCCGCAAAAGTAACAACAGTCGCGAATTGTAAACAAAAATGTTTACTAGGCGACGAAACTAAACAAACTAAAGTTGTCGTGCAAGGAGTTTCTCGTTTACGAATGCACCCATTACGTCCGTTTGCAAGAGCAAGGCCTTTTTACTTTCCCTTCTTTGGCATCCTGCTATCGTTAGTTATTTTTTTGTTGCCCTGCGACGTCTTTAACGCTTTATACCCCGTAATAGCTCTAGGCGCCCGGCATAAAGTGGATCCCGTAACACCCGGAGACGCCTGAGAAAAAATGCCTGTGTTTTGACACATAATTGGTTTATCTTTTCAGGGTTGGGGGAAGGGTAGCTTCTATTCATACGACCAAAAGCAATCCCTCCGTGAGGGCGATAATCAGGCCCGTAGCCAGAAAAATTTTTCCGGGGGGGGGATAGGAACTTATATGTGTATAAATAGACGGGATTTCATCACTAATTCAAAATTTCGGGAGGGGATATATCCCGATATCCCCCGCCCCCGGGCTACGACCCTGGCGATAATCCCTCTCCCTCTCTGTTCTCTTCTCAATTACCGGGGGGGGGGGAAGTCCTAACAATGAACTATTCTTCGCATTTCACCTGTCCATGGAAAAGGCGAGAACAGTTTGGTTAATGATCGTCCTTAGAAGAAGCCGACATTTCTAAAGGAGGGATGAAATTTCGGGCACATCTTCGGGACTTTGAGGTTTTTTAAAATATCTGTGACCTGGGAATGAAAGGGTTTAAATTATTGGCTCGCGATTCCGGTATTTTAATTTTATTGGATCAAGTTTTAGGGTTGCTCTGGGATTGACATTATTTATCTCGGCCAAGATTTTATAATCGCCAATGTGTAGTTTTCTGTTGGCGTCATTTTTAAATCATCCCATCTTGCTATCACTGTCCTTGTAGGGTATATTTTTAATTTTGTTGCGCCACATACATCCATTAATGTAATAAGTTTATGCTTCAATATTAGTTCTCTAGTGCCTCAATATATTGGAACTAACTGTATCGAACCTAGATTGAATCGCCACAACACATATTAATAATTTTAAAATAGCCTAATCATTTTCCTCTTCAAAGGCAACACCTTCTTTCTTTTTTCGAAATTACCAGCTTATTGAGAAAACATAAATTGTGTTGAAACGATATTTGTAAGACAGCAATTGGCGGCTCAAACCATTTGCAGTAAAGAATATTGTAAAGGACTAAGGGCACATTTAACAATTAGAACCAGAGTTATCGACTGCACTCACAGTTCATGTCTATGGTGACCGTCTGCAGGGCCGGCTGCGAGAAATTGTTGTTGGAGGCCTGGCAGGTGAAGACGGCCATGAGGTCGTGACGTTTCAGTGACGTGATCTCCAGCTCGTTGCGCACCACTCCGTGAGGCGTCACCGTGTAGGTGTCGTCCAACAGAACGGATTCTCGCCACCACGTCACAGAAGGCAGCGGTTTTCCTGGAAAGGAGAATACACACAGTTTAATAGTTAATCCACAGTTTAATAGTTACAAATTTTCAAAAAATGTCCGTTCTGTTTATTATTTTTTCGTTTTTTGGATGCTAACTTTCCGTTTTTCTGAAAAAAAAAAGAAAAAACCCTCTTCCTCCACAAGTCCCGAACTCTGAGCGTACTGAGTCACAGACTGACGCTCTACCCCAAGGCCATCGAGAAGTGTCATGTATAAGCGAAAAGTTGAAGTACCGGTTATTTTAGTCTCAGATTGGGGTGAAATTTTGACATAGTGATGTTCAGATATTAGTAATGATAGTCAAATTATTCGATTGGTAAGAAATTAATTTCAATTTTACCAATGTGTGTAAGTAGCGACAACATTCAAAATTAATAATTAAAGAGCTACCGGGTGATCCAAAAGTCAGGACAAACTTCAAAAATTCATTAAAAAAGCGCAAATAATGATAGAAAATTTCGGTTTGCACAAATAGCTTTAGGGTATGATGGGATTTTTTTTAATGACAAGAAAGTTTGTAGTTCCAAATGTTACCGGCTGGTGCTTTGGTGCACCCAGGATGCATCAAAAGCTAGTGAAAAGTTCAAAAATTCATTAAAAAAGAACAAATCATGATACAAAATTGCAGTTTTCATAGAAAGGATTACAGAGATTTCGGATTTTTTAAAATTGGAAATTTGGTTCCCATTGTGCATGTCAGCTCCACCTACCGGTAACATTTGGAACTACAAACTTTCTTGTTATTAAAAAAAATCCCATCATACCCTAAACATATTTGTGCAAACGGCAATTTTCTATCATTATTTGCTCTTTTTTTATCAATTTTTAAAGTTTGTCCTGACTTTTGGATCACCCGGTATATTGCAAATTGTATAGGAATTTTAGTGTGATTTTAACTTTCATATTTCTTGGATAACTTTTAAAAATTAACTGATCTCTCTTCTTGCTGTTTACAATAATGAGGTTTCAAAAGAGTTGCTCATTTTAATGGAGTTTCCGTTATTCTTATAATGCAGCTAACGCTCAAATAGATTTTCTTTTCTTAAACACAGTTTTTTTTAATTATTTAAATATTACAAACGATTTTGTATAATAAACACTTACATGGTTTTTTTTTGTAAATATTTCTTTTCAAATCCAAATTTCGTGGAGAAAAAAACCGTCCAACGAAATAAAAACAGTCAAAATGAAGATATATACTTGTGTACGTTTAGATGTTCTACAGAAAGATTTTAAAGTCAATTTAGAGATGGCCAAAATGCATATTTTCATCAAACTGTGCGTACCAAAATTTTTCTCGAATTAAGTACAAACGGAACAGCACTCTCTATTTAATACTCCTAACTTTTCTTAAGTTACAAATTCAATTTGAAATCTCACACACACAAAATAAAATATATTTCCACTTGAGAAATTTCCCCGTCTTTATTCCAAGCACTTCCCATCAAAACATCTTATATATTTTATGACTGCCGTTGTTTGAAGGATTTTCTTTTCTTTTTTTTTTTCCCTTGTATTCTTTACTCCCGTACTTTTTGCAGCCTGATAAATGACGTCACCGTGACACGCATAATGCCATCGTCGTTCAGGAGGTTCCGGCGCTCATTTTTTTCATTGGACTATAAATTTATGGAGTGTGAGAGGAATGGCGGGAGAAAACTGGAGAAAAAAAAATAATATTTTTATAATCTTTTCCTGCATTTGTTGTAGGCTTTGAAGTATAAGCTTGGGACAAGCTTTTAACCCTTTGAGGCGCAACCCTTTCCCAATGCTGAAAAAAGGGCAGCCGTTGCCATCGCTCGACTTAACTACCAGCAAGATGGCGGACGATCGAAAGGTTTATCGCGTGCCACAGATCGACAGACCCTTTTCTGACGACAGCTGGCTGTGCGGCACAGCCGCGTCAAAAAAAAGTCGTCTCTAGATCTGTGGCACGCGATGAATGTTTCGATCGTCCGCCCTCTTGCTGGTCGCTAAGTCGAGCGATGGCAACGGGTGCCCTTTTTTCAGCATTGGGCAATCTTTTCAGCTGTTCTCGCATTCTTCCATTTTTCAGTAGACGTCAGTGCTGTTAAAAATAACAGTGACCATTTTCTTACGGGAAAGGACGTGCTCAAAAGTAAAGGATTCTCGTGGAGCTCTGTCACCCGCCACTATTTTTATAGAAATCCAATCTATTCTTCGTGACTGGCGACAGTCAAAACGTCCGAGTTGGGTGTTCCCAGAGCGGGAACACTGCGCGTTAAAGGGTTAAGGTTAGCAAACAGACTCCTATGGAGTGTAGCAGCAAATCTAAAATTATGAAAGTCAATTTAAAGTATTGAAACTGAAGAATTAAGTAACGAGACATTCTATTTTAATACATAAAGTGTTTGAAAAAGTGGTAACAAGCTTTTGTTATTTTACCATTAGATATAAATAGGCGATGCAAATTGAAAAAATATTGCTACAGAATACTGTAAAGAAGTTATTTCGTTAGGCTGTTTTAAATTTTAAGACTGCGTTGTGAATACATGAAAATCCAGATTCGAATACACTAAGTTGCAATATAATAAAAAGACGTTAAATACTTGAAACTATTTTATTAAACATTTACTATTGAAACAATTATTATAACGGGCGGTGGTGGCCGAAGATAAAAAATACGTCCTATATGGACAGTGAAATTAAGGTGGAATGACTTAAAAATACGCCAGCACAGAATGACACATTGGCGAGAACCAACGCTTGGCTGAAATGAATAACGCCCATTCCAGAGCAACCCTAGCAGTTAATCCAATAAAATTAAAAATGACGTAATGGCGAGCAAATAATTTTAAAGACGAGGTGTGGCAACAAAAAAATAACTTACTCTAGCAGGATGCCAAGAGGAGAAGTAGAAAGTACGTTGATTTTGCAAAGGGACGTAATATAATCTATTTTTAGCACACCGATCCGAAGAGACGAAAAGTAAATCTGGAGTGACTCCACTCGACTTTCCGAACACTTACGATTAAGATCATTACCAAGCACTTAAATAAATTTTAATCGATGAATCATTCAAACATATATACCAAATTGAAACTCAATCGAATGCACCGTTTAAACGTTTGCGCACTTTCAAGAATGTCTCCCCATATGCCATTATGCCATAACATAAAAGAAAGTTTTGTCGTAGCCCTTTAGGAGAACTATCAGTCCTATACACACCCAAATCAATACCGGTCTTAGGATGGTGGTTTATAACATGTATACCGAATTTGAGCTCAATCGAATGTATCGTTTAAACGCTAGCGCACGTTCAAGAAATTCCCCCCATAGGCCATAATGTAAAAGAAATCTTGGTCGTAGCCCTGTAGAAAAACTATAAGTCCTATACACACCCAAATCAATACCGGTCTTGCAACGGTGGTTTATAACATGTATACCGAATTTGAGCTCAATCGAATGTATCGTTTAAACGCTAGCGCACTTTCAAGAAATTCCCCCACAAGCCATCTTGTAAAAGAAATCTGGGTCGTAGCCCTGTAGAAAAACTATAAGTCCTATACACACCCAAATCAATACCGGTCTTGTGACGGTGGTTTATGACATATATATCCAATTTGAGCTCCATCGAATGCTCCGTTCAGGAGCTATCGTGTTCACTCACATACAGACAAACACACACACACACACACGTACACACATACATACATACATCTCGTAAAAATAGCATAAATGGATTCAGAAGCCCTCAAAACGTGTAAAAACACCAAAATCTCGAAGTCGAATTTTTTCATGATTACAATACTTTCCTTACATGGTACATGTTCGGAAAGTAACAAGTAAGAATAGTGCATACGGGGAAAATACAGATTTAAAAGCCGAAATGGCAGAAAAATGGAAACAGAAGTGATTTAGAATACATGATTTTGGATAGATTACATTAAAGAAAGCCAAATTAAATTATTATTAAAATAGATATGTGATCTGCATCACAAATACTCTGGTAGATTCCTGGGTCGTCGTTCTAAAGTCCAGTAGTTGTAGAAAGTTCTAGTACGAGTTCACTTGTCAGGATAGAACAAACTTTATTGCTTCTAGAACTTCGTCGGACCATCCGCTGTACAAAAATTCACTAGCACAATAAGACAGTAACGTGCTTTTAACATTCCTCTCAGTACAGAAGCTTTCACAGATGCTGTATTTCTCACACAAAAATAAAACACTTCCGCTGGCAAAGATTGCGCGGAAATATACGAGGGATATTGTAAACAGTCCCTCAAGACTCAGCAATGAAAAATTCACACACAGCACTTCATGTGGCATAACATGTGTCTTACTGAAAATTCAGATTCCGAAAACTACGTAATAAAAAAAAAATACTTTAATATGTAACAGCTTACTATTTCTAAGCCAGATATTAATTAACAGACGATTTTAAATTCTCATGTTTCGACTGAGATAGTGGATATGTGTTCTTAAAACTCCACTTTCTACATTTACCGTGTTTATTCACATAAATGTTTATAGCCATTTTTCACGAACGCAAAATAAATAAATAAATAAAAGGGTTATTTCTAGTCAATCTGATTCTGAAGTCACAGTCTCTTAATAACTAAGTTTTGGGAGCAATTTCAAACATGTGACATGAAAATGACGTCCATCAAATTTCGAATTTAAATTCGTAAAAAGCATCTTACGTTCTTAGGTGTTTATTACTTTCCGAACATGTACCATGTAAGGAAAGTATTGTAATCATGAAAAAATTCGACTTCGAGATTTTGGTGTTTTTACACGTTTTGAGGGCTTCTGAATTCCTGGATGCTATTTTTACGAGATGTATGTATGTATGTGTGTATGTGTGTGTGTGTGTGTGTGTGTATGTGTGTTTGTGTGTATGTGAGTGAACACGATAGCTTCTGAACGGAGCATTCGATTGAGCTCAAATTGGATATATATGTCATAAACCACCGTCGCAAGACCGGTATTGATTTGGGTGTGTATAGGACTTATAGTTTTTCTACAGGGCTACGACCAAGATTTCTTTTACATGATGGCCTATGGGGGGAATTTCTTGAAAGTGCGCTAGCGTTTAAACGATACATTCGATTGAGCTCAAATTCGGTATACATGTTATAAACCACCATCCTAAGACCGGTATTGATTATGGTGTGTATAGGACTTATAGTTCTCCTAAAGGGCTACGACAAAACTTTCTTTTATGTTATGGCATAATGGCATATGGGGAGAAATTCTTGAAAGTGCGCAAGCGTTTAAACGGGGCATTCGATTGAGTTTCAATTTGGTATATATGTTTGAATGATTCATCGATTAAAATTTATTTAAGTGCTTGGTAAGGATCTTAATCGTAAGTGTTCGGAAAGTCGAGTGGAGTCACTCCAGATTTTTTTTATTTTAGAAAATTTGCTATTCTATGTAATCTAACAAATGGAAATAACAAAAAATCTTCACAGTTATTTCGTCGGTGACGTGTATTTTGTTATCAAAGTGACGTAGATTTTGCTTGTAAATCTCACCGTGTTTACTAGACAGTCAGATATCTGAAAAAAAGTTTTGAACTCCGGAAACGGGTGGACTTTCAAAGTTTTAAAGTGTACTATCATTTATTCTATATTATTTTACACATCTGTGCAAAATTTCAGGCTGATAGGTCCTTTTTAGTGGATTAGTATACGGTCTAAACTAAGGAGACCCTATTTCTGTATTTTGGGAACAAATCATGGGGACACTAGAAAATATTTTTGTGACCACATTCGAGGACACAACATATTACCATGTAGCAGGCCTCACAGTCAATCCTATTTTTTTTTTAAATTCCTAAATGATTGAGTAAAATTTTCTGCTTCTTCAACAGTTGTTAAATGTTCTTTTAGATGTTAAGGTTTCGCCTATCAAACCATTAAAATACTAGACTACCCAGACAGCAATAAAATGTTGATGAAGGTAGGAATTTTAAAAAAAATGGGACCAACATCGAGGCCTGCATGCAGTTGTACTAAGGCGGCCATATTTCTATCTAAACAGTATTTCTGGGACAAATCAAACATTGTCCTCGAATCCAAGGAAAATTTGGAGACACTAGAAAATATATTTGGGGACGTATTTGAGGACACAACATATTACCATGTACTATACCGGTGTACCCATACTTTAAATCTTGACTGACTTTAATATTTAAAAATGAACTCTAATAGCTTTTTATATCAATTGTCTATTCTTATTTCTAATAAATGAATGGAGGTATTTCAATCATTTATAAATATTTATTCAAACCAGAAATATGAAAGGAACATCCTGTTGAATTATTGTATTTTATTCAAAATTTAACTCTTGGCATCATAGTATTTGTATTTTTCAGAAGACATTGATTTTTACATTGGCTGATTTTGTGATAATTTTCCATGAAACTTTGTACACCCTCTAAAAAAAAGTATTCCAATGCAAGAAACATTTCGTACGTCAAATACATATTTAAAGCATGATTCTTCATAAAAAGTGATGAATCATTAACAAAACTGAAATGGGAAATTGGCTCATCATACTTTATTAAAACCCATTTATGCCTAGCGTCCCTTTTTTGGGACGGCATTTTCGCTATCAGTCGAAAACGTTATTTATTTTTCCTAGCCTTTATTCGCGAGTATTGAAACTCAACTCCACAAAATATTTTAATGTGGCCAAGTGGGATGTTGACATTTCAATTTTTATACATTTTAAATGAAATGATCCCTTGTTCAAAAAGTTGACATCAGAAATTTACCAATTACTGCTGGTGTTAGCAAAAATCGAAGAAAGTCGCAAAAATATCCAGGCACGAATGGGTTAAATGTTTGTACACGATACACACACAATGACAACAAACGTTTTCAGAGATCGAATTTCATTGTTTCTCTGAGTAGATGGCGCTTTTAGTTGGTTTATTTTTCTTATTTCTTCAGTTTTTTCTGAAAGAAATAAACTAAACGGAAACTTTCAGGGGAAAAAAATACAAATCTTTAAATTTGGGGACATTTGGGGACAATGTAATTTTGGGGACAAAATGAAAAAAAGATCTATATTTGGGGACTGTCCTCGAAATTCGAGGACGTATGACCTTAACCCATTTATGCCTAGTGTCCCTTTTTTGGGACGGCATTTTCGCTATGAGTCGAAAACGTTATTTATTTTTCCTAGCCTTTATTCATGAGTATTGAGCCTCCACTCTACAAAATATTTTAACATGACCCAGTAGGATGTTGATATTTCGATTTTTATGCTTAATGATTTTAAAAGAAATCATCCCTTGTTCAAGAAGTTGACATCAGAAATATATCTATTATTTCTGTTATCAGTAAAAATCGAAGAAAGTCTCAAAAATATCCAGGCACAAATGGGTTAAGTATCTGAAAAAAATCTCTTAAACTCCAGCAGCGTGTGGACTTTCAAAGTTTTAAAGTGTACTATCATTTATTCTATATTATTTTACACATCTGTGCAAAGTTTCAGCTGAAACTGTACACAGTCTAAACCCACAAACAGAATTTTATTTTTATTTATAAGGATATCCGTGTTTCTAATAAAAAATTATATATATATTCTCTATCGAATGGAAATACCAAAGTATTCCGAAGGCATAGTCTTTATCCACCTTGATAAATGACGTAATCGTGACATACATAATTTCGATCTCACGGGGTCACCTCTTTTCTCTATCGACAATAAATTTATCATGTGTATGTGGAGAATGTCTTATAAATTATGCGGCTATGTTATGTTAGGACTGTTGTGATCCACGATTGTGTTTAAGGGAATTAAGTAAGGGGTCATAGAAGGATTGGGGCTTCAAAAAATCATTTTTTTAACCCTCTCGTCACCCTGAACCTCATAGGAGGCTCCTACTTCAAATAGCAATATTTAGAGAGCTAAAAATTGAATTTAGTATTTTTACTTTCCGAACATGTACCATGTAAGGAAAGTATTGTCATCATGAAAAAATTCGACTTCGAGATTTTGGTGTTTTTACACGTTTTGAGGTCTTCTGAATCCATTTATGCTATTTTTACGAGATGTATGTATGTATGTGTGTGTATGTGTGTGTGTGTGTGTGTTTGTGTGTATGTGAGTGAACACGATAGCTCCTGAACGGAGCATTCGATTGAGCTCAAATTGGATATATATGTCATAAACCACCGTCGCAAGACCGGTATTGATTTTGGTGTGTATAGGACTTATAGTTTTTCTACAGGGCTACGACAAATATTTCTTTTACATTATGGCCTATGGGGGGAATTTCTTGAAAGTGCGCTAGCGTTTAAACGGTACATTCGATTGAGCTCAAATTCGGTATACATGTTATAAACCACCATCCTAAGACCGGTATTGATTTTGGTGTGTATAGGACTTATAGTTTTCTCCTACAGGGCTACGACAAAACTTTCTTTTATATTATGGCATAATGGCATATGGAGAGAAATTCTTGAAAGTGCGCAAGCGTTTAAATGGTGCATTCGATTGAGTTTCAATTTGGTATATATGTTTGAATTATTCATCGATTCAAATTTATTTAAATGCTTGGTAATGATCTCAATCGTAAGTGTTCGGAAAGTCGAGTGGAGTCGCTCCAGATTTTTTCTTTCAGTCATATCAATATCATTCATTCATGTAGAATGTATAGGAGGCTCTTCACTGGATGCATAAGTCGTGCCTAGATTGCAGTACTAGTCCATTTAGATCATTTTTTACAGTTTTCTCTTCATTGTTTCAGGATAAAAATTAAGAAAATATGGACGCTGCTTTTTTGCCGTTTTTTTTTTCTTTTTGAGGTAAGTAAGATTTTTTCTTATTCCTCAACCTTTACCTAATAGGTGCATCCTTTTAAATTAATGTTAGCATAACAAAATGCTTCGAAAATGCAGAAATTAATATTAGAAAAAGCGACATTAGAAAAAAAATATTTTTGCATGATGTATTTCAGATGCATTAAATGCCAGACAGATTTTTTTTCTCTGATTTTTCATAATTCGGTGACGAGAGGGTTAATTTTATTTGCTACAGTTAGTTATTTCCGAGCATTTTGAGGCCCGATTTCATGCAATTATTCTAATTCGAACCAGATATGCACATAAAAACGTTTAACGAAATTTATGTATTTGAACACAATAAGGTAACTTTGAACTGCGTTTTCTGAAAATGCATTTTTTGTGAACTTTCCGAAAGATAACAAAATTTCTAAGATTTCTGTTTTCGCGAACTTTGTATAGTCATACCTGGCATCAGTATTTAAAGAATGAATTAATATTAAAAGTTCGAGAGAAAAACTTTTTGAAAATTTTAGAAGAAATATAAGGGGAAAAGTGATTTTTTTTTTCAAATTACAATTTAAATTGCAATTTAAAATATCTAAATAAAAAAATTCTTAAATATTAATTCATTCTATAATATACATATTTAACTTTATTTTGCAACAAAAACTTTGTTGTTATGTGTATTTTAAATTGACGTGTATTGTGGATAGTGATACACACTATTGAAAAAAAATACATATATAATAAAAATTATTTTTTTTAAACAGCTGTGAGAGGTAATGGAGTTTTACCTGAAGTTTTATGATGTGTTATGCTATATTATTCAAAAAAGAAATTCATTATGCTTTTATTATTTTGATCATAAAATGTAAAAACGCAAGGGACTAAGATACATGTATATATATTTTACTTTATTTTATATCAAAAATTTTGTTGCTATGTGTATTTTAAATTGACGTATATTGCGGATAGTGATACACACTATTGAAAAAAAATACATATGTAATAAAAATTAAATTTTTTTTAAACAACTGTGAGAGGTAATGGAGTTAGTTTTACCTGAAGTTTTATGATGTGTTATACTATATTATTATACAAAAATTAATTCATTATGCTTTGACTCTAATTTTGATTATAAAATATAAAACCGCAAGGGTCCAAGATATCCACAAAGTAAGTTTCGTTTCTGTTTCTATCCGCTGCAGCGCTGCGATCGCAGTTACGAGCATGCGCAGCAGTTAACCTGACTCAAGGAGAAGAAATGTACGCCATTTTCAATTCGCTGCTGCCGCCGTGTTCTTCGCAGTGCTTCTTTATAATGTCAGCCTTAATTGAAAATGCCGCCGCTTGTGAAATCAGATGTGTGATTCGTTTTCTAAATGCATCATCCTCCGTACAGCCCGGACCTCGCTCCTAGCGACTTTCACATCTTCTTACACCTAAAATCTTTCCTTGGTAGTCAACATTTTAACGATGAAAACGAGCTGAAAGAACATGCTACCACATAATTGAAAACACAGGGGGTAACCTTCAATGAAGATGGAATACAAAAACGTGTGCCACGCTATGACAAGTGCCTGCAAAATTTCGGAAGCTATGTAGATCAATAGATAAACAGTTGTAGATTTTTGTACAATATTTTTGTTTCTGTATCTGTACACGTTTTTCTTATATAACCAAACGGAACTTATTAGGTTGTAACGAAAGTTTTCCGCCACTGCAAGTATTGTCTGCACAAACAGTTCGCGTTGGTGTCTTTGCCAATATTTTGTTAAAAGATTTTTGTTATTTGAAAGAAAAATACTTGTTTTAGAGCACTGTGTTGTGAAATCTGTAAAACAATGTCGTTATGATTAAGTATAAGGTGTCTGAAATGGAACTATCACGCTACCAGATTGAACCATCATTTACTCTCAGTTCTGTTGCAAAAAGTCAGCTACAGAATGGCACCGAATCATGTGTACAGCTTAAGGTACTACTGTTGTATCATACGGCTCTGTGAAGATTTGGTACCGAAAGTTCAAAAACGAGGAATAGGGCATTTAAGAAGCGGAGCGCTCTGGCCGGTCTACTGATGCTGATGAGGCTCGTCTACGAGAATTTGTGGAAAGAGATAAAATATTCATCCACTCGAGAGCTAGCTAAAAGAGTTAGACTTTAGTGCCATGTCCATTGGTCGCGCTAGGCATCGATAAACTTGACATATAAGGTCAATCGCTCAGTGCATGAGCTGACTCAAGCAAATCTGGCGGAAAACTTTCGTTACAACCTGATACTTTGTGTATATACCTCGTATTTGCTTCTCCATCCTCCTAACACCCTTAATAGAATAGCTGGTACTTTAATTATTTCTCTACGTCTGTAAAATACTAGTATAGACATCTGACGGTTTTTCAACAATATTTATACGTAGATAGAAACGATATAATCCAAGCTGTTGCATGTAGATGTAGACTTACTGTTCATATTATTGCCAAAACTGGGTGAAATTGAAACAGTTATCTTTCGAAAGCGGTTTTGTTTATTTTAGAAAATAAACAAAAAAATAATTAGCATATTGTTTGGACCCGGAAAAAAGGGACTGTGTTTTTGAGTTCGTCCTTTCGAGAAACGATTTGAATACTAAAATTTCAAAATAAATACCGAAAAAGTATAGCTGAGGCCCAGTGTACTGCATACAAAACTAAAAACAAATACACGCGGCTGTTCGAGCCTCGTCAGGGGGACCGCCCCCCCCCGAACCGCCCTCATTTTTCAGTTTAATGATTGTTTTTGTCATGATTGTTTCATGATTGTTTTTCATGATTGACTTTGTCATTTTATCTCTCCCCTTTGTGTATTTCGCCTGGTAACCGTATGTTGAAATCTTTAGGATTGTAACCTTTTGGTAGAAAAATGCACGCGATGCGTATTCTACATCTTACGAAACAGTGTAACAATAGATTAAAGCTGTGGTGAACTAATAGTATTTAAATATATTTAAAATTATGTCGCTTTTTTGGGACACAATTTTTAATAAAGGGCGTGAGAGATAAAATGACATAGACATTGAAAATGATTTTCTAGTAAAACATTAGATTACTATTTTTTAAACTAGTTTTCCCCCAAATAAAATAATCACTGGCATTATCACATATATTTATTTCAGACACAGAAAAAAATTGAGCCTTGTAGGGTCAAACCTGTTTTTCCTTTTTGCTAATTCGTAACGCCTTCTAATTTCAATTTGAAACTGTAAATAAAATAATCAACATTATACGTTGTATTTCGATTTTGGAACTAACTGTAATAAAAATAGAATATGAAGCTATTTAAAATAAATAAACACTTCGTAAATGAAACGCACATAAAATGATACTTATAACAAGAATCTTATTATAAACTAGCTGAAGTACCCGTCGTTGACGGGTTAGTACTGAATGCAAATTTCTAAAAGCAAGAACTTCCGTCAGCATTGTAGGAGTAGACAGAATGAATGTAGTATGTTGCCAAAGTAAAGAAAGCGCAGTTATAATTTTTATGTATTGTTAAAATATTACAGGTTAGAGAGTCACTAAGTAATATCATTTCATTCGCTTTAGTCGTAATTATAGGATGCGCGAACGAATATTTACACATATTCAAATAATTTTCTCAAAATCTAATCAACATTTTTGAAAATTGGAAGCCTAGAATTTAAGTTGAGTGACAACCTATCATGTCAACCAATTTCGTTTAATTCCCTGCTGTCTTTATTTCGTGATGCTGGAACAAACATTTTAGCATTTTTAAACGATTTTCACAAAATCTCAAAATGTAATGAAAATATTTTAAAAATTCAACACCTATAAATTAAGATTAGCAACTACCTATCACACCACCAAATTTCGTATTAGTCGTTATTACGCGATGCTTGAAAAAATATAACCGCATTTTGGGAGAATTTTCACAAAATCTCAAAATCTAATAAAAAGTTTAAAAAATTGGACACCTATACTTTATGTTGAACAACAACCTATCATGTGACCAAATTTCATATCATTCGCTTTAGTCGTTATTACGTAAGTGTGAACAAAAATTCACTCAGTTTGAAACGATTTTCGCAAAATCCCAAAATCTGATCGGTTTTTTTTAGATGCTTATAGTTTAAGGTGACCACCTATCATTTCATCAAATACCATTTTTTCACCTTTGCAGATATTACGTGATGTGCGAACACAATACGCAGTGTGAAACAATTTTCGCAAAATCTCAAAATCTAATCAAGATTTTTTTTTAATTCGACGCCTATGTTTTAAGTTGAGTGACCACCTATCATGTCACTCAATTTCATATCATTCGCTTCAGTCGTTTTTACGTGATGCTTGAACACAAATTTACGCAGTTTGAAAGGATTTTCGCAAAATCTCAAAATACAATCAGGATTTTTTAAAAATTGGACGCCTATGTTTTAAGTTGAGTGACCACCTATCATGACACCAAATTTCATATCATTCGCTTCAGTCGTTTTTACGTGATGCTTAAACAAAAAAAGCGTCACGGACAGAATGACAGAATGACAGACAGACAAACTTTTTTTTTGAGGGTCGCATCGGATTCCCGAGTGCTTGAAACGGATAGAAATCGTATAATTTTTGAATTCCAAGTCTAATTTTATTTATATAGATATCATTTTATGTGTATTTTTTTTTTCACAAAGTTTTTATTTATTTCGACGTTTAACATCAGTATTTTGAGTGTTTGTTGAAGCTTTGTTGAGTCCTATGAAGCTTTTTATTTTAACTGTACAAAAAATGTTCAATTATTGGGTGTAGACACTTTTTTGCCGCACACACACACACATTTATAAAGAAATATAACTCGGCTTTTCGATCCTTGTCAAGAGGAGACCCCCCCCCCCCACCCGAACCCCCTAATTTTTGAGTTTCATGATTGCCCTATTAAAACGATATTAATGGACTATGCCATTTTATCTCTCTTCTTTCGTGTATTTCACCTGGTCACCCTATGTTGAAATTTTTAGGATTGCAACCTATTGATAGAAAAATACATGGGATGTATATTCTACAGCTTACGAAATAGTTTAACAATCGATGAAAGCTGTCGTGAACTAATAGTATTTAAATACATGTAAAAAATACATGGGAGCCTCTTCTACAGCTTACAAAATAGTGTAACAATAGATGAAAGCTGTTGTGAACTAATAGTATTTAAATAAATGTAAAATCATATCGCGTACTTTTATGTCGCTTTTTGGGACTCACTTCTCGGACAATTTTCAATAAAGGGGGTGAGAGATAAAACGACATAGTCATTAATAAAGTACTATTTCCATTTTAGATAACTTTTATATTTCATTTTGTGTGCTAGATTTGTTTATATTACGCATTATAGAAATTATCTTATAATAGTCAATAAAACCCTTTAGAGCGGCCACCCCCTCTGAGCGGCCAAATATTCTCGGTACGGTGGGGTGACCGCTCAGAGAGGTTTCACTGTATATATATTTTTATTTTTTCTACCTCTAGTAATTTGGCTCCAGAACTGGCCTTACCTTCTAGTTCCTCAAATAAATGAATAGCTGCTCTGAAAATATTTATGCAAACGCATCAAAATCCTTCACTGTCGTACTGTTTACCCATTTATGCCTAGCGTCCCTTTTTTGGGACGGCAATATCGCTATTAGTCGAAAACGTTATTTATTTTTCCTAGCCTTTGTTCATGAGTATTTAGCCTCAACTCTACAAAATATTTTAACATGACCCAGTAGGATGTCGATATTTTGATTTTTATGCATAATGATTTGAAATCAAATCATCCCTTGTTCAAAAAGTTGACATCAGAAATGTATCAATGACTTCTGGTGTTAGCAAAAATCGAAGAAAGTCGCAAAAATATCCAGGCACGAGTGGGTTAATGCACCCTTAGCTCTTATCAATTGATTTTTCAACAGTCTCTAGAAAATAAATGCATTTTCTCCGAGAAATTTCTCCTTTCTTTACTTCAAGCACCACTCATCAAAATACCTTCTATTTTACGACTGTCGTTCTTCGGAGAAAAATAATATATATATAATAATTTCTTTCCATTCTTTACTCCCGTATTCCCCAGCCTGATAAATGACGTCATTTTGACACGCATAATTCTATCATCTAAGGTTTCCAGTTTTATACTTTATTTAAGGTTTATACTATATATATATATATGTATTCTATTTACTTGAAATGGATGAAGTTGTGAAGTTCCATACACCGTACGGTAATGGAATTCTTTTTAATGTTCCTGTAGAAAAAGTATAAATTGACATATGCACTCTTTTTGGTTTAGAGCATTATTTTGTAATCCTTGATTACGTATACCAATTTTGTTTTAATCGAAATATAATGTCCGAAAAGTATGCTTAGACTTTTAGAAAGGAATTAAAAATATTAATGACTATGTCATTTTATCTCTCACCTTGTTATTGAAAATGGTCCTAAAAATGTGTCCCAAAGAAGCGACATATTTTACATACATACAAAATCTCAAAATCTTATCAAGATTTTTTTTTTAATTCGACGCCTATGTTTTAAGTTGAGTGACCACCTATCATGACACCTAATTTCATATCATTCGCTTCAGTCGTTTTTACGTGATGCTTGAACACAAATTTACGCAGTTTGAAAGGATTTTCGCAAAATCTCAAAATCCAATCAAGATTTTTTAAAAATTCGACGCCTATGTTTTAAGTTGAGTGACTGCCTATCATGACACCCAATTTCATATCATTCGCTTCAGTCGTTTTTACGTGATGCTTGAACACATATTTACGCAGGTTGAAACGATTTTCGCAAAATCTGAAAATCTAATCAAGATTTTTTAAAAATTCGACGCCTATGTTTTAAGTTGAGTGACCACCTATCATGACACCCAATTTCATATCATTCGCTTCAGCCGTTTTTACGTGATGCTTAAACAAAAAAAGCGTCACGGACAGAATGGCAGAAGGACAGAATGACAGAATGACAAACTTTTTTTTGAGGGTCGCATCGGATTCCCGGGTGCTTGAAACGGATAGAAATCGCAAAATTTTTGAATTCCAAGAAATGTACAGACAAAAGTCTAATTTATTTATATAGATAGACCCAATTTGAGCTCAATCGAATGCCCCGTTTAAACGCTAGCGCACTTTCAAGAACTCCCCCTATAGGCCATAATGTAAAAGATATTTTTGTCGTAGTCCTGTAGAAAAACTATAAGTCCTATACTCACTAAAATCAATACCGGTCTGGCGACGATGGTTTATAACGTATATACCCAATTGGAGCTCCATGGATTGCCCCATTTAGGAGCTATCGTGTTCACTCACATACACACACACACACACACACACACATACATATACATACTTCTCGTAAAAATAGCGTCAATGAATTCAGAAGACCTCAAAACATGTCCATGCACCAAAATTTCGGAGTCGAATTTATTCATGATTACAATACTTCTCTTACATGGTTCATGTTCGGAAATTAAAAATGCGCATTTCCTTAAAAGAATGTACTCTTCAGCGAAGACAATTTAATGCTACAGAGTGAAAGTCAATACTTATTACTCCCAGCTCTTTTTTACAGCAATCTTTTCATCAATCCACGTCCCATCCAATCAGAAAACCCTATTTCCAGAGAAACAGCGTTTAACATAACCAAAGTCTGCAAATCTTTTTGGATAATTTTTCTCCCAAGTTATCTTCCAATTCTTCGTCTAAATCCTAGCCATTAGGATTTCTTGGAAGAAAAAAAAAGGTGATAGATACTCAATTTTTTTTTTTATCGCCTCCTTGGCGATTTTTCGTAATTGCTTCCATTCCTGTTTTATCCCATTCAAATGCGCAACATTTGCTAAAGTTACTTTTGAAAAAAAGAAGTAAATCCCACTTACTTTTAAGTAGAATGGTTTTGATGTTTCCCTGACGAGGATATTTTCATTTGGGTTTTAAATTACATTGGGATAAGCCCAAATGTTCGTTCTCAATTTAACACACTCCATCAGTGCTAAAAAGTTCTTAACGATTTCAGTTTACAGTGACACCTCTATGAGCGACCACCTCTAATAAGCGGCACCCCTCCTCCAGCGATTTTTTAAAGCACCGTGTATTTAAGGGTGTTCTTCGAGGAAATGTAAACTCTGTTTTTAGTCTTGGCACACAAATGGAAATAAACTAATAGCACCGCGGTCTCCAAAAACATTCCAGAGGGTTCTTAATAAGCTGCTTTACACACTACAATAAGCAAAAAAGCTGCGCCTTTAGTGAAATTTTCAGAAAAAATTCTTAAACATGCATCTGAGCTGCAGGATTTTTCGAAGAGTGACACGTTTTGTGAAAATTTCTGATTTTTAAGATTTTTTTTCTAAAAGTTTTGAAACGGATACAGGTTTATCGTTTATTTCAGTAGGTAGTACAGTTTGTAAAGAGACAGTTTCAAAATTTTGAAGAGCCTGACATAATTAGTTTATTTGTACTTGTGTACAAAAATCACGTGATTTTTTCGAACTACACCGTTAATCTTAAAAGGTCTTCTACAAGCCTCTATAAGCGACTGGATGCAGAAATTTTCGGGACACTATCGGCAACGGAAGTGACATCATCAAGGGGCGTGGTTATGACGTCAAAGGGGGCGTGGCCAGCAGTGACGTAACGAGTGGGTTTTCCTTCAGCTGGTTGCGTTGAATTGTTTTACTGAATGTTGAGTTGTTTACTTCCTGGATGTGAAGTCTGCTATTAGTTTCGGTTTTCTTTTTATTTGTAGGAGATTACGAGGGTATTTTTTGCAGGTGCAAGTGTGCGTACACATCACGCACCAAAGTTGTAGGTTAGAGATGTTGCATGTATAAGAAAAGAGTGATTTCACTGTCGATGGTCGGTTGGTAGACACTAGTGACGCAACGGATATCAATTTGAGCGGTTACCGTATATCCGGGCAAAATTTCAACGGGTTATCCGGCAGCAGTATGTTTTTTGCTTTATAGCACTAGGGTGCTATTTCGCTCAGAACGAGAATTATATCTACTTTTTTTGTCTACGTGATCGTGTAGAAGCTTTTGTAGATATGAACTTTCACGGTGTAGATATTTTCAAATGTTTGTCAGATAACGTGGAAGGGGGGTTGTTAATAAAATGTTGAAAGTCACACAAGGTTTGCAATTTTCGATAGTGGATCGCTAAATTTGGTGCCAAAACGTGACAATTTATTTACATTATTTTATAAACAGTTTTGGTAGGCGATTTTAATATAGATTTCTATTCCGAAGAAGTGTTTTATGGAACAAGGAAGGGAAACACGGTACACTCATGGATAATGATGCCCATTGCAAACAGTATTTAAAATGTCTACGCGATATAGTTGGAATATGCCTATAGTTCCAATATGTATGGCTTAGATTATAAAACAGTTTCAGTAGGCAATTTTAAGCTAGATTTCGATTCCAGAGACGTGTTTTATGGTACAAGAAAGAGTGGATTCCTATTTTAACGCCCCTACACTCTCGCTGATTTAAAAATAACTCCTCACTTTGGGGAGCTTTGCAGTCATGGGTCTCTAGGAGTTATGCGCAAATTTCAACGTTCCCAAAAGAAATAGATGAAAACCAAAGTGAACAAATGCAATATATGCACCCGTTAAGGAATTTGAAGACACTTAAATATTAAAACTACATTAATTGGTTACCCGAAATTAAAAAAAAATATATAACGGAAAGGTTTAGCGATTTCTAGCCGAACATTTCCGATTTCGGCAAGCTGGGTTCAATTTGAAAGATTTGCTTCTGACACTTAATTGGGCGATATTTCGCCAAAAGCCGCTAATTTTGAGATACTTTGCGGTAGTAATTGACCAAAAGCCTTTAATTAATTGAAGCTATACGTAGACCTTAATGTATTGAAAGTCTTTTGGGTGACCCTGTAAATGAAAACCAGTGAACAATTGGATGTATAAACTAACTCACCTTCTTCCGCTTCGCATATGAGGTGAAGATTGTCACCTTCGTTGTAGGGGCCAATCAAGCTTTCTAAAATTTCACCGTTCTGATCGGTGATGATAGGCTTTTTTGGCGGAACTGAAACAGAAGAGCAGAAAAGTTAAGTCAATTGGAGAATCATGCAACAGTTAACAGCACAAGCAACATATCTTATTTATTTGACAAAGATAGAAAATATGAAGTTTTGTTACAAAAATGTGCATCCTTTTTTTTAGCACTACACTGCTATTTCGTTCACGGTCGACATTTTTAGCACTACACTGCTGTTTCATTGACTGTCGACATTTTTAGCGCTGTACTGCTATTTTGTTCAGAGCCGACGCTTTAAGCACTGCACTGTTATACATTGCTATTTCGTTGACTGTCGACATTTTTAGCACTACACAGCTGGTTCGTTCACTACCGACATTTTTAGCACTACATTGCTGTTTCGTTCACTATCGACATTTTCAGCATTACACTGCTGTTTCGTTGACTGTCGACATTTTTAGAACTACACTGCTGTACTGTCGACATTTTTGGCAACATTTTTGTCGACATTTTAGTGCATGACACTTGGTGTTAATACAGTTTTTTCAAATATTTATTCATTCATTAAATTTAATTAATTCATTTTAGAACCTTTTACGTTGGATTAAAAATGAACGAAAATAATAAACTAAACAAACAAACTAGATTAACGGTATCGACCCTTGCTTCACAAAACGCCCTGCATTAATTAATTCATTAATTAAATTTAATAAACTATGTTAAAAGAACATTTATTTTTGTTACTTTACTTGGAACAATATCGTTTTATATTTTACAAAGTTAATATGTCAGAGAAAGAAACTTTTTTGTTGATAATCCTGGAGGGATACAAAGAATTTTGTTGTTATTTTAGAGTAAAAAGTCATTATTATTACTTTATTTTTACATTTGTTAAAACTTTAGTAAAAATGATTTCTATGTTTGCTAAATTGTCCTTTGAGGATTATAAAAAAGAACATTCTTAATCCGAAATAGTTTATTTTTTCTTGTCTAAAATGTGCTTACTTGTTACTTACAAAATGCGGGTGCAAGATTTTATAAATTCTTCTATAGTATATAAGAAATTTAGAACTTTCCTCCTTTAAAATATAGGTTCCTAACCGGTTTTTCGAAAAGGCTCAGGGGCAAGGGCCCGATTATGACAAACAGGGGCCTGGGGCAGATGTTTGAAGTACCTGACAACTAGTTTTTGCATTTCTCTGTGTTCACATATAAATCTTCGTCATGATTAAATATATCCAACCAACACCTCCTAGATATACAATGCCTGAGAATCACTACTTTAAAACAATGTGTTTTTCATCTAGAAATCCCGAAGCTTAAATGTTCTCAGTATCTTAAGTATTATTCGAATTTATCCTATTAGTATCCCAAAATTTAAACTCTAGGTGAATAAAAGAATAAAAAATATGTAAATCTATCTAAAATTTTGTAATTACCATAAAACATTAAATGCCAATTCAGAAAATTATATTTTCATAAATATTCTTCTAGAATAAAATTCTTCCACAATTGATAGCCCTTACTATCTCAAAAGAGTCATTGCACAAATATATCCTAACGTAAAAGGGGTATTTAAAAAACTTATATTCACAACAAAATACGGGTTTCCAGCAATAAAAGGCAGCCATCTTGTTTTTAAACACAATGCCGTTGATAATAAAAACATATTTAAACAAAATTCCCCGTAAACGCATACGAAATATCTATTTACAACTCCTAACTTTCCCACTAACTTGAAGACTCAAACGTAAAATGCCTAATCAAAAAACTCGGCTTTTAACTTCTCATCTGATGTTTTAATAATTAAAAGCTGCGTATTTTATAAGTTTGTGCCATCTGTCGACGGCTTTGTAAAATAAAATCTCAATTGCATTTTTTTTGGATAAAATATCGGGGTTTTTTTGTATATTATAGGAACAGTATTTTTTTCGCACGATAAAAGTAGCCTGTTTGTTAATCCAGGACTTTAACTGTCTTTATTCCAAATTTCATCCAAATCCGTCAAACCGTTTCAGCGTGAAAAAGTAACAAACATACATACAAACATTGACATCTATATATTTGTAGGATAGGATATACAAAGAATCAAAGCACGTTACTACCTTTTTGGCGCTCCCTCCGTCTAACAATTATTTCAAATTCGCCTGCGGAAAAGGAAATCTGATGTTCTATTCATTAAGAACTGCGTATTCTATAAGTTTGCGCCATCTGTCGACGGCTTTGTAAAATAAAAACTCTTTTTTTTTTTGGATAAAAGGTAGTTTTTTTGTATATTACAGGAACAGTGTTTTTTTTTTCGCACGATAAAAAGAAGCCTGTATGTTAATTCAGGACTTTAACTGCCTTTATTCCAAATTTCATCCAAATCCGTCAAACCGTTTCAGTGTGAAAGGGTAACAAACTTACATAACAAACATTGATATTTATAATATTAGTAGGATTAGTACCCCCAAATGTAAACTTTACATGAATAAAAGAAAACAAAAAAGACATGCAAATATATCTAAACTGATATAATTACCATAAAACATTAAATGCTAATTCAGAAAATAGTACTTTTATAAATACGAAATATTCTTCTAGGGTTTGTAAAATAAAATGGACAGAAAATATATTAAAAGAACATTTATTTTCGTTACTTTACTTTGGAACAATATCGTTTTATTTTTTACAAAGTTAAAATGTCAGAGAAAGAAAGTAACTTTTTTGTTGTTGATAAGCCTAGAGGGATATAAAGAATTTTGTTGTTGTTTCACTGTAAAAAAGTTATTACTTTTTTATTTATTTTTTGTTAAAACTTAAGATGGTAAAAATGATTTCTATGTTTGCTAAGATGTCTTTTGAGGATTATAGGAAAGAACATATGTGATCTGAAAGAATTTATTTTTACTTATTCTTAAGAAAAATGCCGGTGTATGATTTTATAAATTCTTCTATAGTGTCTCAGAAATTTTCTCTGCAATATGCTTGCTGGATGTTAGAGTAAAAGTCAAAAATGAATCTGGGTGACTTATTTTTGGCCCCCAATTGGGCGATATTTCGCCGAAAAGTCGACAAGCTTAGCGATATTTCGGTCATTTGGAGCGATTTTCCCAATGAGGCTTGTAAAGTTGGTTTTTATGCTTTAACATGCATAATAGCCTAATATTTCTATGACGTAATCAAAATTCGCGCTTGATGTGGAATCTTCGAGAAATAGATTCTTCTGGAAGCTTCTTGTAGCTTCTGCGTCACCTATAAATACAAGCATGACAGAGTGCCCCAGTTCAGTGTGAACCGAGCTTCCAAATAGTACGGTACTTTGCTCTATGAACTGTGTGATAGAAGCGGTGTTTTCGCGCTTGTTTATGAAGCTTTATTTTTAAGTGATGTGTGTCAATTCTTCATGGCTGAGTCTTGAGGGACTGTTAGTGTTATCCCTCATATATTTCCACTGAATTTAACCTGTGGAAGTGTTTCATTTTCTGAGAGAATGGCAGCATTTGTGACAGCTTCAGTAATAAGCGGACTGTTCTAAACAAGCTACTGACCGTTAGTGCCCCTGAATTTTGTGCACCTGATGGTTCGACGAAGTTCCAGAAGCAATAAAGTTTGTAACTGAAAAATCACTCAAAAGGCTGGTGTTAAACGATAAAGTAATTAAAAAACTTCGTTAAAAACACACATAAGAAGTAATAGGTAAGAGGATATGCACGTTTCGTTCAAAAATTGAATTTGAACTTCATCAGTCCAAGCCCGTAAAGAACACAGGGAACTGAAAAGAGATAAACAAGCAAGATGTTGCCACAAGGGGCAAAGAAAAGTCGAACAAAACCACGGAGAGGGGAGAAAAATAATTAAAATATGGGATAAAAAGGAAAGGAAAAAAGCACAAAAAATACAGAAATAAAAAGGAATAAATAAAATAAAAATAATAATAATAATAAAGGGAAGTTTTAAGCAATAAAGTTTGTGTTAAGCAATAAAGTAAAATTTTTGAAAATATTTTGTTTTCAATACTTTTTAGAATGTATTTTTATCAAGTATAAAACATGTCTTTTTTTAGTATCTTTTCTCTAGCAATATCTTTTTTCAAGGAGTAAATTACTACTGGAAGAAATTATTGTGCAAAAACACTGTTTTTCAATCTTTATAAGAATTTGGTTACTTCTCCCCCCCCATAAATTGAGCCTACTTATGAGACTAGCGTACTTCCTGTAGTACTGCTGGCTAGTTAGACAACGTTATTGATTATCTGTCAAAGTTACATTGATTTTCCAACAGTTGACTGGAGATGTCTTTCTTTCAATGACTGATTTTGGAAGATATCTATCCAACTCTTGAAGAGGAACATCAGTGACATTGTTATTTGTATTAGTTTTAATAGCAGTAAAACTGGTATATTTCTTGGAAAAAATCCCAAAGAGATTTTCTGGTTTTTGAATTAAATGATTTGAAAACAATGAGAAAATTTAAATATAAAAGTAATAGCCAAATGACCTTCAAGAACTAGTGAAAATAAAACAGTAAAAGAAGAAAACATACTGCTGCCGGATAACCGGATATACGGCTGAAAGTTTGGCCGGATATTCGGTATCCGTCCAAATTGATATCCGTTGCATCAATACTTTATATCTTCCAATATCATTGCTCAAAATCCAGGTACTAAGGCACCCTCTTGTACATGCAGACTTAAGTGATTACATAATAAATATAAGCAAACATAATAAAAATAATAATTATTATTATGATTTATATTTTTTAAAATTATTTATTATTATTATTATTATTATTATTTGCTAATACAATGAGTACAACATAGTCTTACAATGAGTTATTACTTGATTATAAAATCGTTAACAGGTAAGGAAAAAAGCGGAAAGCGTAGATGTTCGATGTAGTTACCATGGCACCAGCTGTTTAAGAAATATGAATTTGGTTGGTCATTCACGCAAGGGATTAAAAATCATGCATTTTATGGTTAATTTGAAATTTTCATTTCCTTATGGCTATCACTAGCTGGTAAGTGTAAAATAAATAAGTTATCCAGTATGACAATTTCCTTTTCTCCTGCAATTATAAAAGTTCAAATATTTATATTCTCTTAACTTTGATTTAAAACTTAACATGCAATTTCTGTAATAAATGACTTAAAAAAAACTCGGCTGTTTGAGCCTCGCCAGGGGGAGATCCCCCCCCCTGAACACCCCCTGATTTTTTAGTTTCATGATTGCCATATTAAAATGATATTAATGGACGATGTCATTTTATCGCTCCTCTTTCGTGTATTTCGCCAGGTAACCCTAGGTTGAAATTCTTAGGATTGTAACCTATTTATAGAAAAATACACGTGATGCCTATTCTACAGCTTACGAAATAGTGTAACAATAGATTAAAGCTGTCGTGATCTCATAGTATTTAAATGTATGTAAAAAATACATGGGATGCCTATTCTAGAGCTTGCGAAATGGTGTACCAATAGATCAAAGCTGTTGTGATCTAATTGTGTTTAAATGTATGTAAAAAAATACATAGGAGGCATATTTTACAGCTTACGAAATAGTATACCAATAGATTAAAACTGTTGTGAACTAATAGTATTTAAATGTATGTAAAAAATACACGTGATGCATATTCTACAGCTTACGAAATAGTGTAACGATAGATTAAAGCTGTCGTGATCTCATAGTATTTAAATGTATGTGAAAAATCCATGGGATGCCTATTCTAGAGCTTACGAAATAGTGTAACAATAGATTAAAGCTGTCGTGATCTCATAGTATTTAAATGTATGTAAAAAATACATGGGATGCCTATTCTAGAGCTTACGAAATGGTGTACCAATAGATCAAAGCTTTTGTGATCTAATTGTGTTTAAATGTATGTAAAAAAATACATGGGAGGCATATTTTACAGCTTACGAAATAGTATACCAATAGATTAAAATTGTTGTGAACTAATAGTATTTAAATGTATGTAAAAAATACACGTGATGCATATGCTACAGCTTACGAAATAGTGTAACAATAGATTAAAGCTGTCGTGATCTTATAGTATTTAAATGTATGTAAAAAATACATGGGATGCCTATTCTAGAGCTTACGAAATGGTGTACCAATAGATCAAAGCTGTTGTGATCTAGTTATGTTTAAATGTATGTAAAAAAATACATGAGAGGCATATTTTACAGCTTACGAAATAGTATACCAATAGATTAAAACTGTTGTGAACTAATAGTATTTAAATGTATGTAAAAAATACATGGGATGCATATTCTACAGCTTACTAAATAGTGTAACAAAGGATTAAAGGTTTTTTGAACTAAGAGTATTTAAATGAATGTAAAATTATGTCGCTTTTTTGGGATACATTTTTCGGACAATTTTCAATAAAGGGGGTGAGGGATAAAATGAAATAGTCATTAAACTACCCCATACGTCTCATCTTCTTAAACCAAAGGCAGAAACAGCGATGAAATAATACCTTAATCCAAACATCACCTCGAATCACAAAAGTAAAAAAAAAAAAAACACTAACAATTCCCCTTTTCTACAACACTAGAGTAACAAATCTCAAATGCTCTCTTTCCTCTGTCAACAAAATTATCTCCCTGACCCTCTGCACCGGAATGAGAGATCCCATTCATTATTTTTAACAGAGGCTGAAACGGAATTACACTCCTGTACTCCCCTATTTTTTATATTTTTATAGGTTTTATTCACTTATGGTGTTGGTTCGCAAAACGCCGCGGGGAGTTGGAAATAATTCAAGACAATTAAGAAAGGGGAAGGGGTGGTGGATGTACAAAGATATATTAGCATGTCGTGAGGATGGGGCATTATGGGATTGTGGGGAGGATGTCGGACTGTCGCATTTTTTTTTTGTTTTTGTTTTTTTACGCTGATTTAGAACAGAGGAGAGTGCTCAAATGAATGCGCCGGGCTAATTGAGATTATGTAATCAGTTATTGTTGCCACAACTGAGATATATTAGCATGTCGTGAGAGTGGGATATATTTTCGTGATTGTGGGGAGGATGTCGGACTGTCGCATTATTTGTTTTTGTTTTCACGCTGATTTAGAATGGAAGGAGAGCACTTAGATGAATGCGCTGGCCTAATTGAGATTGTGTAATCCGTATTTGTTATCAAAACTTGGAGTGTTTTACTCAGTTATTTTCACGAGATGGGTTGCTTTGTATCTAGGTAGACATGGGTCGTGAAGCTAATTATCCAAGAGATTTATTTTGCTAGATTTATCCGATAATTAAGAATGTGTACGAGGTAATTTATATTCAGTGTTTCTTGTTTTATGGTATTCGATTTGACTTTATGAAACCATCTCTGAATTATTTTCTATTACAGTTCCCATTTTCATTCATTTATTAAATGAAGTACCTGTTATTCGTACGGGAATGCAGATTGCCTTTTAAATATAAGTATTCCAGGAAACACACACAGGCTTTCTCAACGTTAATCGGCGTTCATAAACAATTCTGAACGGTGATAAACGTTCATAGATCCTGTGTGTGTTGTCATTTGCAATAAACAAACAAATACAAACGCTAAAATTGCAAGTGTTTTTGATTTTGACGTAATATTTACAACGAAGCCAACACATGACCGAGTGAATAAGGTACTGAACATTGATAATCGACTGAAGTGTTCTGTTCCAGGGTTCTGATATACCTCGCAGAAGCCGATCTAACAGTATAGAATCTTGAGTATCTATATAACGTGAATACGCTTTAAAATCGTTACGAATTAACCCACCCTAAGGCACCCCTTAGGCAGAGAGCCCTCATGTAAGTTTGCCTTACATAATATACAAATAAACTACGGTAAAATCAGTTTAATAGCACATTAGCCGCAAAAGATTATTTTGCTAAGCATAATATTCAGTTATACGGAATCATTGAGTAATTATTACGGTTTGGCATATTGAAAATTTATCTCTGGGACTGGATCTTCCTTTAACCGACATTCCATTAAGCGGGTTTCAGTGTAGCACAATGTATGTAGGTTTGCCTACAATTACCTAATTACAAACTTACATAATATATATGTAGGTTTGCCCTACATAATATACAAATAAATTATGGTCTAATCCATTATCCGCGAAAGATTATTCTGCTAAACGGAATATTCAGTTATCCGGAATCATTGAGTATTTATTACGGATTGGTCTATTGAAAATTTATAACGATAAACTGGATATTCCTTTAACCGACATTCCATTCAGCGGGTTTCAGTGTACTACATTGTATGTAGGTTTGCCTGCAATTACCTAACTCCAAACCTACATAATGTATAGGCAGGTTTGCCCTACATAATATGTCGGTTTGCCTACAATTACCTAACTGCAAACCCACATAATATATATGTAGGTTTGCCCTAAATTTCCTATCTTAAATAGTTAAATTTTCTTATGCGAGAGTCAGTTCACCGCAAACTTTGAATATTTTTACTTTGTGAATATAAATGTGTGATGACGTCATTTCAGTGGACCTATTGATGACCTAAAAGCTTCTGTTTTCAGGCCTTTATTATCTAGGGAGTGTTGGCTGTACACACCATCTCTCCCTTGTCCCTGTAAATTTGCGTAAACATAATACCGAATCGTACTAAATATATTGCATTAATGTACAGCCGTATTTCAGATCAGGAGAGAGCAGCAAATTGCGACGCTGCATCGAGGTCCTCATTAACATCCAGTTCCAAGTATTGATATTTGAAGGATATTTGACAGCTTATAGGGCCACTTAACTGTAACTGACACGACAAATGACCGTGTAATTAACAGCATAGTGCATATGTGTGTGTGTTGGGGTGTTTGTACAGTCTAGAACGAAATGAGTGAATAGTGCATAGGATGCATTTCTGTGTTAATCAAAATTAATCATACTAACTATAAATTCTTTTTTATTCCCGACTATATAGTTACGCTGATCCCTGACTGACTCAATTCCGGTCCGACCACTTCAAAACAAAAACTTTTGCCGTCATTCACCCACATAGATAAAAAAGTTAGGGTCTAAAACTGTTATAAAATTCACACCGTTTGCACCAATCAGCTTGAAATTTTTCATAATCTTGTACAAAAATATAGTGAACAATCTGCGCTCCTTCAAACATCTGAAAATTCACCCGTTCTCTCGTTTTAAGCTATTTTTCGCTCTTTTCAGTTCTATTTCATTTCCGAAAGTCAAAATTGAATTGCTTTCTGTGACAAAATGGCCTTTTCTAAGTGCAAATGACGTCACACCATTAGGATTCCAATTCCTTCAGAACCGCTTTTCCAGGTAGCATGGTTTAATTTTTTTTTTTCATTCAAATAATCGTCTGCTGAAGCATTAATATAAGAGTAGTTGAATACACAAAACGAAATCTTTCGATTGCGAAAAGTTTCTGCGCATTTCCAGAAGAGCATGAAATTCGATTTGGATATATATACTAAATATTGAAGTCGAGGTTATTTATTTTAGATGGACGAGCATTAAATATTGAAACGAATTTTCGGGGCAACCCGCAGTTCGGGGAATTAAAACAGCTCAAATTTGGTATTCTACTCGTCGAATAGTTAAACTTTGCTTTCTCTTGCATCCAAATCGGTCCAATAGAACCGGTGTTAATTTCTATAGCAATTTCTAGAAATCTCGAGAAATAGAGGTCCTAATACTTCTGTAACCTCAATTTGGGGACTTATTTTTGGCGCCCAATTGGACAGTATTTCGCCAAAAAAGTTGCCAAGGTTGCCGACATTTCTGTCATTGGGCGCGGTTTTCCCAATGGGGCTTGTAAAGTTAGTTTTCCTGCATTTACATTCATAATAGCCTAATATTTCTCTTCCAAGACGTAATCAAAAGTCCCGCTTTATGTGGAAATCTTCGACAGATACATTCTTCTAGAAGCTCCTTGTAGCTTCTTAGTCACCTATAATTACAGCTATGACAGATAATCTCTTCAGTGCGGATCGAGCTTCCGATGAGTACGCTGCTTTGCTCTGTGAATTGTATTCTGCTATAAAAGCGGTATTTTCGCTTGCCTTTTTGAAGCCTTGTTTTAAACTGCTGTGTCTAAATTCTTCATTGCTGTGTCTTGAGGGACTGTATACGATATCCCTCGTGTATTTCCACTGAATTTTGGATCCCCTTAGAAAGTCCACCACGGACCCCCGTCCTAATTCCCTAACAGATAATTGGCCGTAACCCCCCCACACACACATTAATCTCAATCGCATGCACTGTTTATGAGCTATTATGGTCACTGATACACGCACACATATACTTAACACACATACACGCACACACAAAATAGCATGAATGAACTCCAGAACGTAAGACCTCAAAACGTGTCAATACATCAAAATCCCAAAGTCGAATTTTTTCATAGCTGCAGCACTCTTCATTTATGTCCTCAAAGTAATAAATAAACTTGAAATATGATAATTTTCTTTTCTACTACAATTATAAAAGTTCAAATATTTATTCCCAACTTTAATTTAAAGCTTAACATTGGATTCCTTGAATAAAAAGCTTTTAAAAAATATCCATACATCTCATCTTCCTAGAACCAAAACGCAGAAACAGGGATGGAACACCTTAAGGCAAACATCATTTCCAAAAGATAAACACAAAAGTTAAAAAAATATATACTAACAATTTATTTTTTCTTCAACACTAGAGTACCAAATCTCAAATGCTTTTCTCCTCTGTCAAAAAAATTATCTCTATGACCCTTGCACCGAAATAAGAGATCCGATTCATTATTTTTAGCAGTGGATTAAAAAGAATTATACTTCTCCATTCCTCGAATTTTCATATTTTTTTCACATCTGGTGTTTGTTCGCATAACGCAGCTGAGTGGAAATGATTTAAGGCAATTAAGAAAGGGATGGGGTGGTGGATGTACAAAGATGTATTAGCATGTCGTGAGGATGGGGCATTATGGGATTGTGGGGAGGATGTCGGACTGTCGCATTATTTGCTTTTGTTTTCAGGCTAATTTAGTGCGGAGAAAGAGTGCTCACACGAATGCGCCGGGTAAATTGAGACAATGTAAGCGTTACTGTTGTCACAACTAAGATATATTAGCATGTCTAGAGAATGGGACAGATTACAGGACAGTGGGGAGGATGTCAGACTGTCGGATTTTTCGCCTTTATTTTCGACGCTGATTTAGAACGGAGGAGATTGTTCAGATGAATGCATTGGGCTAATACATTGTGTAATCAGTGTTGTTGTCAAAACTAAGTGTCTGTTTACTCAGTTATTTTCGCGAGACAGGTCGCTTTGTGTGTATGTAGACTTGGTCGTAAAACTGGTTACCCAGCAGAGTAATTTTGAAAGATTCACCTGATAACTAAATATGTGACCAGGGTCATTTATATTCACTGCTTCTCGTTTGATAGTATGCGATGTGAATTTATGATACTGTAACTGAATTCGCAAGTCAGATGTAATATTTACTAGATGAAGAACCCGTTCTTCGTACGGGAAAGTGGATTGCTTTTCGACATTAATATACCAGGTAGAGGTTCTGTGAATTTTAATACGCGTTCAGAAAACTTTACTGAACGTTATAATATTGAGCTTGTGCGGTGTAGTAGCCAATTTGCCACCAAAGTTTACTCTAATAAGCGGTATACACCAGAATTCGAAATGACGTTGACTAATTATTACAACTTGGAACATTGAAAATTTAGAATGGTATTCGGGATTAACAAGTTTTAGATTACAAACAAGCTGAACATACACCCTCGATTCCTGGTCTTACATTTTAGACCGAGTATTTCACAGATAAAATTTTTTGGTGGCAAGAAGTCATATTTTGTCCGATTTAGCGTTTACATGAAGAATTTTATTGATTCTGGATATCCCCACCCCTCTTCGAGTAATAAGTAGAAAATAATTTAATTTTCCCCTGCAATTATAAAAATCTGGAGTGACTCCACTCGTCTTACCGAACACTTACAATTAAGATCATTACTAAGCATTTAAATAAATTTGAATCGATGAATCATTCAAACATATATACCCAATGGGAGCTCAATCGAATGCGCCGTTTAAACGCTAGCGCACTTTCAAGAATTTCCCCCCATAGGCCACAATGTTAAAGAAATCTTGGTCGTAGCCCTGTAGAAAAACTATAAGTCCTATACACACCAAAATGAATACCGGTCTTACGATGGTGGTTTATAACCTGTATACCCAATTTGAGCTTAATCGAATGCCCTGTTTAGGAGTTATCGTGTTCACTCACATACACACAAATACACACACACACACACACATACACGCATCTCATAAAAATCTGGAGTGACTCCACTCGACTTTCCGAACACTTACGATTAAGAAAATTACCAAGCATTTAAATAAATTTTAATCGACGAATCATTCAAACATATATACCAAATTGAAACTCAATCGAATGCACCGTTTAAACGCTTGCGCACTTTCAAGAATTTCTCCCCATATGCCATTATGCCATAATATAAATGAAATTCTTTTCGTAGCCCTGTAGAAAAACTATAA
Organism: Cheiracanthium punctorium; assembly: GCA_038373885.1. Lineage (NCBI taxonomy): Eukaryota > Metazoa > Arthropoda > Arachnida > Araneae > Cheiracanthiidae > Cheiracanthium > Cheiracanthium punctorium. The sequence goes on from JAWZYV010019245.1 coordinate 314,435, forward strand.
GTCTTATACGCACCAAAATCAATACCAGTCTTAAGATGGTTATTTATAACATATATACCCAATTTCAGCTCAATCGAAGGTACCGTTTAAACGCTAGCGCACTTTCAAGAATTTCCCGCCATAGGCCAGACTGTAAAAGAAATCTTTGTCGTAGCCCTGTAGGAGAACTATAAGTCCTATACACACCAAAATCAATACCGGTCTTAGGATGGTGGTTTATAACATTTATACCCAATTTGAGCTCAATCGAATGTATCGTTTAAACGCTAGCGCACTTTCAAGAATTTCTCCCCATAGGCCATAATGTAAAAGAAATCTTTGTCGTAGCCCTGTAGAAAAACTATAAGTCCTATACACACCCAAATCAATACCGGTCTTGCGACGGTGGTTTATGACAAATATATCCAATTTGAGCTCAATCGAATGCTCCGTCCAGGAGTTATCGTGTTCACTCACATACACACAAATACACACACACACACACACATACACGCATCTCATAAAAATAGCATATTAGGATTCAGAAGACCTCAAATCGTGTCCATACACCCAAATCTCGAAGTCTTATTTTTTCATGATGACAATACTTTCCTTACAGGGTACATGTTCGGAAAGTAAAAATGCAAATATTTATTCCCAATTTTGTTATAAAACTTATCATGGAACTTCTTGAATAAATGATTTTTGATTTAAAATATCCATACAGCACATCTTCCTAGAGTGAAAGGCAGAAACAGCGATAAAATACCTTAATGCAAACACCATTTCTAAAGATAAACACGAAAAAATAATAAGTAATTAAATAAATAAATAAATATATATAAATATATATATATATATATATATATATATATATATATATACTAACAATTCACTTTTCTCCTGCAGTAGAATAACAAATCTCAAATGTTTTTCTCTTCTGTCAACAAAATTATCTCCATGACCCTTCGCAACGAAATTAGAGATCCCATTCATTATTTTTAAGAGAGGCTGAAACTGAATTACATTCCTCCGTTCCTTGATTCTTTTTTTTTTATTTTTTTTAATCCGTTATTCATTTCTGCTGTTTGTTCGCAAAACGCAGTGGAGAGTCGTAATAATTTATGACAATTAAGAAAGGTGGGGGGTTCAAGAGATATATTATAATGTCGTGAGAATGGCACATTACGGCATTGTGGGGAGGATGTCAGACTGTCGGATTTTTTGCTTTTGTTTTCACGCTGATTTAGAAAGGAGGAAGAGTGTTCGGATGAATGCGCCGGTTTAATTGAGATTATGTAATCAGTTATTGTTGTCACAACTGAGATATATTAACATGTCCTGAGAATGGGATACATTACGGGATTGTGGGGAGGATGTCAGACTGTCGCATTAATTGCTCTTGTTTTCGCTCTGATTTAAAACGAAGGAAGAGTGTTAGGATGAATGCGCCGGTTTAATTGAGATTATGTAATCGTTATTGTCGTCGCAACTGAGTTATATTAACATGTCGGTGAGAGTGGGATACATTACGCATTGTGGGGAGGATGTCGGATTGTCGCATTATTTGCTTTTGTTTTCTCTCTGATTTAGAACGTAGGAGTGTTCAGATGAATACACGGGTGCTAATTGATATTGTGTGATCAGTATTGTTTACGCAGCGGGGTGTATTTGTCACAACTGAATGTATTTTTACGGAGCGGAGAGTCGTAATAATTTATGACAATTAAGAAAGGGGAGGGTTCAAGAGTTATATTATCATGTCGTGAGAATGGGACATTACGGGATCGTGGGGAGGATGTCAGACTGTCGGATTTTTTGCTTTTGTTTTCACGCTGATTTAGAAAGGAGGAAGAGTGTTCAGATGAATGCGCCGGTTTAATTGAGATTATGTAATCAGTTATTGTTGTCATAACTGAGATATATTAACATGTCCTGAGAATGGGATACATTACGGGATTGTGGGGAGGATGTCAGACTGTCGCATTAATTGCTCTTGTTTTCGCTCTGATTTAGAACGGAGGAAGAGTGTTACGATGAATACACTGGGGCTAATTGATATTGTGTGATCAGTATTGTTTTCGCAGCGGAGTGTATTTGTCACAACTGAATGTGTTTTTACTCCGTTATTTTCACGAGACGGGTTGCTTTGTATCTGTGTAGACTTGGCCGAAAAGATATTTATCCAATGGTAATTTTGAAAAATTTATCTAATAATTAAGAGTGTGTACTGGGTAATTTGGATTCACTGTTTCTCGTTTGATTTTATACGATGACTTTTAGAAACCGCCAGTGAATTAATATGCCGGATGTAATGATATGTGGGCACATTCTTTTAGACTGATTCCATTTTCATTTATTTACTAGATAAAGTACCCGTTCTTCGTACGGGATCGCGGATCTGTTTTAGTCTTTAATATTCCAGTCAGAACACCACGGATGTGTATGCGAAAGGGGGCTTTAGGAGGACTCGACCACCTCCCCTTTCTTGCTGATGCAAGATGCTGATTTTAGCCAAAAATGCTGATTTTAGCCAAATATCCACCTGTAACTTCTATACTTTAACCCTCCCGTCACCCTGAGCCTCATAGGAGGCCCCTACTACAAATAGCAATATTGAGAGAGAAAACACTTGAATTGAGTATTTTTTTCTTTCAGTGATATCCATATCATTCATTCATGTAGAAAGTATAGGATGCTCTTAACTAGATGCATAAATCATGCCTACATTGCAGTACTCGTCCATTTAGATCCTTTTTTACAGTTTTCGCTTCATAGTTTCAGGAGAAAAATTAAGAAAATAGGGACGCTGCTTTCTTACCGTTTTCTTTCTTTTTAAGGTAAGTATAGCTTTTTCTTATTACTCAACCTTTACCTAATATGTGCATTTTAAAAAATTAATTTTAGTATAACAAAAGGCTTCGAAAATGCAGAAATTAATATTAGAAAAAAAAAATATTTTTGCATGATTTATAATAGTATTTCACATGCATTGAATGCTAGACAGATTTTTTTTCTCTGATTTTTCATAATTCGGTGACGAGAGGGTTGATGGTTAATAAAAAGTACTGTAAAGATTAAAAATTTATAATTTAACTGATTTTTTTTTTGCAATATTTACTGTCAATCAAATTTTACAGTAAGAATAGTTCCTTCATATGTCGTGTGAAAGCTGTGACGTTGATAGACGTTCAGAAAACATTGATAAGCGTTAATAGACGTTATAGAAGATGTGTGTGCTGCCTGGCACATACAAGTAAAAAAAAATCAAAAAATAATAAGAAAATCTGAAACACTTTCAGATTTTAAATACGCACTATAGTGCTATATATTAAAAGCGTATCATAATTTATGCGTCGTCCCTCTATTTCTTCCGTATTCCATTAAATTGGAAAGTGTATCATCATTCACGAGTGTGCCGTATTTTTCTTCCTTGTTCTGTAAAAGCCATCTCTGGAATCGAAATCTATCTTAAAATTGCCTACTAAAACAATTTTATAATTTTCGCCAGGCATACACGCTTAAACCCAAAGAGCGAAAAAAAAAAAAAAAAAACGATACATTCGTGAGCGATCCGTTTCCATGGAAACCCACCGGTATTTCCGCGAAAGTGCTCCTTAAGTATTTTTTTTTTCTGAGAACTCCTATCCTCGCTTCCCCCTTTTTCCGAGAATTTCTCTCCTCGCTTATTGTTATATTCCGCTCCGGTCTTGTGATCGAAAAACGCTCCTAAAGGAGAAGCTCATTTTTGAAAACTGGCCCAAAAATCGCTCCGACTGATCGAATTTCGCTCGTTTGGTTTAAGCGTGTAGTCAAACTGCATTTTACCCTTATAAATGCCATTTGGAAAGTGCATCATGATCTAGGGGTGTACCGTATTTGACTTCCCTGTTCCATAAAACACTTCTTCGGAATTGAAATGCATATTAAAATCGCCTCCCGAAATTGTTTTACAATCTTCGCCAGCCATTTTCTAACTATACTCGTAATATATTTATACACTGCTGGCCACCCAAATTGCAACACCAAGAAAAACAAGAGATATCACAACAAAATTTATTGTGTAGATAACATGTTGACCAAGTAACAAATGATTAAATTTACAGCATTCTATGAAGCGTGGTTCCTGCCAAAATCAGTACCCAGAGTAGCCGCCGTTGTTGGAGATCACAGCTGCCACACGCCTCGGCATTGATTCAAAGAGACTTTGAATGTGTTCTTGGGGTACAGCAGACCAAGCAGCTTCCACACGTTGCCAAAGTTGATCTGGTGTGACAGCTGGGGATGAACTCTGGGTCAGTCGTTGAGCAACCATGGACCACATGTTTTCTATCGGCGAAAGATCCGGAGAGCGCGCCGGCCAGGGAAAAAATTCAATCTGGTGATTGACGAAGAACCCTTGGACAATGCGTTCCACGTGTGGCCGTGCATTATCCTGCTGAAATATGGCTGTTGGCAAGCCCTGAAGGTAAGAAAGGACAACTGGCTCCAACACCTCGGAGATGTAGCGCTGGCTGGTTAAAGTACCGGCAATGCGTACTAGAGGAGTGCGAGAGAGATATCCGATACCGCCCCATACCATAATACCCGGTGCAGGACCAGCGTGACGGTGCATAATGCAGCTGTTCAGCATCCTCTCTCCACGGTGTCTCCAGACTCGAATCCGACCGTCGTGGTGTTGCATACAGAAGCGTGACTCGTCAGTAAAGAGAATTTCATTCCATTCTGTCGTCCACATCCTTCTTTCATCGCACCATTGGCGGCGGAGACGTCTGTGGTTCCGCGTCAGAGGTAGACAAAGCAACGGACGTCTTGCGGACAGACCATTCTGCTGTAAACGACGTCGAATGGTACGCGCAGACACTGGATGATGCGTTACAGACTGAATCTGCTGTGATATGGTTCGTGATGTGACTGAGCGGTCCGTCACTGCCATGCGTACAATCTGCCTGTCATCACGTGACGTGGTGCACTGAGGTCGATGCGGTCGATCACGTCTGTCCGTCGTACCCTCCTGCACCCAACGATCACATATCCGCATCACAGTTGTTTGGTTTCGTCCAATACGACGACCGATTTCCCTGAAAGATAACCCACAATCTCGGTATGCCACTATCCTTCCTCTGTCAAACTCGGATACTTGATCAAAAGATGATCGTTGTTTCCTACGAGGCATAATTTATCGTTTTTTTGAAAAAAAAGCAAGAAAAACACAATTGCTGTACTTGAAACCGTCGAAATCTCCAAGCCTTAAATAGCGCTTTGAGGTGGCGCCACAGGCGCGCTTGATGTGCGTCTGCGCTGAAATTCTAATCATTTGCATATCTCACCTCAGCTAATGCATGTTGTAAATTTCATATTATTTGCATGCTTCCTTCAGGGTGTTGCATTTACGATGGCCAGCAGTGTAATAAGTTGTCGTATTTTGACACCAAACTGGGCGATCCCTTATCAAAAATTGCAAACCTCGTGCAACTTTCAACATTTTATTAACGCCCTCCACCTCCACGTTATCTGCCAAACACATTTAAAAAGATCTTCACCGTGACAGTTCATATCTACAAAACTTTTCTACAAGATCGCTTACACAAAATTGCGTAGACAAAATTCTGGGATTCAGCGAAATAGTACCCTAGTGCTAAAAAACAATGAGGAACACAAAAATTGCGACTTCCCTTTTATTTTGACGTAACCCTTGCTACCGAGCTTACCAAGTGAATGAGACACTGGACAGGAATCCTTGGCTGAAATATGAAGGTCCAGTGTTCTTTAATACCGGTCAGTTACCGATCTAAAGATCTGGAGTTCTGGGTGGTTTTCTCGAGATGCCATGCGAATACACGTTATCATTTATATTGCTGCTACAGAAACATTCAAAAGATTTCTAACACTTTACGGTCTATGGCAGTTTTAGGGACATTCATCCATTTCCAGTACAATACCGTCCTACCCTATAGTTAGGTAATGGTCCAACCACGGTCACGTGCCTCCCTCAAGAATTACGCCAAAAGTCGCCAAGATTAGCGACTTTTGTACGTGTGTATGTATTTTACTCTCCAATCTCTAAAACTATTTAGTCGTAGAATGTTGAAATTTCATATATACGATTGGTATATCATCTACTTTTGCATATCGATTTTTGGTTCCAATCTACTGGGGAATTTATTTACAGGATGACCCAAAAGAATTTCAGTACATTAATATCTATGGACATCTTCAATATATTACATCTGTAGTCAGTCGTTGTTGGGTCCATGAGCAAAATCTCGCCATTTGTCATCGATCTTGGCGAGTTTAGCCAAAATATCGTCAAATTTGGCGATAATCAGTCATTGGGTGCATGTCGAAAACATCGCCATTTGTCTTTGGTGAGTTTTGGCAAAATAGCGCCAAATTTGGCGGTAGTCGGGCATTGTTTTGTCCATGCCCAAAATCTCCCCATTTTTCGTCGACCTTGGTGAGTTTTACCGAAATATCGCCAACGTTTGGCGTAATTCTTGAGGAAGGCACAAGTTTTAGAGTTATGCGAAATGCGATATTATTTTTGGCGACAAATTTGGCGATATTTCGCCAATTTTTATTTGTTGACCTAAGTAGGAGTTGACTTTGTTTTTTTTACCATTACTTGTTTTTTCGTATAGCTACTGTGTGACATAGGCTTGATCCCTTGGACGTCATTGAACTGTTCATTTAGATTTTTGTTATTGTAATTGCGCTCATGTTTACATCTAGCCGTACGCAGCGTGGAAGTAGCGTCGATTTTGGTACCGCATACGTTATGCGTATTATATAAGTAGATATATATCTCATGTCCCTGTAACTTCGGCTAAACATAATACCGAATACATACTAAATATATTGCATTCCAATACAGTCATATATCAGATCATGAGAGAGTAGCAAATTGCAGTGTCACATCTAGTCCCTGGTTAACATCGAGTTCCTAGTATTGATATTTGAAGGATAATATAGGAGACCTATTTGATGGCTTATATGGGCACTTAACCGTGACTGACATGGCAAACGACCGTGTAATTAACAGCATAGTGCATATATGCGTGTGTGTGTATGTATGAGGGCGTGTTTGTACTGTCTTGGACGGAATGCGAGAATGGTGTATTTCTCTGTGGATTATACAGAGTTATCAATTTCAAAGAGTAATGATGATTATTCTTATAACCTTTAATGTGACGGATGAGGTCATTATTCTAACACTGAAGTGTGATTGTTTGAACCTTGTTTAAGCGTGGAAAACAATTTACAACACTGCAGGAACTGTCACAACTTTATTAGTGAGGACTCAAAATGCTACCCGATCCAAATTTTTTACACTTGTCGCCAAGGCGGCCAGCTTAGTCGCCCCACGATCAAAGTACGTTGATCCTTGGTGAGTTTTGGCAAAATATCGCCAAATTTGGCGGTAGTAGTAGTGGGAGGGCCTTTGAACGTTCTGTGAACGTCGTTTGAACTAGCTGTGCTTCTACCCGTACAGCACACACAGGTTCTCTCAACGTCCATAATCATTCAGAAAAACGTTCTGTGAACGTTAATAGACGTTCAGAGAACCTATGCGTGCTGTCTGGGAGACAGGCTCTCTGAACGTCTATTAACGTTCAGTAATATTTTACGAACGTGTGTTAACGCTCAGAGAACCTTAACACACAACACCATATGTACAGGCGTGCATCAACGCCTGTACATATGGTCAGGGAGGGGCATGCCCCCCAGCTCCTTGAAAAATTAGGCACAGATTTTTCACCCGACCTACATATTGTTAAAAACCTCTAGAAGAGACCACAAAACTCTCTATAAGCGAGCATCATGCCGAACCCTTGTCATATGGTTAGGGAGGGGCAATGTCCCCCAAGCTCCCTAGAAAATTATAGGTTACCGTATTGATTTACATTGTGGTAAAACATAGAAGTGTTTCGAAGATAAAATACAGTGAAACTTCTATGAGCGACCACCCCTATTAAGTGACCCCCTCCAACAACAACCCATTTTATAAGGCACCGACTTTTCACCCTACCTACTTATTGTTAAAAACCTCTAGAAGAGACCGCAAAACCCTCTATAAGCGACCTTGTCGGATCCCTGTCCAATTTTTTTTTTTTCATTTTCGGAAAGAAAGTAAACGAAAACTACATTCCAAACCAATCACTGTACTGCAAATCGAAAGTACGTGCAAGTATAGAGTATAGTTAAAACATCACGAGGTGGCGGCCGTGACGTAGGCGTCACGTGATGTATTAAGGATTTGTTTCTTAGTTTTAGCTGAAGAAATGAGAAATGAATGTGGATTACTTAGATGATGAACCCTAATTTGCTTTTTAATTTCTACTTTCTCTAGCTTAGACGCAGAAATAAGCTCTCAAAACACCACGTGATTCGCACGTCATAGGTCACCAGCTTGTCTCATCACGTACTGTTAATCAAACTTATCATCTGTTATCAGATGCAAAAGATAAAACAGAGAAAGAAGTGTCGGAGAAGGCAAAAAAGGGAACCATCCGAAATTCCTAAATATCTTATTAAAATTTAAATTAAAAGACATGTTTGTTTAATTACTTATTATTAAGAAAATTCATAAATAACAACATAAAGAATTTTTGCGGCTTTTTTTGGGTGGCATAACTCAAGGATTTTATTATTTACGTCATTATTACGTCACGTAAACGGCCGAGAGAATGTTCTCTTAATCCACCTCCGACAACTGCGTCATAGGGGGGGGGGGATATCAAACTACTCCGAGCGACGACCTCTGTTAACGACCGATTTTCCGCGGAACGGAGGGTGGTCGCTCTCCAGAAGTTTCACTGTATAGTGTACTTCAGGAAAAGGACCCTTAACTCATCCCCCCCCACTTAGGTACCTATGCCTGTGTGTGCTACCAGGAATAATCATTTTTAAAAGCAATCACCCTTTCCCGTTCGAAGAACGGGTACTTCAATTACTAAATAAATGAAAATCCGCAAAAGGAAGTGCCGCATATAATACATCTGACATGCTAATTCAGTTACGATTTCTAAAAGTCATATCGCATAAAACCAAACGAGAAACCGTGAGAACAAATGACCCCGCACACATTCTTAATCATCAGACAAATCTTGCAAAATTACTCTCCTGGATAATTAGCTTTATGGCCAAATCTACATAGACACAAAGCGACCCATTCCGCGAAAATAACCGAGTAAAAACACACTGCATTTTGACAACAATAACTGATTACACAATCTCAATTAGCCCGGCACATTCATCTGAACTCTCTCCCTCTGTTGTAAGTCAGCGTGAAAACAAAAACAAAAAAATGCGACAATCTGACATCCTCCCCACCAGCCCGTAATGCCCCATTCTCACGACATGATAATATATTTCTTGAATCTCCTCTCCCCTACCCTTTCTTAATTGTCTTAAATTGTTTCCATTCTCCGCTGCGTTGTGCAAACAAACACCAGAAGTGAATAACAAAAAAGCTAGAGATGTCTAGTTTAATTCCATTTCAGACACTGTTAAAATTTATGAATGGGATATCTCATTTCTGTGCCAAGGGTCAGGGAGATAATTTTGTTGACAGATGAGAAGAGCATTTGGATTTGTTACTGTACTGTAGCATAAAAGTGAATTGTTAGTATAATATTTTTTAAACTTTCGTGTTTATCTTTAGAGGTGGTGTTTGCATTAAGATATTTCATTAGATGTTTCTGCCTTTGGTTCTCGGAAAATAAGATGTATGAATATGTTTTTTTAAAGTCATTTATTCAAGGAATTCAATGTTAAGTTTTAAATAAACTTTGGGAATAAATATTTCAGCTTTTATAATTGCAGGAGGAAATAAAGGTTTTATAATTTATTAGCAACAGAGTGCTATTAAAATCAATCATGTTTTTTGTGTGGACATTAGCGTGTCATATCACTTTTCAAATGTGTTTTTTTATAATGAATTGTGTGATTTTTTTTTATAAATATATTTCGAGTATAGCTAGAAAGCACCTGGCGAATATTGTAAAATAGTTTAGGTAGATGATTTAACCCTCCAAGCGGCTGAGACGTAAAATCCCGTCAACTTCTTTCCAATTTTCACTGCAATGCATCTGCGTCGTGTCACTTTTCAAATGTATTTTTTTTTAATGAATTGTGTGGTTTTTTTTTTATAAATATATTTCGAGCATAGCTAGAAAACACCTGGCGAATATTGTAAAATAGTTTAGGTAGATGATTTAAAAATAGATTTCAATTCCTAAGAAGGATTTTATAGAAGACAAATACGGTACACTGATAGATTATGATACACTTTCCAAATGTTATTTATAAAGGTGAAGTATAGTTTGACTATGCCTCGCGAAAATGGTTCAACAGTTTTGGTAGGCGAGTTCAATATAGATTTCTATTCCGAAGAAGTGTTGTATGGAACAAGGAAGGAAAACACGGTACACTCATGGATTAGGATGCCCATTCCAAACAGTATTTAAAATGTCTACGGGATATAGTTGGGTTATGCCTGGAGAAGATTGTAAAACTGTTTCAGTAGGCGATTTTAAGATAGATTCCGATTCCAAAGATGGGTTCTAAGAAACAAGGAAGAAAAATACTGCACAGTCATGAATAATGATACACTTTCCAACTTAATGGAATAAGGAAGAAAAATAGGGACGACGCATAAACTATGATATGCTTTCAATATACAGCACTTTGGTGCGTATTTAAAATTCGAAAGTATTTCAGATTTTCTTCCTTTTTATAAAGTCCTTTATTTTACACTTACCAGTTATTCATAGACATAAAGAAATGAAATTTTCAAATGAACCCTATAATGCATGAATTTTTAAAATGGGTTGAAAATAAATTTATCATTCAAATTATCTTTCATAAATAACCATTCACCTAAAATCCTGTTATTGGCTTCCGATGAATGATAACAATTGACGAATAGGAAAAAAGGTTTTGTTCGAAACATCTGCATGGTCGTTCAAGCAACATTTATGGTGGTTTCTACAATGTTTTGTATTATTTTAAGTTTAAAACACAAGTTATTTTGAGTATTTTTTGTTAACTGCTAACAAAAAGCCGTATACATCGTGTGATGTAGATCACATCTTAAATATCCTCGGCTCTTCGAGCCACGTCAGGGGGAGACCCCCTGAATTCACCTAATTTTTTTAGTTTCATTATTGCCATATTAAAACGATATTAACTGACTATGTGTCATTTTATCTCTCACTTCTTTTATTCTTCCTTTACATCTATTTCATCGACTGGAGGTAGGACGGTTTCCTGATCTTTCCTCGCACTTGCAAACGTGGGTCAATGATAACTGAAGTAACTTATATAATTTTTAGCATCTGTCTTAACACAGCAAATATTTTGCTTTTCGTTACTTGATATTATTGAGAGATTTTTAGGCGAGTAGGGTTGCCGCATTTCGCCTGGTGTTGGCGAGCCATCCAGAGTGGATAAGAATCCCAGGCTGTTAGGCTTATGTTTAAAATGATTCTTTTTTCTATTTTCGCATTCGTTAGCCCAGTGCCCGATGCGTTTACACCTTTTACGAGTTATTCTGGATGGATCCTTAATTTTATGATATTCAGCGTTTCCATTCGCCAAGTTCCAGTCGCCATTTTGAGGATGAATGATGCAGCCTTGAAATGAATGTTAAAAATTAATGAATCCATCTGGTGTCCATAACCTTATAGAAATGTTAGCAGAGTTGTGGTACAAACGTCGTAAGCGTGGGATTTTAACACAACATTTACTTTATTAAATTAGAACGGAAGAAACAGGCATATCACATAACACGGTAACATCAAGAAGGAAAAATGTATAGAAGAAGTCAAAAGAATGCATGCGCGAGCACAGTTACAGTTAAGTAGATAAATGTTTATTGACGGATACGGAATTCAGGAGGGTAAGACATTGCATAATAAAAAAATAAACAATTCGATACTCAACAATTTATTCTTACTTTTATGTCGGATTTTTGGGACACATTTTTCGGACAATTTTCAATAATATGAATTATCAGTTACTTTCTATTATCTTAAATTAAATATATTTAAAAGCATGCATTCTAAATTATTTTTCTGTTCTCAATCTTCCATTACTTTGGCTTTTAAATTTGTTTTGCTTCTTCTAGTATGCAATAGCATTTAAACTGCTTATTTTTTCTCGTTTGAGAGTCGCCATTCTGGACTGAAAATAAATTATATTACGTAGTATGCAATCGCAACGAATTTTTGATTCCCCGCCCTTGGTACCTTATTGGCAAAAATTATTTTTAATACCCTGCACTATCTTTAAAATTACCGTAATTTCTGGCTTATAATCCGCGGATTATCTACTAAAAAAGATGAAAAATTATCCAGTGCGTATTATGCATCGCTGCGTACTATCTACTGAAATATTTCCTAAAGCCTTCACATTTTACAATAAAAAACTTTATTTATAAAAATAAAATGAAAGTTCATTTCTTTCTTTCCAGTATATTTAGACCCCGAAAAAGATTTAAGTCAGTTAATCAATTACATGACACTAGATGCCACTGCAGTCGTTCAGTAGATTTCTTGAAGATGGGGAAAAAACAGGGACCTTTGAGGGTAATAATTACGATGTTACAAAATATGCGATAAGTATTCTGCATTCTACCATACATTTTTTTTGTTTGTTTCGAAAGAAATGTTCGCTTTCTTATTTTGATTAATTTTATAATACAGTTCTTAGGGCTTACAGGTAGAATGCCTAGCTTAAAAATTGTGTATCAATTGTGATTTAAATCGAAAAATGACCGTCAAAGTATGTTTGATAATTCTCATTCATAATAATAGATTTTTAGTAGGAAATATTTTACAGTAAGCCGATTCTAATATTAATACCGTGGTTTTACTATACATAGAAAATAATTACCAATTTCAGTCAAAGCATCGCCATACTATCCGCGGATAATCTACCGCTGCGGATTATCTAAAGAAATATTTTTTTTCTACTTGAAAAAAGGCGCCTGCGGATTATCTATCGCTGCGGGTTATAAGCCGGAAGTTACGGTACTTGCTAGCTGTTTCATTATATTAAATTTATCGGTTTAAATTTTACGGTTGTTCTGAAATTGGCGTAGTTTAACTTAGCCAAGTTTTTATTCTCGCCAACATGAACTTAGTCTATGGCATATTTTTAACGATTCCACCTTAATTCTACTGTCATTGTTGGACGTACTGTTCATCATGCCTTCCCCTGGAGTTATTTGTTATGTGTTTATTCTTCAATAGTCGTTTTTAAGTCAAACATTTTGTTTATGTATCTTACTCTTCATCAATTTAAAACTAAGGTGTTTAATTCAAGTGCAGAACATGTACCATGTAATTACTTTCCGAACGTATACCATGTAAGGAAAGTATTGTCATCATGAAAAAATTGGACATCGAGATTTTGGTGTATTGACACGTTTTGAGGTCTTCTGAATTCATGGATGCTATTTTTACGAGATGTATGAATGTGTGTGTGTATGTGAGTGAACACCATAGCTCCTAAATGGGGTATTCGATGGGGCTCAAATTGGGTATATATGTTATAAACCACTGTCGCAAGACCGGTATTGATTTGGGTGTGTATAGGACTTATAGTTTTTCTACAGGGCTACGACAAAGCGTTCTCTTACATTATGGCCTATGGGGGGGAAATTCTTGAAAGTGCGCTAGCGTTTAAACGGTATATTCGATTGAGCTCAAATTGGGTATATATGTTATAAACCGATATCTTAAGACCGATATTAATTTTGATGTGTATAGGACTTATAGTTTTTCTACAGGGCTACGACAAAGATTTCCTTCACATTATGGCCAATAGGGGGAAATTCTTAAAAGTGCGCTAGCGTTTAAACTGTGGATTCGATTGAGCTCAAATTAGGTATACATGTTATAAACCACCATCGTAAAACCGGTATTGATTTGGATGTGTATAGAACTAATAGTTTTTCTACAGGGCTACGACAAAGATTTCTTTTACATAATGGCATATGGGGAAAAATTCTTGGAGTGCGCTTGCATTTAAACGGCGCATTCGATTGCGCTTCAATTTGATATATATGTTTGAATGATTCATCGATTAATTTTATTTAAATGGTTGGTAATGATCTTGATCGTAAGTATTCGGAAAATCGAGTGGAGTCACTCCAGACATTTTTAGCTTGGCTGATCAAGCTGGAGCTAATATATATTGTAATCAGTGGGGGGTCATTATAATAGGAATCCACTCTTTCTTGTTCCATAAAATACATCATTTGGAATCAAAATATATTTACAAATCGCCTACCGAAACTGTTTCACAATCTTCGCCAAGCATACTCTATCTATGCTTCACCATTTTAATTACTGTTTGGAATGGGCATCCTAATCCAAGAGCCGTGTGCCGTGTTTGTCGTTCTTGTTCCATAAAACCCATATTTTGAATTGAAACTTATATTAAAATCATCTACTAACACTATTTTACAATCTTTGGCAGGCATATTTTTACCATACTAGCCTAGTTTCTAGCCAAATTCGTAATATATCTCCAAGCTCGGTTCGAAGTTATTTTTTGGCCCCAAACTTGGCGATCAGTCATCAAAAATGGCAAACCTTGAGCGACTTTCATCATTTTATTCTCTCTCACTCCCACGTTATATGACAAACACATTCGAAAATAGCCTCATCGTGACAGTTCATCTCTACAAAACCTGCCTACAACTCATGTTTACAAAGTTGCATAGACAAAAATGTGAGACTGAACGATATAGCACCCTAGTGCTAAAAAAAAAAAAAAATCTGGAGTGACTCCACTCGACTTTCCGAACACTTACGATTAAGATCATTACCAAGCATTTAAATAAATTTTAATCGATGAATCATTCAAACATATATACCCAATTGAGGCTCAATCGAATGCACCGTTTAAATGCTTACGCACTTTCAAGAATTTCTCCCTATATGCCATAATGTAAAAGAAATCTTTGTCGCAGCCCTGTAGAAAAAATATATGTCCTAGACACACAAAAATCAATACTGGCCTTACGATGGTGGTTTATAACATATATACCCAATTTGAGCTCAACTGAATGTACCATTTAAACGCTAGTGCACTTTTAAGAATTTCTCCCCATAGGCCATAATATAAAAGAAATCCTTGTCGGAGTCCAGTAGGTGCTACTGTTCGTTTGTAAAGACAGGGTTTTCTCTATCACCACCAACTCGAATTAACTTCCCGTTGGGGTGATAATTACTCCTTGGCCTCACGTTGAAAGTAAGGGAGTTTGGTCGTGGTGGGTGGAAGTGTGTGGCGAATCTTAATATATATTATATATATAATGCTAATGTTCGTTTGTAAAGACAGTGTTTTCTCTATCACCACTAACTCGAATTAAGTTCCCGTTTGGGTTTTATATACCCCTTCGTCTCACGGTGAAAGTAAGGGAGTTTGGTCGCGGTGGTTGGAAGTGGTTGGTTGTGGGTGGCGAAAATGTGAAAAATATATATATCTGTCCTTTTCTAACTCATGAGAACTTCTGAAAATTTCTAAAAATTCCTGGAATGACCTTGAAAACTCCAAAATATGTGCAACTGTTACAGTCATTCTAGAATGTTCTAGAAGGTTCTGAAAGTTTCCAGAGAGTTTTAGAAAGTTCCAAAACGTGTGCAACCGTTCAAATCGATTTAGAATGTGTCTAAAACGTTCTAAAAATTTCTGGAATGATCTAGAAAGTTCCAAAATGTCTGCATCTGTTAAAATCGATACAGAATGATATAGAAAGTTCTAAAAATTTCTGGAATGATCTAGAAAGTTCCAAAATGTCTGCAACTGTTAAAATCGATATGGGATATTCCAGAAAGTTCTAGAAATGTCTGATCGAGTGAAGATCCATTGCGATGGGTGATTGTCATTCGGAAATTTTATAGCATACTGCTTCGCAGCCTCTAGCTTATTCCGATGAAATTCTCCGTAAAGTAACACCATTTCAGTGTATTCATTAGTATTAAACATTATCTTTCGTTTTTTATACTCAATAAGCTACGAATTCAAATAGCATGAACTTTAGACAAACACTAACAAAGTAACTTAAACAACAGTGTTTCAACTCCAATAAAATATTAAAATTGAATGTTTATCGTCTGTTGCCATATCAGCAGGAATACTTTCTGTACATCGCATGTTTAATGGTCGAATAAGTCTCTCAATATCTAAGATAGAAATCTAAATTATCTACGTTAAAAATGGATCCTTAAATATATTTTATACCATTAAACATGCGGTGTATTTTAACCAGAGCAACGCCGGGTTTCGCTGCTAGTTTACTATAAAAAAAATTACAATTGTTTAGGGCTGTCGACAAATCATATCGACAAAGTCACAGAGACAAAAATCTGGGCGTGAACGAAATAACACACTAGTGCTGAAAAAAAAAGAAAATTTCTAAGCACTTCCATGTCAAAGATATAGCTACTACGTCCGTGCCTGTTCCTGTAGCTTAACCCTTTGAGGCGCAACCCTTTCCCAGTGCTGAAAAAAGGGCAGCCGTTGCCATCCATCGACTTAACGACCAGCAAGAGGGCGGGCGCAGTCGTCAAAAAAGGGTATCTAGATCTGTGCCACGCGATGAACGTTTCGATCGTCCGCCCTCTTGCTGGTCGTTAAGTCGAGCGATGGCAGTGGCTGCCCTTTTTTCAGCATTGGGCAATCTATCCAGCTGTTCTCGAATTCTTCCATTTTTCAGTAGATGTCAGTGCTGTTAAAAATATTATTTTTACGGGAAATGACGTGCTAAAAAGTAAAGGATTCTCGTGGAGCTTTGTCACCCGCAACTATTTTTATAGAAATAAAATCTGTTCTTCGTGACTGGCAACAGTCAAAACGTCCGAGTTGGGTGTTCCCAGAGCGGGAACACTGCGCTTTTAAGGGTTAACAATGGCGGCGTAAACGTAAGAAGTATTTCCTTACGGCCATAATAAAAGTTGAATTTTATCGCCGATAGATGGAGTCGTTCTATTTTACGTGAAATGAACAATCTATACTTCGTGACTGGCAACAGTCAAAACGTCAGAGTTTGGTGTTCTCAGAGCGGGAACATTGGGAGTTAAAGGGTTAAAGCAACATGATATTGATCTACTCTGAATATATTGCATTCCAATATAGTCGTATTTCAGATCACAAGAGAGTAGCAAATTGCGGCGTTACATGTAGTGCCTTATGAACATCGAGTTTGGAGTATTGATATACCTGGAATAATATATCTGAGACACATTTGATAGTTTATACGGCCACTTAACTATGGCGGACATTGCAAATGACCCTCTAATTAACATAACGGTTTGCATGCGCGGGATTAACATAACATGGTGCATGCGCATGTATATGTGTGGGCATGATTGTTATAGACTAGAACGAAATGAGAGAATACTATATTAAAAAAACATTTCTTTATGAATTAAAATATAACTTGGCTGTTCGAGCCTCGTCAGGGGGAGATTCCCCTGAACCCCCCCCCCCTAATTTTTTAGTTTCATGATTGCCCTATTAAAACAATATTAATAGACTATGTCATTTTATCTCTCGTTTTTCGTGTGTTCGTGGCAACTCTATTTTTAAATTCTTAGGATTGTAGCCTATTTCTAGAAAAATGCATGAAATGCCTATTCTACAGCTTACGAAATAGTGTATAGCAATAGATTAAAGCTGTTGCGAACTAATAGTATTTAAATATATGTAAAAAATACATGGGGTGCCTATTCTACAGCTTACGAAATACTGTAACAATAGATTAAAGCTGTTGTGAAATAATAGTATTTAAATGTATGTAAAAAAAAATACATGCGATGCCTATTCTTTAGCTTACGAAATAGTGTCACAATACATTAAAGCTGTTGTGAAATAATAGTATTTAAATGTATGTAAAAAAACACACGGGATGCCTATTCTACAGCTTACGAAATACTGTAACAGTAGATTAAAGCTGTTGTGAAATAATAGTATTTAAATGTATGTAAAAAATACATGCGATGCCTATTCTATAGCTTACGAAATAGTGTCACAATACATTAAAGCTGTTGTGAAATAATAGTATTTAAATGTATGTAAAAAAATACACGGGATGCCTATTCTACAGCTTACGAAATACTGTAACAATAGATTAAAGCTGTTGTGAAATAATTATTTAAATGTATGTAAAAAAATACATGCGATGCCTATTCTACAGCTTACGAAATAGTGTCACAATAGATTAAAGCATTTGTGAAATAATAATATTTAAATGTATGTAAAAAAAATACACGGGATGCCTATTCTACAGCTTACGAAATAGTGTAACACTAGATTAACGCTGTTGTGAACGAATATTTTTTAAATATATGTAAAATTATGTCACATACTTTTATGTCGCGTTTTTGGGACACATATTTCGGACAAATTTCAATAAAGGGGGTGAGAGAAAAAATGGCATAGTCATTAATTATATCAAAACCGAAAAAAAAAATGCTTTGTTGAGATGAAAATTTGTAGTTTCAAGTAAAATTTGTTGGTGCTCTTTGTACCGTATAAGTCTGGTGGTTTTAACAGAATTTTTGTTAGCTAACCAAAACATTTTGTTAAATTGACAAACATTTTGTTGATTCAGCAAAAAACTTCTTTGAAATAGAGCTCGAAATTTTATTGGTCAGTATTAGGACCTCCGGAATTAGGTCCAATTCAGAAGGCCCGATTATAACAAAAAAACCTTCGAACCTTACTAATCTTCCGAATTAAGAATATTCGGAATATTTTGAACATTCCTTATTCGGAAACGTTCAGAATAATTTTTCTTATTCTGAACTTTATTTTCAATTAACATTTCCCCCTTATCTCTAACATATTGTTGCAGAATACTCTGCTTGTTTTCTGGGTTCGTCGTTCTAAAGTACAGCTGGTGTAGAAAGTTCTAGAAAAAGAGTCTACTGGTCAGGATGGAACACAAACTTTATAGCTTCTAGAACTTCGTCGAACAATCCGCTGTACAGAATTCACAGGCACTCACGTCCAGTAGCTCTTTTATAATAGTCCACTCAGTACCGAAGCTTTCACAAATGCATTCACATTATCACACAAAATAAATCACTTCCACAGGTAAAATTCAGTAGAAATATACAAGGGATATCGTACACAATCCCTCAAGACCTAGCAATGAAAGATTTACACACAGCACTTGAAAACCAGCTTCGAAAAGCCAAGCTGATACACCGCTTCTATAGCGTCAATACAAAGCGTAACGCAGCAAACTCACTCGATGAACACTTACTGGATCGGGGCAGCTCACTTCCTTTTATACTTCCTGACGTGCATTCCAGAAAACTCGGTATCTCTCTGACGAGTTCCCGAACGATCGCATTTTGATTACGTCATAGAAAAACAGCCGAATCATTAGGCTCTTATGCATGGTAATGCAGAAAAACTAACTTTACAAGTCCCATTGGGAAAATCGCGCCCAATGACCAAAATTTCGCCAGGATTGGCGACTTTTGGCGAAACATCGCCAAATTTGGTTGCAAAAATAAGTCCCAGAAAGAATGGTTAACAAAGGTCTTCTGGCAATATTTCTCGGGATTTCTAGAAATTGCTATGGAAACCCAAACCTCCGTATCTGCGGTTCCAGCTCACCGAATTGGATGCAACAAAAGGGAAAATTTAACTATTTCACGCATAGAATACCAATTTTGAACTATTTTAAACCCCAGAACAGCGGGTTACTCCGAAAATTAGTAAAAATAGTTATGCTGATCCCTGACTCACTTACTCTCTAACGATTCCGGTTTGACTACTTCAAAACAATATTTTTACCGTCATTCATCCAAACAGATTAAAAAGTTATTGCCTAAAACTGTCATAAAATTCGCACCGTTTCTACGATCTCCCTGAAATGTTTCATAATCATGTATAAAAATATTAAAAATCTGAAAACCCACCCGTTCCCTCATTTTTAAGTGATTTTTCCGTTCTTTTCAGCTCTATTTTATTCCCGTGATTCAATAATGATTTGCGTGACAAAATGACCTGTTTCAAGTGAAAATGACGTCACGCAATTGGTATTCCAATTCGTTTAAAATAATCTTTCCAGGTAACATGGTTTAATTTTTTTTTCATTCAAATAATCGTCTGCTGAAGCATTAATATAAGAGGAGATGAATACACAAAACGAAATCATCACACAAATGGGATTCCAATTCATTTAAAATAGATTTTTCAGATTACAAAGTTTTTTTAAAAACAAATATATCGTCTGTATGGATATAAGAATGTATGTGTACATATGTAAACCCCAAAACAGCGGGTTGTGCCGAACAATCGTAACAATATTAAGAATTAGAAGTGTGTTACCCCATTTTTGGAGCATCTTGAATATACATTATGTATGTATGTATAGCCAGAAAGAAATGAAATGATCAATAATCTGTTAACTTTGTAACACCTTGTATGTACATATACATGTATGGATGTATGTGTAGCATAGAAAGAATTTGAAATGATCAATAAACTGTGCATTTTGTAACTTTTAACTTTTCTTCGAAAAATACAATAAGCCAAGAAAAGAATTCAGCTTTTCAAAGTTCAGAAACTTTTAGCAGCGGTTATATCCCAGGAATTTTATTTTTTCTAAAGAAAAAAAAATGCATTCAGGAAAAGGTTTTTCATTTCTTTTTTAAAAGCTAGTTTTAAAGTTGGAAGATATCGGGAGATCTGATAGGTATTTCAGAATTCTTAGATTTGGAGATATTGGTAGGATATTTTATTTAGTTTATTTTTTTTACGAAGAAAGCAAAAGAATTAAAAATCAAACTTTATGCATTGAATGTCTTATTTAAAATGGCACTAACGTTTTATAACATATTTATATGAAGTTATAGACCGTCATTTGTAATAATCTTTACCTCAGAATAAAATGTAATATTACATTTTTATATGCCTGTGAAAAACTTTAGTCATTCTATAAATTTTCTTAAATCTTTTATATACATAAAATCATCATTTTCTATTTATTTTATTTTTAAAAATGCAGATTTGGAGATATTGGTATGATATTTTATTTATTTATTTATTTATTATTTGTTTTTTACGAAGAGAGCAAAAGAATTAAAAATCAAACTTTATGCATTGTATGTTTTATTTAAAATGGCACAAACGTTTTTATAACATACTAGCTGAAGTACCCGTTCTTCGCACGGGAATGAATGGACTTTTTGATATTACGATTTGTGGTGATTACTATTCATTGTAATAAACAGATATAGCAAAGTGGATATCGCGTTATATTGTGTCCAATAATCATGCATACCGAATTGCAAGGCAATCGTTTGTACGGTGCAGAAGGCCATGCGGCGTAGCGCAATCTAGTGGCGAGTTTTAGCAAAACGGATACGGCGAAAATATTTTTCGCATTCAGATATCGATGTATACGAATTTTCATGACTATCGGCTGGACAGTCCTGAAGTTCATGTGTTGACGCGACATTTAGTGGCAAGTTATAAGAAAATGGATAGCGCCAAACTCTTCCCCGTGTTCAAATATCTATGTATACCTATTTTCATAGCGATCATTTGCACAGTCAAGATGTAATACACTGCAGGGCCATCCAGTGGTTCAATAAAGTAATGATTTGCTACAGCGCCGTCAAGTGGCGAGTTATAGCAAAATGGATAACGCCAAAATATTCTCATTGTTCAAATAGCTAAGTATACTGATTTTCATAGCGACTGTGCTCAACTATCTATGTATACCAATTTTCATAACGATCATTTCCACAGTCAAGAAGTGATACACTGCAGGGCCATCTAGTAGTTAATTAAAGTAATGATTTGCTACAGCGCCGTCAAGTGGCGAGTTATAGCAAAATGGATAACGCCAAAATATTCTCATTGTTCAAATAGCTATGTATACTGATTTTCATAGCGACCGTTTGAATGGTCAAGAATTTGGCCTGCTGCAGCGTCATCTAGTGGCGAGTTAAAATAATAATGCATTGCAGTGTCATCTAGTGGTGAGTAACATCAAAAGGAACGCAGTTAGAATATATTCTTCGTGCTCAAATGTGTAAGTATAAAAAATTTTATGCCGATCGGTCGAACGGTATAGAAGTTGATGCTTTTCAGCGCCATTTAGCGGCAAGTTACAGCAAAATGGATAGTGAAAAATATTCTCCGTGTTCTAATATTCGCGTGTACCAAATTTCATCGAAATCGGTTGGACGATATTCGCATAGCAAACGGCTAAACGGAATAGAATTCGACGTTCTGCTGCGCCACCTTGTGGCAAGTTAGAGGAAAACGGATAGCATAAAAATCTTCTCCATCATAAAAGACTTAGGTGAACCAAATTTCATGGTGCAACGGTGCTCAACGGTGCTGGAGTTTTTCAACCTCATACACTCATACCAACATTCATTTTTATCTATAACCAGTGTCATTATATATCCTTGTCTCAAATAAAATCCAGTTTCAAATCTAAGCCTCGCCAAAGTGCCAACATACGCCATTTTGCAAGCGTTTTTTCAGGAAATCATTCGAAGCATTGACTTAGCAGCAATAATATATGGGAACTGGTTCGACCGCGAAAAAGTAAAGCAAACCTTTATTTGAAAAGTTGAATCCCTTAATACAGCCGAATTTTTTAAAATTATCAACTATAACGTGTTTTATTCATCATTACTCCGATGTACTAAATGAGAAGATTTCAATTTTCTGAAATTTGGCGGAATTCCCCCAACTTAAATCAATGTACTCATTTGGCGAGAATTCTGGAGATAGATCAATTGAAATCCCTTAATAACTGCATTATTTCTTCACGGATCATTAAAATTTAACGCTGTATTCTAATAAAACCTTTGCACTTGTTTTCAAAAATCTATTTCCTTAAGCTCTCAATAAATTGCGCCAAGCCGAAATCCTTGCAAACCGCTAGAAATTACTTTCACAAAATCGGCATTTGAGCCATTTTTTTTTTCGCCAAACTAAAATAAATTACCTATTAGCCTCGGAAATCTTCAATTCTTATTGTTTTGCGTGTAAAGCATTACATTCCTGCTCTGATTTCCCATGCACACGATATTATAATTTTAAAAAAATAACCTTACGAATATAAACTAACAAAAAAAAAGTCATTATTATTCTTTTATTTTTACTTTGAGAATTTAAAACATTTTATTCGGCAAAATCGCCACACATGGCAACCACGATCCTTATTTCACACTTTTTTCACTACAGGGGTTACAATTACGGAAAGCTTTTTGCGTGAATAGCATAAAAAATCTCTTAAATTCCGGGAACGGGTGGACTTTCAAAGTTTTAAAGTGGACTACGATTTATTCTATATTATTTTACATATCTGTGCTAAATTTCAGGCGATAGGTCTATTTTTGTGGATTTATATACGAACGACATTTTATTCGGCAAAATCGCCACACGTGGCAACCATGATCCTTATTTTACACTTTTTTCACTGCAGGGGTTATAATTACGGAAAGATTTTTGCGTGAAGAGCATAAAAATCTCTTAAATTCCGGGAACGGGTGGACTTTCAAAGTTTTAAAGTGGACTATGAGTTATTCTATATTATTTTACATATCTGTACTAAATTTCAGGCCGATAGGTCCATTTTTGTGGATTTGTATACGAATCAAATCCACAAACAAACAAACAAACAAACAAACAAACAAACAAACAAACAAACAGAATTTCATTTTTATTTATAAGATTTACATGAAGTTAGACCGTCATATCTAATAATCTTTACCCCAGAATAAAATTCTTTACTTATTTAACTATATAGCCTGTGTGTAATATTAAATTTTTATATGCCTGTCAAAAACATTAGACGTTCTAAAAGTGTTCTAAAATCCTTTACATACATAAAATCATAATATTTTATTTATTTTATTTTTAAAATGCAGATTTGGAGAAATTGGTATGATATTGTATTTAGATTTTTTTTTTTTTTTTTTTTTACGAAGAGAGCCAAAGAATTAAAAATCAAACTTTATGCATTGTATGTTTTATTTAAAATATCACTAACGTTTTATAAAAAATTTGTATGAAGCTACAGAGCGTCCTGTGCAAAAATCTTTACCTCAGAATAAAATGTCCTTACTAATTTAACTATGCCTATGTGTAATCTTAAATTTTATATGCCCTGTCAAAAACTTTAGTTATTCTAAAAATGTACTTAAATCTTTTACATACATAAACACATCATATTTTATGTATTTTAATTTAAAAATGCAGATTTGGCGATATTGGTAGGCTATTTTGTTTATTTTATTTTATTTTATTTTTTACGAAGAGAGCAAAGGAATTAAAAATCAAATTTTATGCATTGTATGTTTTATTTAAAATGACACTAACGTTTTATAAAATATTTATAAGAAGTTATAGACCGTCATTTGTAATAATCTTTACCTCATAATAAAATGTCTTTAATTTAACTATATTGTCTTTGTGTAATATTAAATTTTTATATGCCTGTCAAAAACTTTAGTAATTTTAAAAATTTTCTAAAATCTTTTACATACATAAAATCATCATGTTTTATTTATTTTATTTTTTAAAATGCAGATTTGGAGATATTGGTATGATATTTTATTTTGATTATATTTTTTATGTGAGAGCAAAAGAATTAAAAATTAAACTTTATGCATTGTATGTTTTATTTAAAATATCACTAACGTTTTATAACAAATTTATATGAAGTTATAGACCGTCATCTGCAATAACCCTTACCTGAGAATAAAATGTCTTTACTAATTTAACTATATTGTCTTGTTATAATATTAAATTTTTATATGCTTGTCAAAAACTTTAGTCATTCTAAAAATTTTCTAAAATCTTTTGCATGCATAAAATCATCATATTTATTTTTTAAAATGCAGATTTGGAGATATTGGTATGATTATTTTATTTAGATTTTATTTATTTTTTTATGGAGAGGAAAAGAATAAAAAAATAAATGTTATGCATTCTGTTTTTATTTAAAATGACACTAACGTTTTATAAAATATTTATAAGAAGTTATAGACCGTCATTTGTAATAATCTTTACCTCATAATAAAATGTCTTTAATTTAACTATATTGTCTTTGTGTA
Source organism: Cheiracanthium punctorium (assembly GCA_038373885.1). Taxonomy (NCBI): domain Eukaryota; kingdom Metazoa; phylum Arthropoda; class Arachnida; order Araneae; family Cheiracanthiidae; genus Cheiracanthium; species Cheiracanthium punctorium. Next base: position 339,529 of record JAWZYV010019245.1, read on the forward strand.
ATATTAAATTTTTATATGCCTGTCAAAAACTTTAGTAATTTTAAAAATTTTCTAAAATCTTTTACATACATAAAATCATCATGTTTTATTTATTTTATTTTTTAAAATGCAGATTTGGAGATATTGGTATGATATTTTATTTTGATTATATTTTTTATGTGAGAGCAAAAGAATTAAAAATTAAACTTTATGCATTGTATGTTTTATTTAAAATATCACTAACGTTTTATAACAAATTTATATGAAGTTATAGACCGTCATCTGCAATAACCCTTACCTGAGAATAAAATGTCTTTACTAATTTAACTATATTGTCTTGTTATAATATTAAATTTTTATATGCTTGTCAAAAACTTTAGTCATTCTAAAAATTTTCTAAAATCTTTTGCATGCATAAAATCATCATATTTTATTTATTTTATTTTTAAAAATGCAGATTTGGAGATATTGGTATGATATTTCATATTTCTTAGAAAGGGGGGAAAAGAATTGAAAATCAAACTTTATGCATTGAATGTCTTATTTAAAATGGCACTAACGTTTTATAACAAATTTATATGAAGTTATAGACCGTCATCTGTAATAATCCTTACCTCAGAATAAAATGTCTTTACTAATTTAACTATATTGTCTTGCTATAATATTAAATTTTTATATGCTTGTCAAAAACTTTAGTCATTTTAAAAATTTTCTAAAATCTTTTGCATGCATAAAATCATCATATTTTATTTTTTAAAATGCAGATTTGGAGATATTGGTATGATTATTTTATTTAGATTTTATTTATTTTTTTATGGAGAGGAAAAGAATAAAAAAATAAATGTTATGCATTCTGTTTTTATTTAAAATGACACTAACGTTTTATAAAATATTTATAAGAAGTTATAGACCGTCATTTGTAATAATCTTTACCTCATAATAAAATGTTTTTAATTTAACTACATTGTCTGTGTGTAATATTAAATTTTTATATGCCCTGTCAAAAACTTTATTCATTCTAAAAGTTTTCTAAATTTTTTTTACATACATAAAATCATAATATTTTATTTACTTTATTTTTAAAAAATGTAGATTTGGAGAGATTGCGAAGTATCCAGGAGGTATTTGCTAATTATTCAACTTAGAGACACGGGATTTGTTTTGTTCATTTTCTTAGGCAAAGAGCAACATTCGTCTAAATACAAAGAGCAGGGAAGGAGGGACCGTATAAAAATTAAGTTCCGTATTTTAATATGTATATACAACCCCTAGTAGTAAAAGAAAATGCCCTATCTGAAAGCGACTCTTCACTGGACGAACTTTTCTAACTAGAAGTATGTTTCGATCACTTACGGTTTAAAAAAATAATCGCTTAACACCTATTTTGAATCACCCCAGTATAGTACTGTATAAGTAAAAACGCTTTTCAGATCACAATTTCATTTTTTCATAATCCAAAGAAAAGATCCTGCCAAACATAGAAATCATTTTAACAATCTCAAGTTCGAACGCAGAAAAGAACTAACATTTTACACTGAAGCAGATACAGAAAAAGTTGTACTTCTTAGGTTTATCAGAGAAGGGTACTTTTCTACTCTTCCGACTTCAATACTTAAAAAAAATAAATATAAAAATAAAAAATAAGGAAACAACAACAACAAAAAAAAACTTTGAAACCTTTTAATAAATTCTCTTCGATCGATTGTGTAAAAAGGAGATAGTGAGATAAGCCTGTTAGCCATTTATAGATGTTTTAAGCTGCAGTAAACAGCAAGAAATATATAAATCACGCGAAACACATTGAATGTAAAGCACTTTTCCATCACAACCGTCCTAATTTTGCAACCTTTTTGCGATGCATCAATACGTGGCCATTCGTCGCTAAATTTGAGAAATAACTAGTAAACAATTACAATTTGTTTAAAAGAGAAAACAGACTTCAAATTACTTCACCATAACTAAAAAATTATTTCCGTTCTATATTAGTAGGGTTTGGCGAATTTTCGCCAAATATAGCAGATATCACCTAATTGAGTTTACTCTTGCAGACTTATTTTTAGACGCCAAACTTGACGACAAATCTTCAAAAGTGGCCAAATTTGGCGGCTTTTGATATGCACCGGTACTAGCAAACCTTTCTAAGCTATACCATTATTCCCATTGAGAATAGTAAGGTTTTGGAATATTCGCGCCAAATATAGAAGATGCCGCCAAGCGGAGTTTAGTTTTGGGAACTTATTTTTTAAAGCGAAAACTTTCTACATAGACTAGACTTTAGAACAATGACCAAAAAATTAAGCAGAGTTTATTTAGAAGAGAAAATTTTCGCTACCTCTACATTTCACTTTATTTCGTACAAGCAAGGAAGTAATAAAATTGTTTGCAATATTAAAATAAATTACAGTTATGCAGGAACGGAACCTACAGCAATTTTAAACGCCAGCAAGAAAACAAAAAATTATCCTATATGTGAAGGATATCTTTTACTTATGCAATCGTGTTTTACAAATTGTACAAAAGTAATTCAATATATAGGTTTATTGAATAAGTCTTCAGAAAACAACGTTTTTCCCTCCGAGTAACATGAAAACGCTATCTGAAAGGGATGTTTAAAATCTAATGCATTTTTGCTTTTGGGTTTTTCTCCCTCTGAAAGTGTGTTAGATGTTTTCCCATTTGCATTTTAAATGTGTTTGTGATGGCTTAGTCCAGAGCACATTCTGTAAAATTGCGTATATTCACGTGAACTTATTTTGTTTACACAGATGCAATATCGTAATAATACTGTAAGGTTTATCCGTTTCTAACCAAGTATTTGGGATATCGACTAGCTGGCTTCGGTTTCAAAGTTTTATTTTACGTTCCTAATTGGGCGATATTTCGCCAAAAGCCGCACAAGCTTGCGATAGTTTCGACATAACCGATAGAGTAATAAATGAATTTAAGGTATAATAGACATTAATATAATAGAAACATTTTGGATGACTTTGTGTATAAATCACCCAGGCAATTAAATAAAAAATAGATGCAAATTTAGATCTTACTATAATTCTGAATTCAAAATTTCATCATTCAACTCTTAAAAGTTTTACAGCTACGCGAAAGACGTAAGTGTTTTTGGCACCATAAATTTGGCGATATTTCGGCAAAACTCGTGAAGGTCTGATACAGTTGATGAGATCTGGCCACGGTACAAAAAATGACTGATTATAGGCATAATTTATTTATTTATTTGTCAGGAGAGGACAGATCCCGTCACTGAACGTGCTGTTTAGAGCTACACACGTCCTTCCCGGAGTTTCCCGCCACAATTTTGATCCTCATCAGAAGGTGGTTGACTTCTGAATGTTGGTATCTACTGGAAACGGCTAGCGACCGCCTAGAAGATTTTCGGAACCCCGGATTTAACGTGCACGTACACCGCATGAGCACGGTAGTCTTTGTGTTAGGTCGCTATAGAGCCTCCCGCAACCTTTTGGTTCCTAATTGGGGCGATAGTTCGCCAAAAGCAGCCAAGCTTGCGATATTTTGGAGATAGCCGAAATACAATGCCGAAGGTTACAATCAATAGATTTTTCTTTTTCTTTTTTAACAATATTTTAATTTAACGGTACTTTAAAGTAGATAAAGGGTTAAATGTGATTATGATGGCTTAGTTGAAACTATGTTGTTAGGAATTTTTATTGTGATGTGCTGTTAAGAGGATTAGTTCAGATAAGAATTTTTATTCTACGTGTCCAGTAATTAAAATTTTGCATTTTGTTTTATGTAAATCGGTTAACTAGAAAAGGAGATAGAAACGTGTTTGGGGTTTCTTGTTGATAACACACAGTTTGGCGGTTTCTCGTTTGAGATTTTGGGAACATATTTTTGACGATTATATTTGGCGGTGTGTTCGGCGATATTTTGTCTACATGCTTCTATCCTTAGCGGCATTTGGCGCAATTCACGCGGTCCCACCAGCGGATAAAGACACTGAAGATGAAGTGCAAAGATCCCGCACTGGAAAAAAATATATTTGTTGATGATATCAACTTCATGATTCAACAAAAGTTTGATTGGCTCTATTTCAAAGAATTATCTTTGTTCAATCAACAACATTTTTTTTTAATTCAACGAAATATTCTGTTAATTTAACAAAATGTTTTGTTAAATTAATAAAACTTTTTAACAAAAATTTTTGTTAAAAACCAGCAGATTTATTCAGTTGAAATAGCTTCAATCAAATTTTGTTGAATTCAGCAAAACATTTTTCCCACGCGGGTTCGGGCCTTTCGCCCAGCCTTCGATCTAATGGTCTAGAGCTCTGCGCAATTTTCTCTAACATAAATACCCGTTTAAAATACTACGTAACGTAAATACCCGTAAAATAATGCGCAACGTAAATATTATTGTAACGTAAACATGCGTTGAAATACTGTAAAAAGTCCTACCACCCTAGGTATAGAGCCTCGAAAAACTTTGCTTCTATAGACAGAACTACTGGCGCAATTCACCAAACATGGCGATATTTCATAATTTGGCGACTGAAGCATGCGTATAGTTGATCATCATTGCAAGTAATTTGTTTTGCGTCCTATCAACGTGATCTTAAGTTTCTAACCTTCCCCTTTTCAAAAAAAAAGTGTTTCGACATCAGAATACATTTTACGGTAAATACCCGTAAAATAATACGCAACGTAAATAACGTAAATACCCGTTAAAATACTGTACGAAGTCCTCCAGCCAAGGTATATAGCCTCGAAAAGCCTTGCGTCAACATACAGAACAATACAACTGGTGAGATTCATCAAACATGTTAAATTTTCAATAATTTGGCGACAGAAGCATGCGTATAGCTGATCATCATTGCAAGTAATTTATTTTGCATCCTATCAACGTGATCTTAAGTATCTAACGTTTCCCTTTTAAATATAAAAGTGTTTCGACATCAGAATAAATTACAAATATACAGAAAGGAGCCACCTAACAATTCCAAACGTTAGCGTGAAAACGAAATGAAATCCTTTATTTAGTGTAAGCATCATGTAGAACATATTTACATATATGCATTCATGTTTTACATCTCATAACAAAAGTAATTCAATATAGGTTTATTGAATAAGTCTTCAGAGAACATTTTCCCCGAAGCAACATGAAAACGCAATCTGGAAGGTATGTTTAAAATCTAATGCATTTTTGCTTTTGGGATTTTTCTTTCTCTGAAAGTGTTTTAGTTCTTTTCCATTTGAATTTTTGAAAAGCGTTTATGATAGCTTCAGTTGAAAGTGTATTTTGTTACATTCCATATTGTTAAGAATTGAAGTGTTCAGAAGGTAGGACAATTAGCTTGAAGTTTGGTTAGGCTATATTATAATTATTGTAACTGCGCTGTGACGAATGAAATCCAGGTTCGATATACTTAGTTGCAATATAAAATGAAGACATTAGAATACTTAAAACTGCAACATAAACTTATTACAATAATGGCTGGTGGTGGCTCAGCGAAATAAAAAATAAGTCCTACAAGGACAGTGAAAGTAAGATGGAATGATTTAGAAATTACGCCAGCACAGAATGACACATTGGCGAGAACAAAAACATGGCCGAGATAAATAACGCCAATTACAGAGCAACCCCGAAACTTGATCCAATAAAATTAAAGTAATAAAACCGAGAACAAATAATTTTAAAGAAGAAGCAGGGCAAGGAAAAAGAACAAACGCCAACACTATGGTAAGGAGGGGATGAGCAATATGCCGTTGCTATTGCAAAAGCGCATGGTGTAAGCTTTGCGTCAATACACAGAACAATACAACTGGCGCAGTTCACCAAACATGGCGATTTTTCAATGTTTGGCGACTGAAGAATGCGTATAGTTCATCATCATTGCAAGTAATCATCGTTGCAATATCAACGTGATCTTAAGTTTCTAACGTTTCCCTTTTCAAAAATAAAAGTGTTTCGACATCAGAATAAATTAAAAATATGCAGAAACGAGCCATCTAACAATTCCAAACGTAAGCGTGAAAACAAAAGAAAATCCTTTATTTAGTGTAAGCATCATGGAGAACATATTCACATATATATATGAGACGTCAGGTATTTCAAGTAAAGTTTTAGAGTTAAGGCAGGTAATATGGTTTCTTGAACATTCCATTTAAGTTACAATTTAGAATGAGAAGAGGGGAGGGGAGACGGGTACAAGCATCAGCGTGGACTCATTAAGCAGTTCCAGTGGCAGAAGTCTCTCGATTTTCGATGTGCGGGAGTATTTACGCTTACCACACCACGTGGTTTGCGAAGACATAACTCCACCTCTCTCTTATCTCTGATCGAACTCACACATTTACCAACATGACCCGCTTCCGGGGCTACAAGGGCGTGGGGACACGTGTACATCTAAAGAACTCAGAATCGACGGCCTGATGTCTGGCAAATAACAAAATAAATAAAACATAGCTCCAGAGCGCGCGTGGCCAGTATGACAGGAAAGCAAAACTTACAGTGAAAGTACCGGTTTGAACAATACAGGTTTATTGAATAAGTTTTCAGAAAACAACATTTCTCCTCCAAGCAACTTGAAAACGCAATCTGAAAGGCATGTTTAAAATCTCTTTTTTGCTTTTGGGATTTTTCTCTCTCTGAAAGTGTTTTAGATGTTTCCCATTTGAAATTTTTAAATGCGTTTATGATAGTTTCTGTTGAAAGTGTATTTTGTTCACCTATCTCATATTATTAGGAATTTTCATTTTGTTCTGCCTCCTGGTATAACGAAGATATTTGATTGGCTATTGTGTAATTATTAAAATTGCGTTGTTGCGGTTAGAAATCCAGGTTCGATACACTTAGTTGCAATATAAAGTAAAGACATTAGAATGCTTAAAACTAGTTAAAAAAGAGTTAAAAAGCCATAAAATCCGTTTAAAAAGTTAAAAACATTAAAAACACAACACACCAAGTGTTTTGTCGTTAAGCGCTTTCGGCTGCACTGCCCGCAGCCATCTTCAGAACTGGCGAGGATCTTCTTCGCTCCAGCACGTCACGCCAAGCTTCATCTATCTGCGCATGCGCCATGTCGTTGGCGGCGCCCTCTTGCGTTAATATTTCTATCGTTTATCGGTTTAGACTGTAGTAATGATTAACCCGTAAGCACGCACGTCTACTTTTGTAACTTAAGCAGTCGCATGGGGTAAATCTTACCCCATTTTGTATTCTTTATATTTTTGACTAAAAACGTTTTAAAAACACATTTGTGGGCCTATAACGTAAAATACATCCGTTCTGTTACGTTTCATGGGAAGAAATCGCGGTTTTTATATTTATTGAGAGATTTTCTGGCAGTTTCTTTCAATACCATGCTTTCTGAGAAGAAAATCGCATAGGATATGCTTTATACCTAAAAACACTCATTACTTTATTAATAGGATATTAATTTCATTTAATAGCCTTTTGTCAATACATACCAGTAGTGTAACGTGAATTTATAGTTCATTTACATTTAGTTTATACTTAGTTTACGTTAACAACGTAATGAAACGTTGTTAGTCGCACGGGAGTATTGAATACCAATGTGGAATTTTCTTCCCTTCCGGATAACAAAGAAACGAAATTCCTTCACCCACCCCAACTAGACCTTGACTTTGAAAGGTAGAAGGCGGGGCAAACTTGTTCTCAAAAAATTTCTCCCATTTTACGATGAAAAAAGTCGCTGGGGTGAGATTTACCCCAGCGCGCCTGCTTACGGGTTAACGTAATTGGCTATTTTTTTTAACGTTACTGAAATCAATTTCTAAGTTTTCCTTTGATGCTAAGCGAGAGATGTCCAACACAGACAGGACAAGGGTCGCAAAGGGTCAGTGTGTGGCAACTTGAGTAGGTTTAGAAAATTGACATTTTTTTTCTAAGAATAAAATAAAGATAAATTCTGGAAAAATTCCAAGGAGAGCTAAGAGTTGTCAAAATATTCTTCTGTCTTTAATTTTTAGTTTTAATTAAAAGAATGGAAACTTTTTAAAAACAGATGAAAATTGTCCCACTGTGCCTCCCCTCCCCCTTTTCTCCCCTATCTCGATTTGGCTTTGTACGGCATTTCTAAAAATATATCTCTTGGAAATGAATGTTTACATCTACGTACATAACCATCTGAAATCCATCCATAAAATATGTACTATCGATATTTCATGTTCAGGAAAATATTCCGGAGTATTACAAAACATTCTCCAGAGAGATCTTAAAATATAAAAGGAATTCTTCCATAACAGAAGACGATCAGTGAAATATGTCAAGTACACTAATGAGGTGATGTACAAATTTTGAGAATGACATCCTAAACAGTGTCAGAGATATGAAGGTATGTGCTTGCTGACTTAAACCTCATTTGTTTTCAATGTCTCAAAACGAAGCCAATATTTCCTACGGGGGGCGTACACAAACTTATTTTTGAAAATTAAAGAGAGAAATGTCTTCTTAATGCAATTTTAATAGATTAAAATATCGATTCGGTTGTGTTGCATCTTTTATGCGTTGCATTTTTAAAATTCAAAATATCGATTCAGTTGTGTGTTTATCTATTATGCGCTGCATTTCTTAAAATCAAAATATCGATTCGGTTGTGTTGTATCATTTATGTGCTGCATTTTTCAAAATATATCTCTGAAAATAAATGCTTGCATCTACGTACATAACCATCTGCAATCCATACATAAAATAAATTCCGTGAACACTGCATGTACGAGGAATATATTACAGAATATTCTAGAACATTCGCTAGAGAGGTCTTCGAATATAAAAAGAATTCTTCTATAACAGAAGACAATTACGGAAATATGTCATGTATACTAATGAGGTTATCTACAAATTTTGAGAATGACATCCTAAAAAGTGACAGAGATATTAAAATATAAGCATGCTGACTTAAACCCCATTTTCAATGGCTCAAAAGGAAGCCCATCTTTCCCACGGGGGTCGTACTCAAACTTATTTCTCAAAACTAATAAACTAATGAGAGAACTGTTATCTTAATGTCCTTTTTCCTACCTTGTTATGAAATTTTTTTTTTCAAGTTAAATCGTGCAATTATATCTAAGGGATGAAAAAATTTTAAGTGTTACCGATATTTGGAACGCCATGTATTCACGCATAATTTTAAAATTAAATAATCTGAAGTGACTCCACTCGACTTTCCAATCACTTAAAGATCATTACCAAGCTTTTAAATAAATTTAAATCGATGAATAATTCAGCAAAAATTCTTAGTTTTTTCAATTTGAGCTAATCGAATGCACCGTTTAAATTTTAGCGCACTGTCAAGAATCCCCCCCATAGGCCATAATATGAAATAAATTTTTGTCGTAGCCCTTTAGGAAAACTATAAGTACTATACACAACCAAATCAATAGCCGTCTTGCGACGGTGGTTTATAACATATATACCCAATTTGAGCTTAATCCAATGTACCGTTTAAATGCTAGTGCACTTTCAAGAATTTACCACGATAGACCATAATGTAAAAGAAATCGTTGTCGTAGCCTTGTAGGAAAACTATAAGTCCTATACACACGAAAATCAATAGCGGTCTTGCGAAGGTGGTTTATAACCTACATACCTAATTTGAGCTCAATCGAAAGCCCCGTTTAGAAGCTATCGTCTTCACTCACACAAACACACACATACATACATCTCGTAAAAATAGCATAAATGATTTCAGAAGATCTCAAAGTCGTCCTAAGTCGATCTAATTCAGTAGACCTAAGTCGAATTTTTAGATGATCACAATAATATCCTTACATGGTACATGTTCGGAAAGTAAATATCGATTCAGCATTGTCGTGTTTCTTGATGTACGGCATTCTACAAAAATATATATCTGGAAATAAATGTTTCCATCTACGCACAAAACCATCTGAAATCCATCCATAAAATAAAGACTATGAATATTGCATGTACGGGGAAAATATTACAGAACATTCTCGAGAGAGATCTTCCAATATATAAAAGGAATTCTTCGATAACAGCAAGACGATAGCTGCCAGGGAAGAACTAAAATAAAAAAAATCTAGAGTGACTCCACTCGACTTTCCGAACACTTACGATTCAGATCATTACCAAGCATTTAAATAAATTTGAATTGATGAATTATTCAAATATATATACCAAATTGAAGCTCAATGGAATGTACAGGTTAAACGCTAGCGCACTTTCAAGAATGTCTCCCCATAGGCCATAATGTAAAAGAAATTTTTGTCGTAACCCTGTAGAAAAACTAAAAGTCCTATACACATCAAAATCAATAGCGTTCCTACGATGGTAGTTTATAACATGTATACCCAATTATAGCTCAATAGAATTTACCCTTTAAACGCTAGCGCACTTTGAAGAATTTTCCCCTCATAGGCCCATGATGTACAAGAAATATTTGTCGTAGCCCTGTAGAAAAACTATATGTCCTATACACACCCAAATCAATAAAAGTCTTGCGACGGTGGTTTATAACATGTATACCTAATTTGAGCTCAATCGAATGGACCGTTTAAACGCTAGCGCACTTTCTAGAATTTCCTCCTATAGGCCATAATGTAAAAGAAATCTTTGTCGTAGCCCTGTAGAAAAACTATGAGTCCTATACACACCAAAATCAATACCGGTCTTGCGATGGTGGTTTATAACATATATACCCAATTTGAGCTCAATCGAATGTACCGTTTAAACGCTAGCGCACTTTCTAGAATTTCCACCTATAGGCCATAATGTAAAAGAAATCTTTGTCGTAGCCCTGTAGAAAAACTATAAGACCTATACACACCAAAATCAATACAGGTCTTGCGACGGTGGTTTATAACATATATACACTTTTTGAGCTCATCGGAAGTACCGTTTAAACGCTAGCGCATTTTCAAGAATTTCTCCCTATAGGCAATATTGTAAAAGAAATCTTTGTCGTAGCCCTGTCGAAAAATTATAAGTCCTATACACACCCAAATCAATACCGGTCTTGCGACGGTGGTTTATAACCTATATACCCAATTTGAGCTCCATCGCATGCCTCGTTCAGGAGCTATCGTGTTCACTCGCATACACACATACACACACACACACACACACACACATACACACATACATACATACATCTCGTAAGAACAGCATAAATGGATTCAGAAGCCCTCAAAACATGTAAAAACACCCAAATCTCGAATTCGAATTTTTTCATGATTACAATACTTTCCTTACATGGTACATGTTCGGAAAGTAAAAATAGAAACTTTTTCTAAGAGATATTGAATAGACGGCTGAAACTTTTTTTTTATTTCTCGAGATGATGAAATTCATCTTTTGTGAGTATAGTAAAAGACACGCATTTCAGTTTCAACGAGCGTTTGCATAGTATCATATATGGAGGATTGGTATTGTATAGTTGGAGCTGACAGCAGTGCAGTCGTCTAATGATGGACGCTCAAGGAAATTCCGCTTTTTAGAATGTTTTTCATAATGATGGGATTAAAACTTGTTACATAGAGTGTATAGAGGGATGATGGTTTATTTTTAAATTCGAAATTTGCCGTGTTTATCACATAAGGATTAAAAAGTTCAACTTATGTTTAAACCAACTATGTCTGTACTCGCGTTTCATGCGCATTATTTAATGACAGTTGGATCAGCTAAATAGAATATCAATTAAAGGAGTGTTCCGCTTATTCCAATAATATTTCGATGCACTAAAAGTTAAAATCAATCCCTGTGATCCTGCATAACTGAATATCCTGGGTATTAGAATAAATCTTCTTGGCAAATTGGCTGTTCCATTAAACTTCAATGTTCTGAAAGTTATAATCAATCCATATAATCCTGCATAACTGAATAACCCGTTTACTAGAATAAGTCTTCTTGGCAAATTCGCTGTTCCATTAACCTTCAATGTACTGAACGTTATAATCGATACCTGCGATCCTGCATAACTGAATATCCCTCTTACAACAATAAATCTTCTTGGCAAATTGGCTGTTCCAGTAGCCTTCAATGTTCTAAAAGTTATAATCAATCCATATAATCCTGCATAAATGAATATCCTGCTTATTAGAATAAGTATTCTTGGCAAATTGGCTGTTCCATTAACCTTCAATGTACTAAACGTTATAATCGATACCTGCGATCCTGCATAACTGAATATCCCTCTTACAACAATAAATCTTCTTGGCAAATTGGCTGTTCCAGGAACCTTCAATGATTTAAACGATATAATCAATCCCTTTGATCCTGCAAAACTGCATATCCCACTTACTAGAATAAGTCTTCTGGTCAAATTGGCTGTTACATTAACCTTCAATGTACTAAATGTTATAACAATCCCTCCGATGCTGCATAACTGACTATACTCCTTAATAAGTCTTCTTGGCAAATTGGCTGTTCCATTAACCTTCAATGTTCTGAAAGTTATAATCAATCCATATAATCCTGCATAACTGAATATCCTGTTTACTAGAATAAGTCTTCTTGGCAAATTGGCTGTTCCATTAACCTTCAATGTACTAAACGTTATAATCGATACCTGCGATCCTGCATAACTGAATATCCCTCTTACAACAATAAATCTTCTTGGCAAATTGGCTGTTCCAGGAACCTTCAATGATTTAAACGATATAATCAATCCCTTTGATCCTGCAAAACTGCATATCCCACTTACTAGAATAAGTCTTCTGGTCAAATTGGCTGTTACATTAACCTTCAATGTACTAAACGTTATAATCGATACCTGCGATCCTGCATAACTGAATATCCCTCTTACAACAATAAATCTTCTTGGCAAATTGGCTGTTCCAGGAACCTTCAATGATTTAAACGATATAATCAATCCCTTTGATCCTGCAAAACGGCATATCCCACTTATTAGAATAAGTCTTCTGGTCAAATTGGCTGTTACATTAACCTTCAATGTACTAAATGTTATAACAATCCCTCCGATGCTGCATAACTGACTATAATCCTTAATAAGTCTTCTTGGCAAATTGGCTGTTCCTTTAAATCCTCAATGTACTGAACGTTATAATCAATCCGAGTGATAATGCATAACTGAATATTTATTGAACTGATATACTTGTTAGAAGGATTATGGATTTTTAAGTTCAAAATTTGTCGTGTTTAATTCCATAAAGATGAAATGGTTCATGAATGTACAACTGATGCTTAACAAACTAAGTTTGTACAAGTGTTTCATTTGAATTATTAAATTACAGTCGGACCATCTTAATAGAATATCGGTTAAAAGATTGTCCCGCTTATTACAATAATTTTTCAATGTACTAAGCGTTATAATCAATCCCTGTGATCCCGCATAACTGAATATCCCGCTTAAAATTGAATTATCGCTTCAGTTGTGTCGTGTTTCTTTATGTACGGCATTCTAAAAAAATGTATTTCTGGAAATAAATGTTTACATCTTCACAACAAAACCATCTGAAATCCATCCATAAAATAAATACTATGAATATTGCATGTACGGGGAAAATATTACAGAATATTCTCGAGAGAGATCTTCTAATATATAAAAGGAATTCTTCGATAACAGAAAGACGATAGCTGTCAGGGAAGAACAAAACAAAAAAAAAAAAAAACTTTTTCTAAGAGATGTTGAATAGACAGCTGAAGCTTTTTCTTTTTTTCTCGAGATGTTGAAATTCAACTTCTGTGAGTATAGTAAAAGACACGTATTTCAGTTTCAACGAGCGTTTACATCGTGTCTATGAGTGGGAGGATTGACATTGTGTAGTTAGAGCTGACATCAGTGCAGTCATCTAATGACGGACGCTGAAGGAAATTCGGCGTTTTTGAATCTTTTTCATAATGATGGGAGCGAAACTTGTTACATGTACTTGTTAGACGGATGATGGATTTTTGAAGGTCGAAATTTGCCGTGTTTATCCCGTAAAGATGAAATGTGTCATCCATGCTTAAACAAACTAAGTTTTTACATGCGCTTGATGCGTATTATTTAATGACAGTCGGTTACGCTTGATAGAATATCAGTTCAAGGAGTGTTCCGCTTATTGCAATAATTTTACAATGTACTAAACGTTATAATCAATCCCTGTGATCTTGCATAACTGAATACCGCGCTTATTTGAATAAATCTTCTAGGCAAATTGGCTGCTCCATTAATCTTCGATGTACTAAACGTTAAAATCAATCCCTGTGATCCTGCATAACAGAATATCCCGCTTATTAGAGTGTTCTTGGCAAATAGGCTGTTCCATTAACCTCTAATCTACTAAACGTTATAATCAATCCCTTTGTCCCGCATAACCGAATATCCCACTTATTAGAATATGTCTTCTTGGCTGTTCCATCAGCCTTCAATATACTAAACGTTATAATCAATCCCTGTGATACTGCATAAGCTGAATATCCTAGTTTACTGGATAGTCTTCTTCGCCAAGAATGGCTGTTACAGTATACTTCATGGCAACCTTGGAGACTTTAGTTTGCATTCTGCATACCATGTGGAATATCCGCTCATTAGAATAGTTTCTGGCTAGTGCGCGTTTTTGCCTCATGACGGACACGTTATATTCGTTACATGCATCCTGCATAATTATATTCTACTAACAACAAGAAATGGTGGGGGGGGTTGAGGGGGGCACAGCCCCCTTCACATGAAAAAGTAATTAAGTCCTTTGACCTGCAAACTGCATATCCACAGTATATGATAAGCACTGGTGAGATGGTTCATTACGTCAATGTTAATGTTAGTCAATCCTGATGCTGCATGACGTCTATACTCGTTATAGCTTCTGCAATTGGCGTACTTTAATCGCATGTACTGAGCGTTATAATCAATCCGAGTGATAATGCATAACTGAATATTTACTGAACTGATATACTTGTTAGAAGGATTATGGATTTTAAGTTCAAATTTGTCGTGTTTAATTCCAAAAGATGAATGGCTCATGAATGTACAACTGATGCTTAACAAACTAAGTTTGTACAAGTGTTCATTTGAATTATTAAATTACAGTCGGACCATCTTATAGAATATCGGTTAAAAGATTGTCCGCTTATTACAATAATTTTTCAATGTACTAAGCGTTATAATCAATCCTGTGATCCGCATACTGAATATCCCGCTTATAATTAAAATATCGTTCAGTTGTGTCGTGTTTCTTATGTACGACATTCTAAAAAATGTATCTCTGGAAATAAATGTTTACATCTACACAACAAAACCATCTGAAATCATCCATAAAATAAATACTATGAATATTGCATGTACGGGAAAATATTACAGTATATTCTCGAGAGAGATCTTCTAATATATAAAAGGAATTCTTCGATAACAGAAAGACGATAGCTGTCAGGGAAGAACAAAAAAGAAAAAAAAAATTTTTTCTAGAGATGTAGAATAGACAGCTGAAGCTTTTTCTTTTTCTCGAGATGTTGAAATTCAACTTTTGTGAGTATAGTAAAGACACGTATTTCAGTTTCAACGAGCGTTTACATCGTGTCTATGAGTGGAGGATTGACATTGTGTAGTTAGGGCTGACATCAGTGCAGTCGTCTATGACGGACGCTGAAGGAAATTCGGCGTTTTTGAATCTTTTCATAAGATGGAGCGAAACTTGTAACATGTACTTATTAGACGGATGATGGATTTTGAAGGTCGAAATTTGCCGTGTTTATCCGTAAAGATGAAATGTGTCATCCATGTTCAACTTGTGCTAAACAAACTAAGTTTTATATGCGCTTGATGCTATTATTTAATGACATCGTTCAGCTAGATAGAATATCAGTTCAAGGAGTGTTCGCTTATTGCAATAATTTTACAGTGTATAAACGTTAATCAACCTGTGATCTTGCATACTGAATACGCGCTTTTTGAATAATCTTCAGCAAATGCTGCTCATTAATCTTCGATGTACTAACGTTAAATCAATCCTGTGATCCTACATACAGATATCCGCTTATTAGAGTCTTTGGCAAATAGGCTGTTCCATTACCTCTAATCTACTAAACGTGATAATCAATCCTTTGTCCCGCAACCGAATATCGCACTTATTAGAATAGTCTCTTGGCTGTCCATCAGCCTCAATTACTAACGTATAATCAACCCTGTGATACTGCATAACTGAATATCCCGCTTATTAGAGTAAGTCTTCTTGGCAAACTGGCTGTTCTATTAATTTTCAATATACTAAAAGTTATAATCAATCTCTGTGAACCCCGCATAACTGAATATACATTAAACTGATATACTTGTTGTATGGATGATGGATTTTTAAGGTCAAAATTTGCTGTGTTTAATCCCATAAAGAGAAAATGGCTCATCAATGTACAACTGATGCTTACCCCATTTATTCCTGGATATTTTTGCGACTTTCTTCGATTTTTACTGATAACAGAAATAATAGATAAATTTCTGATGTCAACTTCTTGAACAAGGAATGATTTCTTTTAAAATCATTTTGCATAAAAATCGAAATATCAACATCCTACTTGGTCATGTTAAAATATTCTGCGGAGTTGAGGCACAATACTCATGAATAAAGGCTAGGAAAAATAAATAACGTTTCCGACTAATAGCGAAAATGCCGTCCCAAAAAAGGGACGCTAGGCATAAATGGGTTAACAAACTTAGTTTGTACACGTGTTTCATATGCATTATTTAATGACAGTTAGACCAGCTTAATAGAATATCGGTTAAAGGATTGTTCCGCTTATTGCAATAATTTTTCAATGTACTAAGCGTTATAATCAATACCTGTGATCCCTCATAACTGAATATCCCGCTTATTAGAATAAATCTTCTTGGCAAATTGGCTTGGCAACAGGCGGGCATTTGCCAATTATGCATTGTCCACTACAACTTCCCGAAAGTATTGCGGTCATTTTATCACTGGAGGACCCAGTGGGCGGTCAGAGAGGCCCCCTGTGAAGGTACGGACAAGTTAACATGCATGCCCAAGCCGGGATTCGAACCTGGACCCAAGGCGTGATAGAATGGTTCTTAAGCCAGAGTCTTAAGCCACCTGGGCGGCCCGTAAAAAATTATGAAAATGGCTATTTTTAAGGTTTTTTATCTGATATAAATGCAACTTCTATTTCAAAAATCAAGTAATCGTCTACCTACATCTGTTCATTTTGTCAAGTCAATACTAATGAAATTTAATTGTTTTACTTAGTTTTTAAATGGATTTTTCCATTTGGAAACATTGACCTGTGAAGGGTTAAGTTTATAAACTATCGATTTTCGAGGTTCAGTCTTTCCAATTCCTATTTTGATAACGAAAAATCCAGTAAGTGCTACCTTTACTTCCCTCTTTTCCTTATTCCTCACCCTTATTTTCTCCTATGAACGTTAGATTTAGCTCCAGACCGTATCTTCAAAAGATAAATTTAATTTAAAATATCTCCTCTATCAAATTTAAATCTCTCTTTAAAAAAAAAGTATTCTTTTCTCGAACCAATCTCAACTTAAATGTGCGTAATCTCTTGCAGAAAAGAAAACCATTTGAATACCGCTACCATTTCCGAAAATGTTTAAAACCGGAGGAAATGGTCCCCGAATTCGGAATTCGAAATAAATCGCATTTTAATGCATAAATGGTTTAATATGGTAATGGTCTTTTTCCTGCTCGAATTTAGATTATTGGCGCAGTGCTCTTTGTGTTGTTGTGGGATTGGTTGGATGTGGAGGTATTTTGTCTCTCTCCTCATGATTCGTTTGTCATGTTCGTTAACTGAGGTACTGTATACTAAAGGCCTTATTACACGGACAAAATTTAGAGAAATTTTGGTTGCAGCAACCAGTTGCTGCAATTCATTCCCGCAACTCAGTGAGCCCAGATGAGAACGCAGGGTTGCCATAGTAACCAAACTCTGCTGTGTTCACAAACGTCAGAGATACGCCGAATGGGCGGTTGCTACAGCATGCCATTATAAATAGCATGCGGTTAGTTGTTTATACCTCGCGTCTATCTTCGGATCGGATTGTTATTTATTTTTATTTTCGTCGATCCAATCCATTTCCATGTCGATATTCCATTGTCGCTGACTCTTCCGCCATCTTCTGTTGTGACGTAGACATAGGAAGCACTACGATTGGCTGGAATTCCAGCGACCTGCAATATTTTCGCCTTTGAACGAAAAAGTTGGAGTGGACTGTTCCCTAGGTAACCGAGGGAGATTTCCAGGAAAGAGGTTTCTGCAACCCAATCACATGAAAATTCCTTCGTGTAATAAGGCCTTAAGAAATTAAGCACGCAGTCAGCACCTCCGCGTTATAGAAAGCCTATGAACGGAAGTTTTGACGTCATCACTATGTCTACTAAAATGACGTCAGTTCTCGTTCCACAGAGTGAAACAATTTAAAATTTCTGGTTAGTGCTACAACAGAATTTAGGACAATAGTTTTAAATAGAAAGGAAGCAATAGTCCATGGAACGTTAATGCGCATAAAGTTTACACACCGTAATGCTGTTGATTGCGAAGTTTTAACTGCAACCGCAGACAATAAAAGAATTATAATTCCACTTAGAAAATATTCTGGTACCATTCTACCATATCCTTTCAAAAAATTCAATTTTCAAATATATCTGCATTTGCAATGATAGTCAGTAAATCTGAAGGACAATCATTCAAAAAAAAGGGCAAATTCATTGAGGCTGCAAGGTTTCATACATGTTCAGTGGTACGCCTCATAGTGTAGACTTGAATCATTCGACATTTTAAGATTTTATAACTCCAAACATAATTGGCCTTTAGCCGAGGATAGTTTCAGGTTCAATTTTCGGAGGGGGCCACTAAACTTTTTAGATTAGCTTAACCCATTTGTGCCTGGATATTTTTGCGACTTTCTTCGATTTTTACTGATAACAGAAATAATAGATAAATTTCTGATGTCCACTTCTTGAACAAGGGATGATTTCTTTTAAAATCATTCTGCATAAAAATCGAAATATCAGCATCCTACTGGGTCATGTTAAAATATTTTGTAAGAGTTGAGGCTCAATACTCATGAATAAAGGCTAGGAAAAATAAATAACGTTTTCGACTCATAGCGAAAATGCCGTCCCAAAAAAGGCACGCTAGGCATAAATGGGTTAAATTGTTCAAAATGCAAACTGAATGCGTGAAATCGAAGATCGGTAGAGGGAGATGACCCTATGACCATGATTCTGGTTAGTGCTTATATCACGCTCTGACGTATGCGGTACCAAAATCGGCGATATTTCGATGCTGGGAACGGCAACAATTAGGTGTAAACGTTAGCCTAAGAACAATAACACACGCGCAAATATCCAAATGAACATTTCAATGTCGTCCAGTGAAGCAAGCCTAATCGGTACTGGTTGCGTATGTCAAGCATTAGCTAGATTACAAAAATAACAATGCATACGCAAAAAAGCAAAATCTTTCGCATCTTTTCACATCGCGTTGATCGCACATAAAAATAAAATTTGAAGAAAGGTTTTAGGATTCATTCATATATTTTCCCTCTACTGTAATATCCCACGTAGAAATTGAAGAAACAGGTTTTAACAAACATTGAAATTTTGCAGGCTCGTAGGCGGAATGAAACGCAAAAACATAGAGGAGAGGAGGTGATTATGGAATACCATTTACATTTCTAACTGTAACTTCATAGATTTTTAAATAAAATCCCCCAAAACAGCATGAGTACATGCTATAATGAATCGTCATGAAATGTCCATTGCAAAGAAATACACAATTTATTTTGTTGTTATAGAAAAAAATATTAAAAAAAAAAGTTACGAATGGAGTATAATATGGAATAGTCGGGTCATATGGAATAGATGGTTTAAACCGGTGAAAAGCAATTTATATTGTTTCATATATGGTTATTGGTTACTATAAAACAAATCTTTATGTTTTGTAGTTGAAATCATTATACTGGAGTCATTTCTGCTTCGAGTCGATTTAGAAAAGTTGTAGGTATAATTTTCTTTCTTTGCAGTTATGGTGAGCCTACAGAGAACAGCTGGATCTTTGAATCCAAACTGATCGTCGTTGATCATGAGAGAATTTTTCGTGACAAAAGATGCATTCAGCGTCTTTGTTTTCCGGGTCTTGAGTGGATGACATGAAACCCATTACAATATTACCCAGTATTCCATAATACCCGACACGCCATCTCGGAAAACGAACCTTTAAAACTAATTGGCAGAACACTGTCATTTAAAAAATAACCACAGTAGAACAAACTACCCTTCTCTTAGTGTACATTATGCGTAACATCCATGTTCATGTCACGTGTTGACTAGTAAGTTAAAATGTTTGAAAACTTATCTACAAAAACTCTTGAAAATCGCAAAACATACTTTGTTCTGTAGCGAGTGGTACGGCAACAGAGAGCGGTCCACTCTTACTGCATTGTAAGAAGGGAATCTTTCTTGAGTTGTTCATGGTATTCCCTTGTGGCAATAGCAACTAACAGAGCCAAAAACTCGGTATTCCATATTTCCCGACTATTCCATAATCACCTCCTCTCCTCTATAATTGAAAGGGATGATTCCTATGCTCCATTTTCGGGTCATGACTCGAGCTTCCTTTAAAATGCGAATGAAAGGAAAGCTCTTAAGTCAAATATAATTTAGAATCTAGATGGATGGAAGAAATGTACATCCAATATAATTGAACAAAAATCAGAAAATTCACCAATGATAATGGATTACTGTATTGAATAGACCGTAGATGGTAAGTATTCTTACCACCAGAGCCGTACCCGAAAAAAATGTCGGAGGGGGGAACCAAAAAGTGAAAAAGGCTTCGTTATTATTGTTTTGTTAACAAAATTTTAAATTGCGGGAGAGGGGTGGACCCCCTCTGGTCCCCCCCCTGAGCACGGCCTTATGAAGAGTTAAATAATGCAACTGTACTGTAAAGAAAAACGAGGTTCCTAACTATGGCAAATGAACACCCGGTAGCTGCTGCAATTAAGAAGCACTTCTGTTGGAATTTGAACGACACGTTATCATCCAATACAGCATTTTTATAATCATTTTATGAATGGAAATGTCACCCATTATATCTTTTCACACATCTTGCAATGCTAGTACTTGACTTTGCTTGCATGGCTACCATCCGCTTTTATCATGACACCCAAAATGTGTAGCAACCCTAACCTCAATAAATTGAATGAAAAATACTGTTAAAACAAAGAAACGTGATTTTCGTTGAAATGATTCCCGTTTTTTGCCTCAAACTGAACTGAGTATAAAGAACATTAAGGTATGGGGCGGCTAGTATTAAAAAATATCTTAAGTTAAAGATAAAAATGAAAATACTTTTCTGATACAGATTAATTCATTATGATCAATTTCTGTATTATACGGAGTGTCCCAAATGGTGATAACGGACTTTAATTAGACTTTATCTATTAGATATAGGTGAGTTGTGTAAATTGGAAAAAAGAATGTTCTACATAAGGTTAGAAATTAGACTTTTAATGACATGAATTTTAGCCTATGTTACTCAGGAATAGTGTAAGCTTTCAGTGAAAAGAAGAAGCACACCAGTATTTACAGAGATGTCCATATAGCGTAATGTACTAGAATACTTTTAAGTGAGCCTGTAAAAGAACTACTTATGCTGCATGCTGAAAGGTAGCCTATAATACTCAGGAATAGTGTCACTTTCAATCAGTCAAAAAAATGCCTCTCGTTACTTCTTAAAAAGTGACACATTTTAAATTTGTGTACGACTCCCTTACAAAATAAAATTCCCAATTAGTAAAATGTGCCCCATACACTAGTGAGGTGATGTATGAAATTTGAGAATTATATTTTTAAATCTGTCGGAGATATAAAGATTAAAAATAGACCGACTTTATGTAAACCAATTCTTGTAGCCCGCAGAAAAAACTATAGCCTATACGCAACAAAATCAATGGCTTTCGTGTGACAGTGGTCTATGATATTTATTCCAAATTTGAGCTCGATCGAATGTACCGTTTATGAGGTATCGTGTTCACTCACATGACCACAAACATACATGCCCACACAGTAAAATATGCCCCCCACATACTATGAGGTGGTATACCAAATTTGAGAATTATAAGCTAAAAACTCTCAGAGGTATGAAGATAAATACAGTCTGACTTGAACCACTTTTCAATGTCTCTCGAATGGAAAAAAATCACGTCGAATGATCGCATGTTAGGGGTAGACGTCCAGTAGACGTTCCTTTATAGGGGAAGTTTAATTTTAACCACCGTCTGTATCACCTTAGAGCGTTTTTAACCCTCCGTTAGGCGCGTGGACTGCGATCGTAGCGTAAGTCAAATTTCGTATGTCAATTTCATATTTAAAATGTAGTTCCCCGTAAAAATGGATGATGTCTTATACAATGATAGCTTTCTCATATGTCTTTCTAATTTTGCGTTTTTTTCAAAACTACTCAGTTACTGACAAAACTAAAATAAGAAATTTAGCCATTACTCGAATACTCTTTTACATGGTGTGTGTACCTGGTCTACAATCGTAGTCCACGCGCCCAACGAAGGGTTAAAATATGAAAGTATTTGAAATCATTTTTATAACAGAATATGAGAATAAAATCAACCTACACAATTGATACTTAGCATAATACAAAAATGGCTACTCACGAAAACAACACATAGTTCCAGAAACACTATAGACTTAATATGCATACACGACGAAATAATAAATAACCATGTCTAGCATGAACGTTAAAACACTAAATTGATTCTTTGTAACAGCTCTAAATGTTTCACTGCTTTCGGAAGAAACTGTGTTTTAACGTAAATTCATGTTTTATTACTTGACAATCTTTCTATTTATTGTAAAAGTATACGGAAATATACTTATTTTTATGCTCCTAAATCCATTAAGCAACGACAAAGATGCTTTTAAAAATCTAGTCTTTCATTTTTAGTGCTTCTTTGCGACTATTCCTAAAATATCCATTTGCATTACGGAGATAGGATTTGATTTATGATAAGATAGTCTTTTAGACATTTTGTACTACGCAATTTGAAAAATAAATAAATTTAGAAGGTCCGCAAGGAATTATAAATTGATGAAAGTAGATTACACCGGTCAACACGATTTTTGGGTCTGACTTCTACATGTTACATTTTAGTTATTTGACGCCAAAACTAAGGAAAATAATTTTTTTTTTTTTTTTTTTATGAAAGTTTGCTTTTGTAGAAATGAAAGCAATTTTTCAATTTTTTGGCAAAAATCACCGATTTTTAATTTTTTTTTTTTATAATTCCATTCTAAATTATGATCAGAAAAGTTTTTGTTGGATATAAAAGTCTTTTTTAATTGCTTTTTTAATTGCTAAAAAGGAATTATAAATTGATGAAAGTAGATTACACCGGTCAACACGATTTTTGGGTCTGACTTCTACATGCTACATTTTAGTTATTTGACGCCAAAACTAAGGAAAATAATTTTTTTTTTTATGAAAGTTTGCTTTTGTAGAAATGAAAGCAATTTTTCAATTTTTTGGCAAAAATCACCGATTTTTAATTTTTTTTTTTTTATAATTCCATTCTAAATTATGATCAGAAAAGTTTTTGTTGGATATAAAAGTCTTTTTTAATTGCTTTTTTAATTGCTAAAACGGAATTATAAATTGATGAAAGTAGATTACACCGGTCAACACGATTTTTGGTCTGACTTCTACATATTACATTTTAGTTATTTGACGCCAAAACTAAGGAAAATAATTTTTTTTTTTTTTTTATGAAAGCTTGCTTTTGTAGAAATGAAAGCCATTTTTCAATTTTTAGGCAAAAATCACTGATTTTTAATTTCTTTTTATAATTCCACTCTAAATTACGATCAGAAAAGTTTTTGTTGAATATAAAAGTCTTTAATTAAAGATGTGTGATAAACACTAACATATAAATGTAAAATGATAAGAAATATATGTCTAAAATTGACTATTTTTCGCATTTCCTTTATGTTCGTATCAGCAAATAATAATACAAACAAATAATAATATTACAAATAACACTACAAATAATACTACAAGCAACACTACAGAGTTACAAATAATAATGCAGTTTACTTTCGGGTTAATCAAAGTGCTGCCCTCTTTCGTTATGAAATAAATTAAAATATACTGATCAACGTGTATCGGACAAAAGAAAAGTTTAAGGACTAACAATGAAAATTGAAGTGTTTTCCAATGTCTAGAATCAGAATTTAAGCATGAGAACAGAACCCCCACCCCCCATTTTTTTCATTTTTTTTTTTTTTGACCGGTGTTATATGTTGTGGTTAGAACTGACCTTTATCTCTAAGCCAATTGGATTGAAATTTTTAAGGTGGCGGCCTTGTGGTGAAGACCGCATATCTAATTTTAATAACCATTTAATTTGTGTTTCTTTAGTGTTATCTATCCAAAATCAAGAATTTGTAAAGTACATTTCTGTTCTCATTCTTCTCGCTTTTAATCTGGCTTTTAACGGGAAAAAGCGAAATGTATTCGCTTTTTCTCGTATGCATTCTCCTTAATTGTTTATTTTTCTCATCAGACCTGTGGAGCCGTTCTGGGCTAAAAATAGATTACATCACGGCCGTTTGCAACAGAAACGACTTGCTTACCTCTCTTTGGCATAGCGTTCGCTTTTATTACTTTTTGTTGCTCTGCCTCTTCTTTAAAGTTATTTGCTCTCGGTTTCATTACTCTAATTTTTTTGGATCAAATTTTAGGGATGTTCTGTAATTGGCGTTATTTATCTCGGCCAAGTTGTTGTTCTCGCCAATGTGTAATTCTGTGCTGGCGTCGTTTTTAAATCATTCCATCTGATTTTCACTGTCCTTATAGGATGTATTTCTATTTCGCTGAGCCACAACCAGGCGTTGTAATAAGTTTTATGCTTATGGAGAGTTTATTCACAAGACCACCCGAAAGAATTTCAATACATCAATATCTACGGACATCTTCAATATATAACGTCTGTAATCAATCATTCATGGGTCCATGCCAAAATCTCACCATTTGTTATCGACCTTGGCGAGTTTTGCCGAAATCTCTCCAGAATTGGCGCCAAAAATCATTTCATATTTCGCATAACTCTAAAACCTTAAACCGTAGAATGTTGAATTTTTTTATTTAGAGCTATTGTAATATCTAACTGCGCGTTTCTTTTTTGATTGCAATCGACTAGGTTATTTATTGACAGGCTCAGCCAAATGGCTTTAAATACATGAAGGTGAGTGTCTGGTCAATGATTTTTTGGCTATCCCCAAAATCTCTCAAACTATCTGAAGCTTGTCCGTTTTGGGCGAAATATCGCCCAATAAAGTGTCAAAAACAAGTCTTTCATATTGAACAAAGCTTGGCGATGCTGGGAATATTTCGCTAGAAATCGCTCAACCTTAGTATTACTTGCAGTATTTTATCTCTTTCAAAACAAAATAAGTTTAGATGAAGTGCAGCGAAAATACTTTTGATTTAATAGACGTGAAGTGAAGTCATGTGTTGTCCACGTCAGATTATTGTAATGGTGATAATAATAACCCAGACAGCACAGCAAATTTGCATCAAACTTGCAGTAAGCTTTATTTATCAAGTCAATAAACTTGAATTAAGCTTGAAAAGTTCAAGCGTGTAAGATTAATGCAAGCTTGAATCAAGTGTTCCAGATTACACTTGCCCAACTTGCATTAAGCTTGACATAGCAAGCTTAATTGAAACTTACTACACTCCAAAAAATTTTTCCTAAAAATAAAATTCCTAAATACATCGGGCGCCGGTCGGCGAATTTGCCCAGTATATTTTATTTTTCCACTCTACGCTGAAGCCTTAAGTTATTTTAATCTGTTTCCGTCTAGCGTCCGCGACTGAGATCGACCTCGGGACCTAAGTTGTGGGAAGTTAGCGTCCCTGCCAATCCGACTCGAGGTGATGTGACTAAAGTTTGAAGTGTTTGTTATGGTTTTCACGCCGTTTTTTTGGGAGATGGATCAGTATTGCCCGATGCTTATTTGCCTCTTTTATTTTTCCATGGGATGAATCAAAATTAAAATAATGATATGTGTGATTTATAGACTCTCTTACTAGGGAAATAAGCATACTATAAACTTAAAAGCAGCACACGTTATAAAACTTTCAATATCGCAACACTCATGTTGGGCAATATTGGCCAAAATCGAGACAAACGACTGATTTTGAGAAATTTTGTAGAGGAAAAAACACTCAAAATACTGGTGTTAAACAATAAAGTAAATAAAAAACTTTGTAAAAAACACACATAAGATGTTTCAACCAATTTTTGGTTTAAACGTGCGTATCCTCTTACCTATAACATCTTATGTGTGTTTTTTACAAAGTTTTTTATTTACTTTATCAATTTTGTAGTCTATTTGTATATTATGTGTATTTGTATTTTATGTATTTTATGTTTTTGTAGTTTATTTGAACAATTTCAATAGTTGGAAATATAGAATCTTTTTTTTTTTTTAAACTCTATGATCAAGTACAATTATGACTGAGGATAAATTATTTGTTTTGTGGCTTTCCAAATCAAGCGGTCATCCAGTTGTATTCAAGCTTGACAGTTCAAATGACTTAAATTCGGCGGTAACATATACCCCGACTCATTTTTTTTTTGTAATCTCCAAGCTTGCTGCAAGCTTAAAATGAATTGAACTGTCAAGCTTGTATTAATACGTCCAATTCAAAGAAATGTCAAGCTGGATTTAAGCTTATGTGCTGTCTGGGAAATGAACAAAATAGTGTCAGCTACAGAACAGATTTAAAAATGCACACAAAAGGCAAGACGAAATGATAAATAACCAGTCCAACACGACTATTAAAATAACTTGATCGTTTTGTACAACTACTTTCAATGAAATTTTGTTTCGTGTAAATTCATGTTTTATTACTTAACATTCTATTTATTTCCAAAAGTACATGGAAATATAGTTATTTTTTATATTTCCAAATTCATTAAGCAACTGCCAAGATGGTTTTGAAAATCTAATCTTTCATTTTTATGGTTCGTCTACGACTATTTTTAAAATGTCCATTTACATTTTGAAGACATAGTTTGATTTATGGAAGGATTGTAAAGATAGTGTGCTCCAATTCATCTATGTGCATTGTGTCTTAGGTGATGGTTCTTTCAATAAAAGTTACGACAGGTTATCAAAGAATTATAAATTTACGTATGAAGTGGATAATTTGTTTGAGATCAGTACTGATCCTCATCTGTACTGACAATTAGATTGAAATTTTTAACGTAAGATCAATGTGATCTACAATGGTCCTCTGTGAAAAACAAAAACAATCAACGTCATCATTAGTAATGTTACGAATATTTGGGACAACCCGCTGTTCTGGGGTATAAAATAGCTCAAAATTCGTATTCTACGCTTCCAATAGTTAAAGTTTGCTTTCTGTGGCATCAAAATCGGTCAACTAGATACGGAGTTTATGGTTTCCCCATTGACCTCTATAGCGATTTATAGAGATCTCGAAAAATAGGGGTCCTAAGACTTCGGTAACTTCACTTTTGAAGACTTATTTTTGGCGCCAAATTTGGGCTATATTTCGCCAAAAGTCAGCAAACTTGGCGACATTTTGGTCATTGGGCACGTTTCTCCCCATGGGGCTTGTTAAATGAGTTTTATCTGCATCAACATGCAAAATAGCCTAATATTACTCTTCTATGACGCAATCATAATCGAGTTTGTTCTAGTACATTCCACGGATTGTAATCTCTGGAACCTTCCACGGTGTTCGTCGTAACCTATAAAAGGACAACTGATTGCCCAGTTCTCTCTCAGTCTTGCTTCTGCTTCCGTCAAGAGCAGATGTCCGTGAAAGCTTAAGGCTTTGTATGGGCGCTATGGAAGCGGTATGTTCCGCTTGCCTTTTGCAGCTTTGTTTTTAAGTGTTGTGTGTCAATTCTTCATTGCTGAGTCATGCGGTATTGTTAGTGATATCCCTCGTCGATTTCCACTGAATTTTTACCTGTGGATGTGTTTTATTTTTACGTGAGGAATACGGCATTTGGGAAAGCTTCTGTACTAAGCGGACTGTTAGAAGCACTATACTGTCTGATTGTGCTCGTGAATTATGTACAGCTGATGGTTCGACGAAGTTCTAGAAGCCATAAAGCTCGTGCATTTTGTACAGCTGATGGTTCGACGAAGTTCTAGAAGCCATAAAGCTCGTGAATTTTGTACAGCTGATGGTTCGAAGAAGTTCTAGAAGCCATAAAGCTCGTGAATTTTGTACAGCTGATGGTTCGACGAAGTTCTAGAAGCCATAAAGCTCGTGAATTTTGTACAGCTGATGGTTCGACGAAGTTCTAGAAGCCATAAAGCTCGTGAATTTTGTACAGCTGATGGTTCGACGAAGTTCTAGAAGCCATAAAGCTCGTGTTCCATCCTGACAAGTGGACTCTTTACTAGAACTTTCTACACCTACTGGACTTTAGAACGACGAACCCAGAAAACAACAGTGGCACTAAAAGTATTCAATATTTTAAAATATTTTTTTCAGAGTGGGTTACATAAGATATTGTTTTATATAATAAAAATTAAAAAATACTAATAAACAGTTTCTTTATGACTTAAACATACATAAATAAAACACAAATTTTCACGTCTTCAAAATTACTATAATGCACTTCGCGCAGGATAACTGTAGCAACTTTCCATATTTTCCAACAAATTTGACCTTAAATTGAAGATAATAGTCCTAATAACATTTGTAACTACAATTATAGAAATAAAATGGATAGAAAAATATTTATTAAAAAAATATATTCAAAAAATGCAAAAATTTTATTTTTTCCTAATTAAAATGAATTATTGTTCTTGAATTTTAAAATATCCTTATGATTGTAGTTCAAATTGTTATTAGGACTATTATCTTCAATTTAAGGTGAAATTTGTTGGAAAATATGGAAAGTTACTACAGTTATCCTGCGCGAAGTGCATTATAGTAATTTTGAAGACGTGAAAATTTGTGTTTTATTTATGTATTTTTAAGTCATAAAGAAACTGTTTATTAGTATTTTTTAATTTTTATTATATAAAACAATATCTTATGTAACCTACTCTGAAAAAATTATTTTAAAATATTGAATACTTTTAGTGCCAGAAATTTCAGAAATTGGATCTCATTTTTTGATTTCATGCCTTGAATGGCTGAACTGTCCACTTAAGCTTTAGTGAGCTTCTCTGGTTAAGATTTATTCTTCCTAATTCATTAAAATTTTTAATTAAATTTCCTACCTTACGTTGAATTTGTTTTTCTATTTACGTTCCTATTTATCAATAAAGGATAAAGAAAAATTAAAAGTGTTATCATTTTTTCGGGGGTGGAGGGGTGGGGAGGGGATACCCTGTATATGTGCAGTAAAATTAAGCATGAAAAAGGGCTCCCCTGCCATTAAAATAAATAAATAAATAAATAAATAAAATGTAAACTTCCACCTTATATCAGATGCTGTAGAAAAGTAAAAAAAAAAAAGTAAGAAAATCTCAATTACCTTCAGGTTTTAAATACGCATTCAAGTGCTATACATTAAAAGCGGATCATAATCCATGCGTCTTCCCTATTTTCTTTCCTTATTCCATATTAAGTTGTAAAGTGTATCATTATTCATGAGTGTGCCACATTTGTCTCCCTTGTACCATAAAACACATCTTTGGAATCGAAATCTATCTTGAAATTACCTACTAAAAGTGTTTTATAATCTTCGCCAAGCATATTTCAACTACATTTCAAAATTTCAAATACTGTTTGGAGGGAACATCATAATCGATGAGCGTGTCGTATATTTATCCCTTGTTCCATAATACACATCTTTGGAATAGAAATCTATCTTAAAATTGCCTACTGAAACATTTTTACAATCTTCACCAAGCATATTCCAACTATACTTCACCGTTTGAAATACTGTTTGGAAGGGGCATCCTAATCCATGGGTGTGCCATGTTTGTTTCTCTTGTTCCATATAACGCGTCTTTGGAATTCAAAGGTATCTTAAAATCGCCTACTAAAACTGTTTTGCAATCTTCGTCAAGCATATTCCATTCTTCAAAATTTACTTGTTCCTTGTTTCTCTTGTTCCACAAAACACATCTGTTTGTTTCTCTTGTTCCATATAACACATCTTTGGAATTGAAACCTTGTGCGACTTTAAACATTTTATTCTCTCCCACCTGCACATTATCTGGCAAAAACTTTTGTGAACAACTTCACCGTGACAGTTCACTCCTACGAAACCTGTCTACAAAGTCACGTAGACAAAAATCTGGGACTGAACGATATAGCATCAAGTGCTAAAAAATAGTAGAAGCAAAAATTTTTAAGAAAAACAGAAATAAACCAAAAATTCTAAGCTTCATTTTTTTTAAAATTTAGAATATAATTTTTTTTAATATTTAATAATATACTGATATCTGTTACATTTACCCAAAGCTATTTTAGTTCACTTGGTAGCGTTTAAAACAAGTTTATACGTACACACACATTTATATATAAAACTCGGCTGTTCGAGCCTCGTCAGGGGGAGACCCCTTGAACCCCCCCCCCCTCATTTTTTAGTTTCATGATTGCCACATTAAAACGATATTAATGGACTATGTCATTTTATCTCACATCTTTTGTGTATTTCACCTGGGCATCCTATGTCGAAATTTTTAGGATCATAACCTATTTATAGAAAAATACATATGATTAATATTCTACAGCTTACGAAATAGTGCCACAATAGATTAATGCTCTTGTGAATAATAGTGTTTAAACATATGTAAAAAATCTGGAGTGACTCCACTCGACTTTCCGAACACTTACGATTAAGATCATTACCAAGCATTTAAATAAATTTGAATCGATGAATAATTCAAATATATATACCAAATTTAAGCTCAATGGAATGCACCGTTTAAACGCTAGCGCACGTTCAAGAATGTCTCCCCATAGGCCATCCTGTAAAAGAAATCTTTGTCGTAGCCCTGTAGAAAAACTATAAGACCTATACACACCAAAATTAATACAAGTCTTGCGACGGTGGTTTATAACATATATACACTTTTTGAGCTCAATCGGAAGTACCCTTTAAACGCTAGCGCATTTTCAAGAATTTCTCCCTATAGGCCATAATGTAAAAGAAATCTTTGTCGTATCCCTGTAGAAAAACTATAAGTCCTATACACACCAAAATCAATACCGGTCTTGCGACGGTGGTTTATAACATATATACCGAATTTGAGCTCAATCGCATTCCCCGTTCAGGAGCTATCGTGTTCACTCACATACACACAAACACACATACACACACACACACATACACACATACATACATACATCTCGTAAAAATAGCATAAATGAATTCAGAAGACCCCAAAACGTGTAAATACACGAAAATCTCGAATTCGAATTTTTTCATGATTACAATACTTTCCTTACATGGTACATGTTCGGAAAGTAAAAATATATGGGATGCCTATTCTACAGCTTACGAAATAGTGTAACAATAGATTAAAACTGTTGTGAGCTAATAGTATTTAAATATATGTAAAATTAGGTCACATACTTTTATGTCGCTTTTTTATGCCGCATTTTAGGGACAATTTTGAATAAAGGGGGCGAGAGATAAAATGACATAGTCCTTACTAAGAATGTATGTATGTATTTAAGTAAGTAAAGAATTTACTTTCTGTACAAACCTGCAATCATAAATCAAAGTATATCTCCAAAATGCAAATGCATACTTTACAAATGATGTTCGGTAGAAACACTCAAAAAAATATGAAATCTTTAAAAGCGTGTTTGCAGTTACTTAATGGATTTGAGGCTATAAAAAGGAAAAACAGGAGATTTCCTGTACTTTGACAAATAAATAAGATTGTAAATGGATGAAAGATGAATTTACATGAAACAAAGTTACTTCTGAAAGCATTGAGCATTGACCTGCTGTTACGAAGAACAAATTTATTTCGATGGTCATGTTGGACTTATCATTTTATTATTTCGTTTTGTCTGGTGTTGTATTTTAAATCTATTCTCTTGCTGATGACTATTTTGTTTTGATGTTTGGCCATTTTGTATGGTGTCTTGTTTCAGTTGTGTAGGCATTTTTTTTAGACCTTTCACGCGCAGACGTACATAAGTGTGGGGGGGGGGTCAGAGGGTCTAGACACCCTCCCTTAGTTTACGCGCTAACGCTAAATGTAGTAAAATATCCATCCTTTGTATCTATCGCTTAAAAAAAATAATCAAAAATACGTAAATTTTATGCACATTTTCAAAATTTTTTATTAATTAAAAAAGTTTACTGATTTTGTAATTTCTATATTGAATGAATAACAATTTACTGTAAGGAGTATTTACTCATTTATTTATGCCTAGTGTCCCTTTTTGGGGACGGCATTTTCGCTATCAGTCGAAAACGTCATTTATATTTCCTAGCCCTTATTCTCGAGTATTAAACCTCAACTTCATAAAATATTTTAACACGATCCATTAAAATGTTGACTTTTTTATAAAATACTCTCCAGGAGAGTATTTTATAATGTGTTGTAAAAATGTTGTAAAATGTTGACATTCAATTTTTATGCATAATGATTTTAAAAGAAATCATCCCTTGTTCAAGAAATTGATATCGGAAATTTTTCTATTATTGCTGGTATTAGCAAAAATCGAAGAAAGTCGCAAACATATCCAGGCACAAATGTATTAAAAATGTTATGTGCTGTTGGAAAATTTTAAAACGTTATTTATAGTAAAATTTATTGTTAGTAAAATTTTATGGCAAGAATGGACCCTCCTTTAGCTGGATTCTTCCTATGGGAAAACTAATGCTACTCTTGTGTTTTCAGGTCTTAGCTATTTCGACCTGTGGAATGAGAGTTTTTTTTTCTTCTCGGAATGTTTAAAAAGAAATATTTGAATAATATATATTTTAATATTTTTTATTATAAACTCCAGACTCTTTTTATTCCTAAAGTAGGAACTACTTAATGCACCAAGAAATAACATTTAGTGAGAAATTACTGAAAAAAAACACATTTTATAGTAACAGAAAAAGTTTCACTTAAATAATAATATTAACAACATTTTGCAGACTTGGCAAATAAAAAATGTTTGAAAATTTGTTCATTGTTTTAGAAGAAAAACAGGAAATATATCCAATAGATTTTTTAAAGATTATATGTGTTTTTTCATACATTGAGATGCATAAAATATATTAACATAAAATTTTGCAGACTTGCCCAATAAAAAGTTTTGGACACTTTGTAAAGGGTATTCGAAGAAATACAAAAATAAAAATATAGTATGTGCAACAGATTCTTAAAAGCTTATATGAGCGTCTTATATAGAAGCATAGAAAAAAAATAACTTAAAATTTTGCAGACTTGTACAATAAAAGTTTTGAACACTTTCTAAACGGTTTTAGAAGAAATCCAGAAATAAAAATACCTGACATGCAATAGATTTTTAAAAGATCATATTTGCTTAATGCACTAGGATGCATAGAAAAAAAATTAACATAAAGTTTTGAAGACGACCCAATAAAAAGTTTTGGACGCTTTGTAAATGGTTTTAGAAGAAATATAAAAATTTATATACACTATATGCAATAGATCTTTAAAAGATTATATGAGTTGCTTCATAAATTGAGAAGTATAGAAAAAAAAGAACATAAAATTTTGCAGGACTACTCAATAAAGAGTTTTCGAAGAAATACAAAACTAAGAATACACTATATGCAATAGATTTTTAAAAGTTTATATTTGCTTGATGCTTTGAGAGGCATAAAAAAAATCCGGGTTTCCCAAGTACATTTCAAATAGACTGACAAGCCAAGACTGTCTGAAAAGTAATAAAACATAAATTTACTACTCCTGAATCAGTTTAAATAGTTAGTGAGCTTGTACAGAACGGATAAATAAATATCCTTTCATTTTGATACAAATGTTACTTTTGTTATTTATGTCGCTAGTCTCCTGGAGAGTATTTTATAAATCTATTCTGCTAATGCAACTATGTTTTGATTTGTATCAATTTCCCTTCCAAAAAGTATTGCGTGGTAAACAGCTATTATAAATATAATTGAAACAGTAAACTGCAATAGGAAAACAAGGATTTGTTGTTTTTTTATGAGCAATGTAATGTGTGAGTGAATTGGGAAGAAAACTTTTTCACTGATTATATTATTTTTTTTTTCTGTTGCTAATACTGCTTACAGGTGCAACAGTTTTGTGCTACTTTGTGCAAAACATTCATCCCCTTTAGACCTAAACCCTAATTTTTCTTTTTCTTTTTTTAATCACTGCATTAATTTAAAATACAACTAAACAATGTCTATTAAGAGTTATTTTTTCGTTATAAAATTTGGTAGAAATTTAAAAAAAAATTCTTTGAAAAAAATTCTTGAATTTTTTTTTTCTTAAATTTTTTTTAAAGAAAATTTAGTTTTTTTAAAACAAAAACTAAATAATTATAAAACTATATAATTGCGCTGAAATTGAGTATAAATGTTATAAACTATCGTGCCTATAAAGTGCCTATTTTTACTTTCCGAACATGTACCATGTAAGGAAAGTATTGTAATCATGAAAAAATTCGACTTCGAGATTTGGGTGTTTTTACACGTTTTTAGGGCTTCTGAATCCATTTATGCCATTTTTACGAGATGTATGTATGTATGTTTGTATGTGTATGTGTGTGTGTTTGTGTGTATGTGAGTGAACACGATAGCTCCTGAACGGAGCGTTCGATTGAGATCAAATTGGGTATATAGGTTATAAACCACCGTTTCAAGACCGGTATTGATTTGGGTGTCTATAGGACTTATAGTTTTCTTACAGGGCTAAAACAATGATTTGTTTTACATGATGGCCTATGGGGGGAATTTCTTGAAAGTGCGCTAGCGGTTAAACGGTAGATTCGATTGAACTCAAATTGGGTATATATGTTATAAACCACCGTCGCAAGACCGGTATTGATTTGGGTGTGTATAGGACTTATAGTTTTTCTACAGGGCTACGACAAAGATTTCTCTTACATTATGGCCTATGGGGGAAAATTTTTGAAAGTGCGCTAGCGTTTAAACGGTTCATTCGATTGAACTCAAATTCGTTATATATGTTACAAACTACCATCAGAAGACCGGTATTGATTTAGATGTGCATAGGACTTATAGTTTTTCTACAGGGCTACGACAAAATTTCTTTTACATTATGGCGAGTGGGGAGAAATTCTTCATAGCGTTTAAATGGTGCATTCGATTGAGCTTCAGTTTGGTACATACGTTTGAATGATTCATCAATTAAAATTTATTTAAATGCTGGGTCATGATCTTAATCGTAAGTGTTCGGAAAGTCGAGTGGAGTCACGCAAGATTTTTGTTATTTTGTAATCTAGCTTCTGCGTGAGATAGGCACATCTATGATAGGATGCAGATAATTTAGCTCCATTGCTTGGTGAAACGTTCAACTATATCTATTAACCCTTTAACGCGCAGAGTTCCCGCTCTGGGAAGACCCAACTCTGACGTTTTGACTGTTGCAAGTCACGAAAAAGAGATTTGATTTCTATAAAAATAGTTGCGGGTGTGATAGCTCCACGAGAATCCATTACTTTGTAGCACATCATTTCCCTTAAAAAATTGTCACGATTCTTTTTAACAGCACTGGCATCTGCTGAAAAATGGAAGAATGCGAGAACGGCTGGATAAATTGCCCAGTGCTGAAAAAAGGGTAGCCGTTGCCATCGTTCGACTTAACGACCAACAAGAGGGCGCGTGCCACAAATCTAGAGATCCTTTTTTGACGCAGCTGGCTGTGCCGGACGATCGAAAAGTTAATCGCGTGCTGTGCGGCACAGCCAGCTGCGTCAAAAAAGGGTCTCTAGATCTGTGGCGTGCGATGAACGTTTCGATCGTCCGCCCTCTTGCTGGTCGTTAAGTCGAACGATGGCAAGGGCTGCCCTTTTTTCAGCATTGGAAAAGGTTTGCACCTCAAAGGGTTAATGGTATAGGCGTACGGCATTTAGAGTGCGGACGGACAGACAGACATACCGAAATGTTAAACACTTTTCAGCCTTGTTGGGAAGTTAAAAAAAAAAATCAGACAAGAATCCATATGACTTATATCCCTTTTGGAAATCGTTTAAAAACGATACAGTTGAGTGTTCAAAGAAAGTGAAATCTACTTCTACCTTCAACAGCAGCTGAAACGATTTGGCGTCTTTCACTTGAAGCAGGGAACAGAGAATTTCAATTTCATGAAATGTTACGTGTATCCCCTCAAATCCTATTCTCCCCTCCGCAACACACCCACCACCCTGGCAGCAGCGGCTTATAATCGTATTCCCCCCGTGTATAAGCCAGCTGTTAAATCACTGTAAAGCTGGGATGTCTGAAAACGATTGTATAAATTCCTACCGTTAGATTTATCGTGAAATAGAGTGAAGGGCATATATAACTCGGCTGTTCGAGCTTCGTCAGGGGGAGATCCCCCTGAACCCCCCTCATTTTTTAGTTTCATGATGGCCCTATTAAAACGATATTCATTGTCATTTTATCGCTCCTCTTTCGCGTATTTCGCCTGGTCACCCTGTGTTGAAATATTTAGGAGTGTAACCGATTGATAGAAAAATTCATGGGATGCCTATTCTACAACTTGCGAAATATCGTAACAATAGATTAAAGCTGTTGTGAACTAATATTATTGAAATATATGTAAAAAATACATGGGATGCCTATTCTACAGCTTACGAAATATCGTAACAATAGATTAAAGCTGTTGTGAACTAATATTATTGAAATAAATGTAAAAAATACATGTGAAGCCTATTCTACAGATTACGAAATATCGTAACAATAGATGAAAGCTGTTGTGAACTAATAGTATTGAAATATATGTAAAAAATACATGTGAAGCCTATTCTACAGATTACGAAATATCGTAACAATAGATTAAAGCTGTTGTGAACTAATAGTATTGAAATATATGTAAAAAATACATGGGATGCCTATTCTACAGCTTACGAAATATCGTAACAATTGATGAAAGCTGTTGTGAACTAATAGTATTGAAATATATGTAAAAAATACATGGGAAGCCTATTCTACAGCTTACGAAATAGTGCAACTGCAGATTAAAGCTGTTGTGCACTAATAGTATTTAAATACATGTAAAATTATGTCGCTTTATTACGTCGCATTTTTGGGACACATTTTTCAATAAAGGGTGTTGAGAGATAAAATGACATAGTCATTAAAAAGTCGCGCCAGAAAGGTGATAACGTGCTTTGATTCTTTGTATATCCTATCCTACTAATATATTCTTACGAATTTTCGGGGCAGCTCTCTGTTAAATAATTCACAGTTATAAAATTAGTTAGTTATATGGCTTAAAATAATTCACAGTTAGTATTCTACGCGTCCAATAGTTAAATTTTGCTTTGTGTTGCATCCAAATTGGTCTACTAGAACCGGAAATACGGAGGTTTCGGTTTTCCATTGTTTTTCTATGGAGGTTCTAGATATCTTGAGAAATAGGGGTCCTAGACCTTCGTTCACTTCCCTTTTGAGGACTTACTTTTTGGCGCCCAATTTGGCGATATTTCGCCAAAAGTCACCAAGCCTGGCGTCATTTTGGTGATTTTCCCTATGAGGCCTGTAAAGCTGCTTTTGCTGCATTAAAAACACATAAAAACCTAACATTTCTCTTCCATGACGTCATCGAAATTCCCGCTTTATATAGAATCCTCGAGAAATAGACTTTTCTGGAAGTTTCTCGTGGCTTCTGCGCCAGCTAAAAATACGAGCGCTTTTGAAGCCCCAGTTTAGTGCGGATCAAGTTGCGAGCGAGTACGCTTGCTTTGCTCTGTGATAGAAGCGGTGTTTCGCGCTGTTTATGAAGCTTTGAATTTATGTGCTGTGTTAATTCTTGATCTGATTCCGAGTCTTGAGAGACTGTTAGTGTTATCTCTCGTATATTTTCTCTGAATTTTTGCCAGTGAAAGTGTTTTATTTTGTGTGAGAAATACAGCATGTGTGCGAGCATCTGATCTAAGCGGACTGTTAAAAGCACATTACTGTTTAATAGTGCTTGTGAATTTTGTACAGCTGATGGTTCTACGAAGTTCTAGAAGCCATAAAGTTGTGTTCCATCCTGACCAGTGGACTTTTTACCAGAACTTTCTACACCAAGTGGACTTTAGAAGGACGAACTCCGGAAACAAGCGGAGTAGATCTGCAACAATATGATCCTACCGTACAATTTATCGTGAAATATAGTGAAGGGTATATAAAAGGCGCGCCAAAAAGTTGGTAACGTGCCTTGATTCTTAGTATATCCTATCCTTACTAATATATAAATGTGAAACGGTCTGACGGATTTGGAGGAAATTTGGAACTAACTAGTAAGCAGGCGGACATTTTTTCTTCGAAAATTTCTTCATTTCTTGAAAATGAAGAAATTTTTTGAGAACAAGTTTGCCCCGTCTTCTACTTTTCAAAGTCAAGGTCTAGTTGGAGTGGGTGAAGGAATTTCGTTTCTTTGTTATCCTGAAGGGAAGAAAATTCCACTTTGGGATTCAATACTCCCGCGCGACTAACAGCGTTTCATTACGTTGTTAACGTAAACTAAGTATA
The DNA here is from genome assembly GCA_038373885.1 of Cheiracanthium punctorium. Taxonomy (NCBI): domain Eukaryota; kingdom Metazoa; phylum Arthropoda; class Arachnida; order Araneae; family Cheiracanthiidae; genus Cheiracanthium; species Cheiracanthium punctorium. Next base: position 378,101 of record JAWZYV010019245.1, read on the forward strand.
AACTAAATGTAAATTAACAATAAATGGACGTTACACTACTGGTATGTATTGACAAAAGGCTATTAAATGAAATTAATATCATATTAATAAAGTAATTAATGTTTTTAAGCATAAAGCATATCATATGAAATTTTCTTCTCAGAAAGCATATTTAAAAGAACTGCTAGAAAATCTCTAAATAAAATAAAAAGCACGATTTCTTCCCATGAAACGTAATATCACTGATGTATTTTACGTTATGAAATGCACATTTATTTTTTTTCAAACGTTTTTAGTCAAAAATATAAAGACGAAATGGGGTAAGATTTAACCCATGCGAGTGCTTAAGTAAAAAAAGTTGACGCGCCTGCTTACGGTTTAAAGTCCAGGATTTCTTATTGCAAGAAAAAAAAACAATGTTCATGTAATATACAAAAAAACTATATTTTATCCAAAAATACAATTGAGTTTTTATTCTGCAAAGCCGTCGACAGATGGCGCAAACTTATAGGATACGCAGATTTTAATAAATAAAACATCATATCATCTTTTCCGCAGGCGAATTTGAAATATTTCTTAGACGGATTCATGTTATGTTATGAAATCTTAATAATCACGTGACAAACCATAGGCATGCCTTTTTTTTCGCGGTGTGCAAAAATGAAACCCTTTTTAACAAGTAGATCTGCAGCATTTAATAAACATTTGTAAGAAACGCACTTTATCACGTGACTGATGCTCTATCATCTCTAAATGGTGATAAAATAATATTTTAGCATCGTTTAAAGATCCCAGCAAACACAAACAGGTTTTCTGAACGTCTATTACCGTTCAGAAAACGTCTTCTGAACGTTAATAGACGTTCAGAGAACCTGTGTGTGTTTGCTGGGATGGTTGACTTGGATAAAAAATACACCTCAATAAATTTTTGAAACTTTCATTCAGTTCAAATTGTGCATTTTTCTGCGCAGCTTTTTCCCATTCTATTTCTGATTGCGTTTAGCGTGGAATGATGGCAAGCTGCCAGTAAACATGTGAAGAATGACTGACTACGTTTCGCGTGGAATATTGGAAAGCTGCCAGTAAAAATATGAAGAATGACTGTCTCACTGCGTTTCGCGTGGAATATTGGCAAGCTGCCAGTAAAAATGGGGAAAATGACTGTCTGACTGCATTTCGCGTGGAATATTGGCAAGCTGCCAGTAAAAATGTGAAGAATGCAAATGAACCGGTTGAGGAGGGGGGGGGGAGCCTACGGAGTAAATGCATATTTCGTCTTGTCCATGTATATGTGATTGTACATAGTTAATATGCTTTGAATTAAAATTCTTATTTCTTTTGATAGTATAATGTCCAACTGAATTTATTGAAAACTGCGTTTGAACAATTGAGCAACAAGCGCATGTCTGAGTGGCACCCCCAACAGCTAATGTTACGTGCCCCTTTCCATCTCTAAACCGGATATTTGCGTCTTTATCTAATCTGTAATCAAATAGAATATCTATCCATTAATTTAGATAAATCCAGCACATACTTCGTAAAGCATTACGTTGCAGTCTAATTCTGGTGGAATAATGAATGTAAAATAACCGTATTCTTTACGTTTCCCCCTCATTAGATTCCCCGAACAATAATTAACAACATATGTTTATAACGCAATCGGAACTCGTTTTAAATTGGCAAAAGAGATTAAGACGACGATATGCGAATATTAATTAAAGTCACTCAATTAATCTCGAAACCAGGAGGTTAACAGCGATTACGGCAGAAGACAAATTACACGTGTTTTGTTTGATAAACTTAATTACGAATTCCAAAATATTCCCCGGTTAGAAAGTAAACAGGTTTATGTGTGCTGCTTTTGAGAATTCAAATGATTCCCTCGGTACCTATACTGATAATTTACATCTGGGGATTTCGAGTTTTGAAAGCACGATTTAAATGATTACTGATATTATTAATGCGAAAGTCTGTTAGTCTTTTACACTGAAAGGGCTGGTCGCATTTGGATGAATTTCCGAAGAAACCCTGAATAAGTAATGGGCGTGAATGAATGAAACTAATGGAATAAATCGATTATTAAATGCAGATCGCGATTATGGCAAACCTGTGCCTGGGCCAGAAGCCTGATTGTTACTGTGTCTGACAACTACTTGATGTATTTATTTCTGTGTTCGCATATAAATCGTTATCATGATATTGTTGCAGAACACTCTGCTAGTTACCTGGGTTCCGCGTTTTACAATCACTTGCAAAAGTTAAGCACGGAGAGGGAAAATGCTAATTTCCGGAAGCCAATCAGAATTGAGGAGGATGCAATTCGCTGCAGAGGTAGATGGAAGTATGCAAATAGGTTAGGTAACAGCCAATCGCGCTTTCATGTCAAGAAATATGCAAAAAGGGTAGTCTTATAAGATGCCAGCTTTATGAAGGGTTACAGAAGTTGATTGTAAGTGTTGATAGAAGGTGTTTAAAAGTTTCGTAGAATTTATTTTCAAGACATACACACGTATGTCTATGACTTCCAGAACACGAATGTAAGATCCTAAGATTAACGAACTGAGATTCTGAGCTCTGGCGTGCTGTGGGGCGCATTGAAGCAGGACAGTCGATCACAGATGTTGCTCTTTTCTTCGGCGTTCATCCTTCTGTAATTTCACGTTTATGGAAACAATTCCAAACCACACAGGCAGTTGTCCAAAGGCCCGTAGCCGGTCGCCCAAGGGTTACAACCCCTACAGAAGATCGGTATATTGCTATTTTAGCCAAGCGGAATCGCAGAGCAACTTCTACACGTGTGACATCTATGGGTACATCGTCCATTGGTAAGGTGATATCCGCAGCTACTGTACGCCGAAGATTACATATGAGTGGACTGTACGCCCGGGTACCTCGAGTATGTGTTTTACTATCCGTCCAATCAAGAAGGGAACGATTAGAGTGGTGCCGGGAACCTGTCAATTGGACTGTGTCTGACTGGGGCAATGTCATGTTTACTGATGAGTCAAGATTTGCTCTGGAGCCAGATGACAAGCCTATAAGGATATGGCGTGAACAAGGAACCGGCAATCAGCCCCAAAACATCACCGAACTTCACGCATTCCGAGACGGAAGCACTATGGTGTGGGCCGGGATTTCATTAAGATATTGCACCGACCTGCACGTCTTTAAACGGGCCTCTATGACGGCTGTCCGGTATCGAAATGAAGTCCTAGAACCAGGGCCTGATTACTGAAAAGGCTCGGGAAGCTTGAGCTTCCCCTCACAATTTGAAGGGGGGCCTGAAAATGACTGAAAAACTGCTACAAGAATTCAAAATTTTGTTTTTAAATGATCTTTTAAGTTATTGTACACATTTTTAATGAAGAGAAGTTGTGCTTTTCAGAAGTCTTGATACTTCATATCGCAACATTTATAAATTAGTTGTTTGCGATGTCATTGCCTGGGACACCTGCTGCAGTTGAGAGTTTTTTTCTATTATGGGGAATATTTGGGCAGCAGAGAGGGGTAAACTTTTAATATGTAATGTTAAATATCTTCTAAATGTCAAAATTAATTCTCAACTTCTGTGTTGTGATTTTTATGATGTCATCCAAACAAACAAAGAATTCTTGAAAAAAGCCATGTCTAATGAAAAATAGGACTCAATTAATAAAGTTTAATGTTCCAGTAAGGTAATGTTTTTAGTTATTTGTATTAAAGTAATTTCAAAAATACTGTAAAATCCCGTTACACTATTATGAAGATTAATGAATAAAATATTTTTATGAAAGGAAAATTTCAAATTAATGAATAAAATGTTTTTATCAAAAGAAATCATTAGAACTAATTAAATCAATAACATTTATTTTTTATGAATAAAATATTTTTATGAAAGAAAATCATTAAAACTTTAATTTTCCCAAACAAAAAGGGGATGGGGGGCCCGAAATGAGACTGAGCTTCCCCTCACTTCAGAGGTTAATCGGGCCCTGCCTAGAACCCATTGTGAGATTATAAGCTGCAGCAGTCGGCCCTACTTTTGTTTTAATGGACGATAACGCACGTCCCCATGGAGCTGACATCGTCGTTGTCTACCTGGAGAGTGAAGGGATTGCGCGTATGGTGTGGCCAGCCTATTCGCCCGACCTTAATCCCATTGAAAATCTTTGGGATGTTCTCGGCCGTTCTCTATCTTCACGTTTCCCACCTCCAGCCACACTCTTATTGAGCTGCAAACTGCTCTACAAGAAGAATGGCGATTGCTTCATTCTGCGGTGGTTGACCACTTAATTGAAAGCATGGTCACAAGGTGTAAACTTTGTATACAGATGAGGGGCGATCACATACCCTATTAATGTCCTTTTTTTTTCATTTTATGCTGTTTATACATAATTCCGTTTAAGTCTCCAGTATGTCATTATCTGATAACTTACAAAAATTTGATATTATTTTCATATCTGCATATAATTATTCATTTTGTTTTATGCACAAATACATGTGCCACTTTCATGCCGAATTTTGAGTCAATCAAAGCAGTATTTGTTGATTTTTTTGCATTTTACATCTTCGTGCTTAACTTTTGGAAGTGAGTGTAAATTCCAGTAGGTGTAGAACGTTCTAGTAAAGAGTCTTTCATTTGTGATTAAAATCTTGTTTTTAAGAGCTGTGTGTAAGTTCTTCATTGTTGTGTCTTGAGGGACAATTTACGATTTCCCATGTATATTTCTACTGAATTGTTGCTTGTGGAGGTTTTTTATTTTGTGTGAAAAAACAGCATTTGTCAAATCTTATGTATTGTGCGGACTGTTATAAACAAGCTATACTGTCTGATAGTGCTTGTGAATTTGGAACAGGTGAGGTGATTGTCCGAAGATGTTCTAGAAGGAATAAAGCTCGTGTTCCATCCTGATTAGTGGACTCTGTACTAGAACTTTATAACGAAGTACCCAGAAATTAGCAAAGTTTTCTACCACAATATATATATATATATATAACTCGGCTGTTAGAGCCTCATCAGGGGGGAGACCCCCTGAACCCCCCTCCTTTTTTAGTTTCATGATTGCCATATTAAAACGATATTGATTGACTATGACATTTCATCTCTCATCTTTCGCGTATTTCGCTTAGTAACCCTATGTTGAAATTTATAGGAATGTCACTTATTTATAGAAAAAAAAAATGGGATGCCTATTCTACAGCTTACGAAATAGTGTAAGAATAGATTAAAGCTGTTGTGAAACTAATAGTATTTAAATATATGTAAAAGTATGTCGCATACATTTATGTCGATTTTTGGGGACACATTTTTAGGACAATTTTCAATAAAGGTGGTGAGAGATAAAATGACGTAGTCATTAATATAAATAATTAGTGTAAGTAGTATTTCCATTTTTGTAGGCCCCGGCAATCTCCGGTCATCCGACCTGGCCAGTCCGGACCTCACTAGTCGTCACTTTTCAAACAGTATTTACATAGTTGTATACTTTTCATTAATTAATCTATATAAATAAAACAGAGTGTAATCTGTCAGTTAGTTGGTTGGTTAGTTAGTTTGTTTGTCTGTGTCCCGCGTAGCTCCGAAACGGGTGATCATAGACCTACCAAATTTCGTATGCAAATTCTACAGGACGTGTCCCGACATACCTCGAAGCGATTTTTTCGAAATTCGAATTATTTATTAGGAGATATCGATAAAAACTTGTCACAAAGGGCAAATTTTTGCTCTCGCCATTTCGCAATTGTAACCCTGCAGTGGAAAAAGTGGAGATTAAGCGTACCTAGGTAACCCTATTTGGCAAGTTTATTAAATGATTCAGACTCTTGAAGTAAAAATAAAAGAATAACGATTTTTTTTTGTTTAGATTATTTGTAAGGTTATTTTTTAATTAATGTATGGTGTGCATGTGAAATCGGAGAAGAAATGAAATGTTTTATACTGAAAAGAAAAAAAGGATTTGGAAATTTTTCGAAACTAAAATGTGCAACTTTTTAATTGGGCGAAAAATAAAATGGTTGATGTGCGATTTTGAGGAGATGATTCTAACGCTGGGACAAATTGATCGTAATTTTATAATCTGCTGAATACACCTGAGAATAAGTTTTTGAAATTTTCATTCAGTTGGAATTGTGCATTTTCCCCCATCTATTTCTCATGTATTACATCCAGAAAAAGGATGTTATAAATATCCATTTCAATTTTGTTTAATCACACTCATGAATAATGATATACTTTCCAACTGAATGGAATAAGGAAAGAAAATAGGGAAGACCCATGGATTATAATACGCTTTAAATATATAGCGCTTTAGTGCTTTTTTAAATCTGAAAGTGTTTCAGATTTTCTTACCTTTTTTTTCCCTTTATGTTTTTTGATAAAGGCCAATATATCCAGAAGCTCTTCAGAATTAATATAGGACGAAAATAATTTATACCTTTTTGTAGGTTTTTATCATTAAACGCCATCTTATTTTTGTAACCAGGTGCGGACCGATACGGTAAGTATCGCATCGGGAGCCGGCTTCGAAGGGGCGTCCTTTCGAACTTAAAAACTACGTGGAACATAAAAAGCAGCTTGTCATTTTTACGTTAGCAGGGGGTGCCACTTACGCTAGGGCCTCCTCTGTTTGCAACCATCTTAATTTTAAATTCCATTCAGAATCGGAGAGATTTCATTTCCGAGGAAGCCGGTGAGAAACAGGATTCTCTCCGAACAAGATTTATTAAGATGGCGAACCAACTGCTCGCCGGAGACAGCTAGTGAACAATAACCGTATTCTTTGTGTTTTCAATCCTTTGATCAATAATTAATAAGAGATGCTCCTAACACAGTCGATAATCGTTTTAAAGTAGGATTAGACTATGATATGCGAATAATAATTAGATTCACTCAATTATTCTCGAACGTGGAGATTAACAGCAATTACGACAGCAGACAAATTACACGTGTTTCGTCTGATAAACTTAATTACGAATTCCAAAACATTCCCTGGTTATAAAGTAAACAGGTTTATAGATGGCTTCTTCTGAGAATTAAAATGATTCACTCAGTAGTACTAATATTCCCTAGTTCAAAATATTCCCTGTCAAAATTAAGTTTATATATATGCTGCATTTGCAAAATAAAATGATTCCCTCAGTACTAATGATTATTCACATGCGCGGATTTTGAGTTTTGAGAGCAGGATTTAAACTCTCCAATATTTGAAGCAGCCATTTGATCCAGGCTGGTTGAAGCGCCTCGGAAGTTTGAAGGGATCGTTTATTTAAATGCTTGTAAGTAAATGAAATATGGGGAAGGGGGGGAATTTTATAAGGCTCCAAAATTAATTTTTGAAACGAATTAGAAATAGCGATTTTAGTTAGAATTTCCCTATATTGCATTTAGAAAACGAATCATAGATCTGATTTCACAAGTGGCGGCATTTTCAATTAAGGCTGACATTATAAAGAAGCACTACGAAGAACACGTCGGCAGCAGTGATCTGAAAATGGCGTACATGTCTTCTCCTTGAGTTAATTTAACTGCTGCGCATGCTCGGAACTGCGATCGCAGCGCTGCAGCGGATAGAAATAGAAACGGAAATTACTTTGTGGATATACCTCGTATATGTCTTCGACATGCTTTGGGTAGCAATACGTTTCAGTTATAATTCTGTTGTCTGGTGAAATAATTAATGTACAATAACCGTATTCTTTGTGTTTTTAATCCTTTGATCAATAATCAACAAGAGATGTTTATAAGACAATCGAAACTCGTTTTAAAGTAGGATTAGACGACGATATGCGAATAATAATAAAAGTCACTCAATTAATCTCGAACCGGCAGATTAACAGGGATAACGCTGAAGACAAATTACACGTGTTTCATCTGATAAACTTAATTACGAATTCCAAAATATTCCCTGGTTATAAAGTAAACAGGCTTATGTATGCTTCCTATGAGAATTAAAATGATTCACACAGTAGCACTAATAATTCGCATACGGGGATTTAAATCTTCACTAATATTATTAATGCTAAAATCTGTTTGTTAGCCATTTGCGCTGAAACGTCTTGGCGGATTTCGTTGAAATTCGGAACTGTACATAGTTCATTAGAGATATCTAAGAAGGCTTTTATACTGTATAAGAATACTTTTTGTTGTCTCTTTAATAAACTGTAAGTCCTACACACAACTAAAGTTGCACGGTATGTGAGACAAACAATTAATATGCGTAAATAAATTGATTTCAATCTAATGCATTTTGTAGACATTATACTAGCGCACTTTCAAGAATTTGCGTCTGTAGGCCGTAATGCATGAGAATTCTTTTTTGTAACTCCGTACAAAATCTATAAGCCTTATGCACACCAAAATCTATACATGTGGTGTGACGGTGGTCTACAATATACACACAGAATTTGCTCTCCATCAAATGCACCATTTAAACGCTAGTGCATATTCGAGAATTTCCGTACATAGACCATAATGTAAGAGAATAATTTTGTAGCCTTGTAAAAGTAAAAAACTACACCTCTTATACTACCTAAAATCAATACCGGTCGAGGGAGGGGGGTCTATAATATACATACCAAATTTGAGCTCAACCGAATGTACTGTTTAGGAGCTATCGTGTTCATTCACAAACACGCACATAAACCGCCGTAAAAATAGCAAGAATGTATTAAGAAGACCTCTAAACATGGCAATAACGTGTCAGAAAACGTGTCATCTAAATCTCCAATTCTTTCATGATTACAATACTTTCCTTAAATGGTACACAATTTGACAGATACACACAATATGTATACATACTGTGATTTATATATGCGATTTAATAATTAGTCAAAAGTAAACTTGCAATACTTAACATACCCTCATACGGCAAAATTATATACCATTAGAAATCGCAGAAACGCATGAACATTATTTAAAACTAGAAGATAAAGCCCGTAGTGGGGACAGTTACAATAGACATTAGAAAAATATTTGAAAAAAATTGTCTCTACTCGGTATGCTTTATCTTTGTGCCCACTTAAAGTAAATAACTTCATATTCAATTGTTGTTATATACAAAAATCGGATTTCATGGTCTTCGAACGTGCGGAAACTTTTCGACTTTTACTTTCCGAACATGTACCATGTAAGGAAAGTATTGTAATCATGAAAAAATTTGACTTCGAGATTTTGGTGTACACGTTTCGAGGTCTTCCGAATTCATTTATGCTATTTTTACGAGATGTATGCATGTATGTGTGTGTATGTGAGTGAACACGATAGCTCCTAAACCGAGCATTCGATTGAGCTCAAATTGGGTATACATGTTATAAACCACCATCGTAAGACCCGTATTGATTTTGATGTGTATAGGACTTATAGTTTTTCTACAGGGCTAAAACAAAGATTTCTTTTACATTATGGCCTATGGGGAGAAATTCTTGAAAGTGCGCTAGCGTTTAAACGGTACATTCGATTGAGCTCAAATTGGGTATATATGTTATAAACCACCGTCGCAAGACCTGCATTGATTTTGGTGTGTATAGGACTTATAGTGTTTCTACAGGGCTACGACAAAGATTTCTTTTACATTATGGCATATAAGGAGAAATTATTGAAAGTGCGCTAGCGTTTAAACGGCGCATTCGATTGAGCTTCAGTTTGGTATATATGTTTGAATTATTCATTGATTAAAATTTATTTAAATGCCTGGTAACAATCTTAATCGTAAGTGTTCGGAAAGTCGAGTGGAGTCACTCAAGATTTTTTTTTTTTTTTTTTTGAATCAGTGAATCAGGTATCAGAGTAACTATAACGTTACGTACATTCCTTGAAAATAAAACCGATCAGTGAATCAGTAATTCACATGAGCTGAAATTCTTTTCCCGTAAATTACTACGCAGCTAGTTCAAAATATCCCTGCCGAAAATTAAGTTTATATATAAGCTACATTTGCAAAATCAAATGATTCCCTGAGTAATAAAGATAATTCACATACGGGGATTTTGAGTTTTGAGAGCAGGATTTAATCTCTCCAATATTTGAAGCAGCCATTTGATCCTGGCTGGTTGAAGCGCTTCGAAAGTTTGAAGGGATCGCTTATTTAAATGTCTGTAAATAAATGAAATGAGGAAGGGGGAATTTTATTAGGCTCCGAAATTATATGTCGAAACGAATTAGAATTTGAGATTTTAGTTACAGTTTCCCAATATCTGCAGACATAAAATCATATTACGTTTTACCGTATAGAAATCTGGAAAATTAGGTATTACAAAATTTGAGATAATCGCTTTACTTATATTTATAATTATCATTAAAGTTGTACGATGCTCTGTGCAATATTTTTATGCATTTTCCAGTAGCTTGAGACGGTATTTTTAACGGTTTATACATTTTTTTAAATCATGGTTTTTTCTTTGTTTTTTTTGCATAATCTAGGGGCCAAGGCCCCTAATATGGCTTATTCGTAAGAAAGGCCTAATTTTAATTGACAGAACCCAAAGATTGGATCAGATACAATGTTACCGAGATACACATCGCTTGGTTCCTGCATATTCCATGGAACATAAAAAGTAAACTTCAAAATTTTTTAATAAAAGAAAACTTATGGAACACCTTGCGTATTTGCCACCCATGGCGAATTTTCATAATTTAGCAACTTACGTATATGCATAGTTCATAATTAGTTCTAAGTAAACATACGTTTTCTTAGAACTTAGTCTTCATATGTTCTCTTTGATAAAAACTACGCAACAGCTAGGATAGCTTGCCACCCATGGCGACTTTTCATTATTTGGTGATTCACACATGCTCATAAATGATAATGACTGCTCATGTAAGGTTACCAGGAAAACCGTTATCCATATATTCATATGCACAATCCCTTATGTATATAGTGCAGATCGATGTATTTAGCATCATGAAATATATCATCTCGTCGCGCTGGTAAATATCCAATTAGTACTATAACTGCTATAATGGCATAGTTAACGCCACCAACTATTTCTACGGGTAGCAAATACCCAAGCTGAAGCTAACCGGATTTAATATAATCTGCATTTTAATTATTTTCATTTTCAAAATACTGGGTGCTAACATTTTGGAACACGCGGTTTAGATTCACCCTGCTTCGAAAGATACCATTTTGCCAGATCGTACCCGATTCTAAAATTGCGATTTTAAAATCAGTTATAATTAGTTATTCTGTTTTGTTCTAAACTCATGCTGTCTAAGAGAATTTGAAAATTGTCAACTTTGAGTAACACACATCGAGTTATTTATTTCACATACTTTTTGATTTGGCTTTTAGACAATAACTTTATAATCTGTTTGGATTGATGACGGTAAAAGTTTTCTTCAAGTGGTTGAACCGGAATCGTTATAGAGTAAGTGAGTCCGGGATCAGCTTACTCCTACAAGAAAAGCAAGGGAAAACAAAAACAAAAAGGACTGCATGAAGCCAAAAAATGAAATAAAATAAGCAAAATTATTCCATAGTAAAACTTCCTATAAAAATTTATACATTTTATACAAATTTATACAAATACAAATATATATATATACATATATATATGTATATATATACATATATATACATATATATATGTATATACATATATATATGTATATATATGTATATATATGTATATATATGTATATATATATATATATATATGTATATTTTATACAAATTTATACAAATTTACACACAAGAAAAATTCAGAAAAAGCAATAAAATAACCATATTTCAAATTTTTACTTTCCGAACATGTACCATGTGAGGAAAGTATTGTCATCATGAAAAAATTCGACTTCGAGATTTGGTTGTATTGACACGTTTTGAGGTCTTCTGAATTCATGAATGCTATTTTTACGAGATGTATGTATGAATGTGTGTGTGTGTGTGAGTGGACACGATAGCTCCTAAAGGGGGCATTCGATGGAGCTGAAATTGGGTATATAT
>JAWZYV010019245.1:397500-400298 GCA_038373885.1 Cheiracanthium punctorium
TTTCGGTCTTCATCAGACAAAGCCCTTCGTCTCACTGCTAAGTGAGTTTTTGGTCGAAACGATCGTAACGTGTTATAAGTAATATTTTATGCGTGTTTTTTCACGAAAGTTTTAATTTATTTTATCGTTTAACACCAGTATTTTGAGTACTTTTTACCTAGGGTCTAAATAATGCATTCGATGGACATCGAATAGGTATGCATATTTTAGATGACTGTCTTACATACAGCATAAATTTTAGCGAGTGTACGCCCAACAGTTTTTTACAGGGCTACAAAAAAGTATTCTTATACACAGCTGCCTAAATACTCAAATTATTGGAAATACACTTCATCGGAAGACTACATTGGATTGAGTTGAATCAAATTTGTTTAAACGCTTGGCCAAGATCAAATGTTTGGAAAGTCGAGTGGTGTCACTCCAGATTTTATTTAAAAATCGCTGAAAATATACTACAAGCATATTTTTCACTAAAATACATAAGCTAGTCGAATGCATATAAATTTTTTACTTTCCGAACATGCACCGTGTAAGGAAAGTATTGTCATCATGAAAAAAATTCGACTTCGAGATTTGGGTGTATGGACACGTTTGGAGGTCTCCTGAATTTATTCATGCTATTTTTACGAGATGTATGTTTGTATGTGTGTGTGTGTGTGTGTATGTGTATGTGAGTGAACACGATAGCTCCTAAACGAGGCATTCGATTAAGCTCAAATTAGGTATGCAAGTTATAAACCATCGTCGCAATTCCGCTATTGATTTTGGGAGTATATAGGACTTACAGTTTTTCTACAGGGCTACGACAAAGATTTATTTTACAGGATGGCCTATGGGGGGAAATTCTTGAAAATGCGCTAGCGTTTAAATGGCGCATTCGATTGAGCTACCATTGGGTATATATGTTTGAATGATTTATCAATTAAAATTTATTTAAATGCTTGGTCATGATCTTAATCGTAAGTATTCGGAAAGTCGAGTGGAGTCACTCCAGATTTTTTGGTAAGGTATGCAATATAACTGAATTGGAAAAAGCTATTATTTAATTAGTATAAAGCAAGTCTTGAAATTTTTTTTTTTCTCTTGACAGTAGAAAAAATGTCTCTTTCGCTAAATAAACCCATCTAAAATGCATATAATAAAATGGTACAAAAGTTCCATCGACATTCATAGAAAATATTCTTCAGTATTATAAAACATTCTCGCCAGATATGTCTTGGAATAAAAGATACTCTTCGATAAATACGAGAAAAATAAGAGGAAAAAAACTTCTCCACTCTTTCAGCTGTTCGTTCAATATCTGTTAGATTTATTTTTGTGAATGTATATGCTAAGTTTTCTCTTTCATTTTAACCAAGAAAAGATCTCACTTCAGTCGCAGTCTTCCGTGTGACATTGTTTAGTTCTCCAGAAGTGCAATAAAACTGACAGAAGTGGAATATATTGGTGTTCATTTTTAGTTCATGACAGGGGGCGATAAAACGATGAAATGCAGGATAAGATAATAATTTTGTGGTATCTCCACTGATGAAGAACAGTATTTTTGTGTGTGATTGGACAATGATTTTGCTTATCTACAGTGTGTCACAAAATAAGTGGTAATATGCTCTAATCCCTTAGAGATAAATGGCTAATGTAAATTACAAAAAATATGTTACAAAAGATTATGTACCGAACCCAAATTACTTATTTTCTAAATAAGGTAGTATAAAAGACTATAAGGAAACAAAATCTCATGCCTTTTCAAGAAGTTGCACTTTTTAAATTTGCATACAGAGCAAGTGTAAAAAAAAATTATCAATGAATAAAACGGGCACCATACATTCATGACTTGATGTACAAAATTTCAGCAGTGGAAATATCTTTAAACAAAAATGATCAGGAACTATACATAAGTTTAAATCCGAAAGTTTAATCCTATAATTTTCTTTCGTATTTTCGGCACGATCCCTGAAATGCGATTATTCGAGGGTGATTTTTACTCTTCGACAGCCATTGTAAAGTGGTTTAAGTCAGCATATATTTATCTTAATAGTTGTGTGACTTTTTAGGACGAAAGACTGAAATTTTGTCCATCACCTGATGTGTATATGGATTATGCATTACAAATTGGGATTTTTTTTTTTTTGCATGAGCTTTGTTTACCAATTTAAAACATGTAAATTTTGAAAAGTTACTAGGAAATTATTTTCTTAATGTAGCCTTTATTTCGAATTTTTTTTTATTTTAATTTACATTGCTAACGTATTTCTAATGGATAATGAATTAAAACGTTTTACCACATTTTTATGACGCCCTGTGTATGGCATGTAATTGAGTCCGGAAAAGTTACAATTTAATTGGGACAAAGCAAGTCACGAAAATACTTTTCTATTATCAACATTAAAAAAAATATCTTTTGTCATATCAATCGATCTAAAATGCATATAATAAACTGCTACAAAAGTTCCATCGACATTTATAGAAAATATTCTCCAGTATTATAAAACATTCTCGCCAGATATGTCTTAGAATAAAAGATACTCTTCGATAAATACAAGAAAATAAGATTAAAAAAAAAAAAAACTCTTGCACTCTTTCAGCTGTCAGTAGTAGGTAATCAAGAGTTCTGCCCAGGGGCAGCCCATGTTAATTGTGGGCAGCCGTGGGCAACTGTATAACTGCGTTCCCTGGGTCGAGAGAGAGAGAGAGGGGGGCGTGGTCGGACCGGATGTGGGGAGAGGATGTTCGAAGGGTTGATAAGAATTTTTTTTCCTTTTTTTCAAATAAGGGGACTTGTAATTTTTTCAGACGTTAAG